>CANNZV010000193.1:0-386106 GCA_947561585.1 Caprella mutica
TAAAGGCTATTTTGGCTCGTAGTGGGTGGGGCTTAGTGCCTCAAGCAGGAATTCCGAAGGTAATGAGTGTACGTGTAAAAGGGCTCTTAAGAACAATTTAGTCTATATAGGTATGTTATTTGCGTGACGTCATTACAGCAACACTTTAAAATCATGTTTAAGAAAATTGAAGAACGTAACATTATGAAAACCGTTTATTTATTTCCATAAGAAACAGTGATGAATCCATTGATGTGTAGTGATCTGCAATCACTAGCTTTAATAAATATTCTCGAAATATAAGAAATATATTGTAATAACTAGCATAATTAATTATTCCCACAATAATATGAAATTGATACTTTATATGAATGTTATATTAATTCAATGTATATTCAATCTATAATATAATTAGATTTTCACTGTTAGATTAAGTTCCCATGTTCTTATAAACCTAATGATTTGCTTATCTTTGTTGGTGTTAGAAGTATAAACATTAGCTAGGTAGTTAAATCGATAGAGTCTCATCAGAGATGTTTTGTATTTATGTTTCTTAATCGCTAACATTCTAAATGCAGTCAGAGTATTAGGATGGTACTGCAGTTTAATAACCATATAATGTTAGCTTCTTGAATTAATATGTTACGAACATCTATCAAGTTGTTTTCAAAATAAGTAGAAGATATCTTGGAGCCTTATGTCATCAACTCTTGATTATAAACATTTAATGCACTCGAATATTTCAATATTTTTAACACGAGCCATAGAATGTTTGGTCACTATATAAGAGACCGTTTTCTAGGCTTCATATCTCATTTCTATCTCTTCACTACATGTGTTAGATCTCAAGTTAGCCATTTATTTGGTAAGTTTCAGTGAATAATATCTTATATAGACGTTTGTTAAACAAGTAATATCAGACTCTGTAATATTAATAGTTGAGATTGGAAATTAATATTGCAATACTTTTTATTGAAATATATTATGTATACTATCATATTGTAATAATGCTTTGCTTAAATATTTTGTTCTACTTTTCTGTAAACTAAATTTTAATTTCCAAATTTTTACTGTTGTTTTTTACAGGCTCCTACTCTACCACTCACACACAAACTCTACACTTTGACTCTACCACTAAACATACACAGTCTTACCCTTTGTAAACATTATTCTCGTGAATATATTACTTTTGTGTTGGTTTAAACTTTATTCCAACCTCCAGGTTACCTCCTACCAACCAATTTTAATATCAAATCAAACAACAATTATAGCAAACAACCATTAACAACCATCAACGCTAAACATGTTATTCACACTGCTCAACCTTAATTTTCTATTAATGTGTGTTGCCTTCACGTCACAATCACTATTTGTGACAACAGCTCACAAAGCTACTATAGGAATTTCAATATGGGTAGATTTCGACAATTGAGAAATATGTGACGTGACATAAGCAAGGGAACAAATTTAAAGAGAAAATTAGGGGTTTAGCTAGTAGCAGGTTAAATAATTTATTTATATCATGCAATTTAATAACTATTTTTTTCACAAATTTACCTTCAATTGCTTTAACACGTTCACTGCGTATCGGGCCATATATATGTGGGATAACACTGTTGCGTATCGGGACACCCGTGTACCGAATACAAATTTTTATTGTGTTTTAAAAAATTCTAATTATTATTCTTCAACTTATGGATTTTTTAATATAACCGTCATTAATATAACACGAGGAATGCCAGCTATATCCAGATACGCAGTGAACGTGTTAAATAGGATTTTAAGTATTGCTATTATGACGTCACTCACAAAACATACCTCCTTTCTGGGTGTAGGTCATAAGCCCCCCAGGTAAAGAGCCCCCCCCCCCCCCCCCCCCCCCCACCCGGTCATGAGCCCCCCCCTAGGTCGTAAGCCCCCCCGGGTCACGAGCCCCCCCTGTTTTTAAATCCTTATTTACCCATATTATTTAATCCTTATTGACACTTTTGTAGTTCATTACTGATTAGACATAAATATATGTATATCGGGGGGCGTGCCGCCCCCGAACCCCCCCTGCCAGGTCATTAAACAATCATGAAGTGTGCAGTACAACAATCTAGCGGATACAACAAACTACATTAGCTACTCTCAGTTATTTCTATCTAAGTAGTTCTTCATTTGTTTAACTAGGTAAATAAGGATTAAAAAAACATGGAGGGGGGGGCTCGTGGGGGGGGGCTTATGACCTAGGGGGGCTCATGACCGTACCCCCTCCTTTCTATATTTCAATAATTCTAGGTCTCGCTTTTGAAACAAGAAATTGGAGAGAGTAGTGCAGCTTATTGTAGTTTAACATCTTTGTCAACACCATGAATTAAATAGTTATTTAATTCATGGTCAACACCACCCAAAATTCAACCTTCCAATTAAATATTAAGTCTTCTTTAAAGGGGCAGTAAACGTTATAAAAAAAATTGTATTGAAAATGTTGTTAGTATTTAGCTGTATACACACGAGAGTTTATTCGTCGTATATATACAGTAAAACTCCTGAGTTAAATGAATAAATGAAGTAGTTTTCTTTGTTTAAATCATAGAGAACTATAGTTCTTGAGGTATAACTATACCTTTTCCAAGTCAAGTTGGCAGAAGAGAATAATGAATTGGCACAAGTGTAAGTTACATTGCAGAAAGGAAAATGAAAAATGCAAGTATGACAAGCAATTACAAAATTAAGTGTTTTTTTAATGAAAATTACAACTTCAATACAATAGTGGGTTATTGCAATCTTCTCCACTAGAATAAGATAGAGTATTATAAGATAATACTCTATTATAGGATAATACCCAATTATAGGGTATAGCCCATTATAGGATGATACCCAACAATTATTATAGGATGATACTCAAATATAGGATACAACCTATAATTGTGTATTATCCTATAATGGAGTATTATATATGAAAAAGTAAATCAGGAAGGCAAAGATTTACTATATCAGTTTAGGTTATCAATAAATCGGATATATTGAGTATAAACTGTGTATTCTTTATTGTTTGAGGTTTAAATGATTGTATTTTTTGTTAATGATTTAAATTTAGGCATAAATGACTACTACCATGATATATATTAATTTTTGTACAATAATGAGTAGCTATATTTATTTCCCACAACATTAACCTAATATTTGTTTAATTACCTCAATTTTGTATAAAATATTAGTGCACATCCATGTAAGAATTATACCACAGTTATCCCTCAATGACAAAAATTCTCTATGATTTTAATCACAGAAAACTATCACTGCACACGAATTATGAAGTGGCTCTGAGTTATGAAGAACCAATACTTCATAACTCAGGAGTTTCACTGTAACTAACACCAGTAAAAAAAACAAATTAATAATTTGGTTTCAAGTCCAGCGTTCATCGCAGGGGGCGGTGGGAATTGTTCACAATCCTGATCAAATGTTATCAATTAGAAATAACAATTATCAATTAGTATAAAACTAATAACTAGGTAGTCTAGTCAGTAGTGTGGTAGCTAGGAGGCTAGGCTGTAAGTTTTAAGTTTAAAAGTTGTAGTTTAACGATCACGTGCGTATGTAAGTCATTGTTTTGCTCAATCTTCTATTTACAATGGACATTTGTAAGTCCAGGTTGATCAGTTGGTGGCGCTGCATTTGCGAATTAATTCATCTAATTTTTTTAAATAGGCATTTAAGAAATAAAATTTCATTCTATTATTAATGTCTCTTAATCGATTTATCAACAAGAGAAAAAGTTGTCCAAAGGTTTACACCCCTTTAAGGGAGTTCGCCCATCGAATTTAGTGAAATAACGTTATCCATTTTATTTTAGCTGAAAAAGTCTTAAGGTGGAGGGCTTTCATGTCTCAAATTTTTGAGAGTGTACGGAATAAAGAAAAAAAAAAGAAGGGAAATTGAAAAAGCCTTCTATAGATTAGAGAGAAATGTTCCAAGAAATCTAGTCTTTCTAGCATATACACTTCTCATCTTTTGAAATTTATAAAAATTGGAAAACTTCATTTTTTTTTAAAACAAGACAAAAAGTTACACGAATAAAATGAGTTTTCTTTGTGAAGTTACATACACCTTACAAATTTCAGAGCAATCAGTCTCAAATAAAAAAGATTTCTGGAATGTGGGCCCTTGAGATGTGGTTAATCAAGTGAAATCATCTACCAGAGGAAACATAAATGAAAAGCAGTGTTCTCCGCCAAGATTTATTTAAGCAGTCTCTTCGGTGCGCAACTTAGCCTTTCCGTTGGTGATTCTGACATTGAGTTGGTCGGCCCTCTTTCTGATGTCTACTCTCTTTTTGGCAGAAACTCCATGAGCAATCTCTGCAGCGTATGTGCGGTGTTGCATCATAAGAACTTCCAATTCCTGTCGAAAGAGAATTGGTATGAAAAATTTGGAAAGCTATAGTACACGTCTGTTAGTAAGTTCCACATTTTTGATAATTTTCAAATAGGATTTTAAATCTAGACTTATATATGGATACCAATGAGAATAAGTTGTTGAATTAAAATTTCATTAATATATATTTTTCCTGATAGCTATGATCGAAAATCTGGGACTGTCCGATAACTGAGAACACACCACACTATTCAATCAAATTCTAATATTTTGTGTATGTGTTGTGCATAAAGATACTACTTTTAAGTAATTATATGATGCTACATAGAAGTATTTAAATTTTCTGGCTTTAATACCTTGACAATATAAATTTCTCAAAATTAGAACGAGAAGGAATTTTACTTTCAGCAGAGCAGAGAATGTTTCTATAAAATAACTCAAATTTCAAAGATCTTTGTGGTGTTTCTTTACTCACATGTGGATCTATTATAATAAGACTGATTAGATCATAATACTCACTCTGACATTGTGTACAAGTACTTTCTTGAATCCACTTGGTAGGAGGAACTTAGTCTTCTTGTTTGAACCATAACCAATGCTTGGCATCAACCGATTGCCTCTGAATCTCCTTCTTACGGGATTGTCAATACCCCTTGGCTTCCTCCAGTTACGCTGAGAAAAAAAATGACGTCAGATCACAAATAACATCTTTATGTTACAACCAAAATTAATTCAAAGGAAGTATAAAACACATGAATGCATTATTCATTTAACCTTACTTTATATTATTGCAAGTCATGTTTTGGTATGCATCAAACATTTTTACTAGAGTTATAGCTTGATAAAATGTTAACTCACCTTTAGCTTGAAAAATTTGTCACTGTGGTGACGTGTGAAGAGCTTTGTCCTCTTTTTGACAATAGAGCGCTTGTTGATGGGGGTAATTGTAGCCATTTTGACTGGAAATAAAGATAAAATTAATGAAGGGAGATATGGTCAGTGTCATGAATATACTTAGCTAAAAAATTACATTGCCAATTTATAGTGTGGATTAGAAATCTTAGGATTATTACCTAAGAAATTTGAAAATAAAAATTGGATCAAATTAGCAATACAAATTTATAACATCTAAGAGCATTAAATATAAAATATAGTAAATTTAAATTAAATAGAATGGTTGAAAAGGAATAATGTGCATACCAAATACTGATGTCAAGGTTACCTATTCTTATCACTAACATCATATATAGATAAACTTTGTCTAGCCGAGTTTTGTCTAAACCTATGAATCAAATCCATTAACAAATAGTCTCAAAGATCTGACAAAGACAATTATTCCTCAAAATATGTCTACAAAGATCTTTGGTGACATGGATGTGCTACAGTGCTTTGCAGACTGGGACCATCAATATGCAGGGAACATGTCAAGTTAAATTAATTTGACAAAAACACTTTTTGGTGATTTTGATCAATACTCCATAATTATTCTTCAGACCATAGTCATTAGCTACAAGATATTTATAGTTTGATAAAAGATAAAGCATTTAAATTTTGACAAGCTATGTATTTCAGTTTTAAAAGTTACCAATAAAGATATTTTAGCAAATTGTGGCTCACCAAAGATGCCAGCAGATTATAAACTCAAACCCTAGACCACCAGATTATAAAGCATGTCCAAACTCACCATTTTAAAAGCGGATTTGTGACAGTTATTTTGACCCCTTCAACTGCAAATGGCAAGAAATAACTTTCTCATGCTACTTTATTTTGGAGAATTTGATAATTTTGGCAAGAAATTTTGTGACTTATGGAGAGCTTGAGAGACAAATGAAGAGTTTAAGAGCCATACAATTATACTTGGCTACGCCATTAAAATTTTAGCTCATTTCAGGTAAGGTAATAATAAAGTATGGCCTTACTCACTATTTTTTTTACAAGTTAACTAGTTATTATATGCCCTTTGATTGCCCACTATATAATGTGTGCAAATGGAGATGTATCTAATTTTCCCCTATACTACATTATTTTGCAGAATTAATATGAAGATTTGATCCTTTAAGAAAAATGGATAGTTAATGAGCCATACAGCTCTCTTACAGAGTACGTCAGTTAAAGTCAATTAATTGGCTTAGATTTCAAAAGGTCAAAACTCAGATATGTCTGATTGGCTTTGAATTTTGAATTGATTCCTCAGTTTCCATGTTAATTTTAGCTTGAAATCTTCAAAAATGAACCAAATTGGGTTGGCTCAGAATTTGTGAAATTTGGCTCAAAATTTACCAGCCTCTGAAACATGACATACGGCCGTGCAAAATTTGTTTTCAAGAAGTTCACAGTTTCAGAACGTACTGCTCTCTTATGACCTAAACAACCCCTGTTAAAATTTAAACTTGTGCCTTTCTTTTTGTATCAACTTACTTCGAATTTGTAAAGGTCTCAGTCTGTCTTTTCACCCGGCAAGTCTGAATTTTACACCTTTCCCACCAAAATTGGTCGGATTTTAGGCATCTATCCAAATTTTACCATTGATTTTAGGTGGCTAAATTGGTGGATCAGAATCAGCTAAACTGTAGGGAACATCATCCGAAACCAGTCTGTATTTCATAATACCCTTTGAAAATAATATTCTAGCGAGGTATGGATTTTAAGCTATTTATTATTATGATACCATTAATTTTTGCTGGATAACTTGGGAAAATGTTGGTGGATCAGCCAAATTACTGGTGGATTTTTTCAGCTTTGAAAAAGTCAGTGGGATTTTGTGCATCAAATTTGTTGGTAGATTTTTTCAGTATTTTGATAAGTCATCAATGGGATCCTGTGCACCAAATACAAACTGGTGACCTTCCATGCCAGTCTGTATTTCCTGGTAAATTCCATAACATGTCAGTGGGATTTATCCCCCTATGAAAATAAAATTCTGGCGAAGTCTGTGGGTTTCAGCTATTTATTCCTATGTTACCATTGATTTTCAGTGGATAAATTGGGAAAATGTTGATGGATCAGCCAAATTACTGGAAATTTATGGTGGATTTTTTCAGTTTTCAAAAAAGTCAGTGGGACTTTTTGCACCAAATACAGACTGGCTTCCAGGTAATAGAGCATGTCCAAACTGCCAACTGGCCATTTAAATCTCAAACTATTCCGTGGCAAATATCCTATTAATTCCCAGTCTGCAAAAGACCATGTTTCAAAGTATGGACAAAGTTGCCAGTATATTGGCGACTTTAGAGGTGAAATTAGTTGAAAAAGATGTATATAACCAGTGAATCACTCATAAAATAGTCTTAAGAGATGCACATGCATCAGACATGAAGCATGAGGATATTTTCAAGAGAGAAATCTTAAATAGGAAGTCAAATTTCCTCATTAAAGTATCTCAAATGTGGCAACCTGGATCAATTTTCTCACTAAATTGGTGACTTTCCTCACACTTTGAAAGTTGAAACATGGGCAAAAGATCCATTAAGTAAGTTTATCTGGCAACTAATGAGGCATTATAATTAGTCTCCTGAATTATCTGGCTATATTTTTCTAATAAATTCCTATGTTTACATGTAAATTGTGTTATTAGTGGAGAGAATTTGAGATATTAGGCCATATCTTTGAAAGACAAATTGCCCCAAAAAATAAACATCTGGAGACTAGGCTAATTGTGAATGCTTGATACTTTGCAGACTGAATTAATTTCAATGTTTATATGTAATTATTGGAATGTTTCAAGATTTTGAGCCTTAAAAGAAATTTAAAATCTTTATTCATAGGAGACAATTGACGAAATGACCCATTAATTAAATACCTATCTGAATACTATCATGAATGCTTTGCAGACTGGATTAATTTTGGCTTCAACAAATCTTCAGAATGAGCCAAAATTGGCTTTGGTCAGAATTCTTCTGAAAATTCAACTTTCAGTTTGGAACCAAGTTTGCCATCTTCCGAAACATCATAATATGATCTGGGACTCTGGATAAACAAACATCTGTTCTGTGTTTGAAAAGAATCGTACTCTAACTATAGTTTCAAAAGCTGGCTAACAGCCTAGGCCTCTCAGTGAAAGCCAAATTTTCAGAAAAATTATGAGCCAAGGCTGCCGTGAGCCTGTGACAAGCCAATAACGGCACAATCAATCCAGTGGGCAGTGGCAGTCTGTATTTTGTGGTAAATTCCAAAGACATGTAGGAATTTCTTCCCCTTAAGCTACCAAATACAATCTGGAATATTCTGGCAAAGTCTGTTGATTTATAGCTATTAATTACTATCCAGTCTGCAGAATATGGTACTTTTTAACATTTCCTGTGCGAACAATCCTTAATTTCCTTCTATGTTTACATGTATTTTACTGAGAACAGAAACCAAAATAGAGGATTTCATGGCGAACACTTTACCAGTTCCTGCAGTCTGGATTTCTATGTTACCATTAATTTTTGGTGGATAAATGGGGAAATATGTGGATCAGCCAAATTACTGGAAATTAATGGTAGATTTTTTTAGCTTTTTGAAAAAGTCAGTGGGATTTTGTGCACCAAATAAATACAGACTGACAATCAAATACCTAGGTACAAGCCAGTCTGTATTTCGTGGTAAATTCCACTGACATGTCTGTGGAATTTTTTGCCCTTTAAAATAATATTCTGGCAAAGTCAGTGGATTTTTAGCTATTTATTCCTATGTTACCATTAATTTTCGGTGGATAAAAGGGTGAAATATTGGTGGATCAGCCAAATAACTGGAAATTTATGGTGGAATTTATCAGCTTTTTCAAAAAGTCAGTGGGATTTTGTGCACCAAATACAGACTGGGGTACAAGAAGAAATACTAATTAAAATTGTGAACAAGAAAAAAAATAGAGAAATTGCTTAGCATCAGTTTCATAAATAAAGATTTTAATTTAATTTTTAATTCAAGCAGGTAAATTGCAGCACAGTGCACACTAACAAATTGCAGCCTCTGGCTCTAACAGAACAACAGAAACATCATAGCTTCAAAACACACGTTAGAAACTTAAATTGATAACTTAAAGCATGCACTGCGCTTCTTTTGATAGCTAAGCCATTTTAATGTAATTTCGGTTTGAAAGTTCAGAATGTTTTAGAAACTCTCTCGAGAGGGTGGGCCACAATTAAAAATTAAAGGGCCGCAATTTACCTACGTGACCCTATAGCCTATGGAGTTTGACCAAGTTTAAAATTGATTGGGTAGATATTACAGATAGCCTGATAGGTATGAACATAGAACAAGCAATTTAAACTAACTATAAATAAACAACCTAGGCCTCCTAGGTATCACCACATCCATTAAATTATAGATCACGGATTAAGAATTAAAAAGCCTAGGCTACCTAACTCAGATTAAACTAAATCAATAGGTAGTGTCTAAATAGAGATATTACTAAAGCCTATAGGTATAAACTATAAAGTAACAGTTACTAAACAGGTAATGGGAAGATTTTCACGTCTAGTTAACTCGGTTCCAAGATAAAACTTGACATCAGTATCATTAGGTGGCACACATATTAACAGAACGATTTAATAATCACATTATTTTTCAAACCATTCTATTTCACATAAATGCACAATAATTTCCAAAACTGTAAAATATTACACAGAAATTCTCACATTATCCAACTTACTTGGATGGACGATACCTACAATAATAAACAAAAGAGTGTTGCCGTAAGATATTTTCGTATTTTGTTCTTTAGAGCATTTACTCACTGGTTACTAACGGAAACACTTTAATGGATTTCTAAATTGATTCTACAATAATTAACGTTCAAAATATGATATATAGCGTATTAAATCGACGATCAGTTATATTTATATTCAAAATTCAATGTGATATGCTACTTAGATTTAAATTTCTATCCTTTTCGACGCTATTTAATTTCTTATATTTCTTTAAATTTGATCAATTAGTCTTAAACCTAGTTGTTATTATATTATGATTTTACAATCAAAGAAAAGTGTATAGGCTACGTAATTTTTTTTAAAGAGTTAACTTATTAAACTTTTCCAGAAATAATCTTTACTAATTGCAATGCTTGTAGATATTTGATAATTAATCTGAGTGCACGAAGACACATTTGTAGAATTTGAAAGTAGTAGGAAATAAAGAAAACTCGGGACTTTCTCATTTGACGACCCCCACCAAATTTAATTCAAATTATTTTTTTTATATGTTTTTTTTTATCCATAGAATCCGAAAATCAAAACCGTTTTTTGTAGAAACTAATAGTTTTTGAGATATGAGGGTTTAAAGTTATTTATTTCCTATGTATTACTAAAGGATTGGGAACTTTGAAAAAACTCGTGTTTTCACGCTTCTTGGTCAAAGATAGCCGTAATGCAGATTGTTGTTGCACTTCATGATTGTTTTATGACCTACAGGGGGGTATGGGGGGCGGCACGCCCCCCAATTCACATATATCAGCATTCAAGTAATAAATTGAAAATGTCACGGAAACTGGAAATATATTCGATATATGTATTTCAGGGGCGTGCCGCCCCTCGAGCCCCCTGCTAGGTCATTAATCAGTCATGGAGTGTGTAGTACAACAAACTAGCGGATACAACAAACTACATTACTGTTTCATGTAAAAAATCTATATTGTTTAAGTAATTTCAATGAAAACACGAGTTTTTTCAAAGTTCTCAATCATTCAGTAATACATAGGAAATAAATAACTTTAAACCCTCATATCTCGAAAACTGTTAGTTTCTACAAAAAACGGTTTTGATTTTCGGATTCTATATGGACAAAAATACATATAAAAAAATTAATTTAAATTAAATCTTGTGGGGGTCGTCAAATGGGAAAGACTTGAAAACTCTATCTGAGTTGTTAAATTAATTTACATCATTCTGAAATTTTTCTTTCATATTAACTATAATCAAATGTTAAATGAGTTTTATACATAATATATGCATTCTGAAAATATAGTGGGTATATGTATGTAGGTAGACGTTTAGAAGTCAATAGAAGTCAATATAGTAATTCTTCTTTTGGCAGGGGGCTTTTAAAAAAGTAGGTAAATAAATACTAATACTAGTATATATTTCAAATAATGACAACATGCACATATTTAAAGAAATATATATGATTAATATATATTATTGAAGATTTCAAAAGATGTAACTGACCCTTTTAATTTGCTAATAAGAAGAAAACTATGAACGCGAGAAAGTTGAAACTTTTTTATTGGAAAGAATAACATTTTCATATTTTATTATATGGTATCCTATATACTAAGCTAGCATAAAAATCGAAGGAATTTTTGTTTCATTTCATAATCTAAAATTTTCATAATGGTTTGCTACAGCAAAGAAGAAAGAATCAGAATCCTGTAATCCTACATTAAGACAACGTCAATAACAGAAGTCCAACGTGACTACAGAATCTATTGTCGAGCAAGGATCAGTCCTTCTAAAAACACAATTAAATATCTATATAGAAAATTTGTGGACTCTGGAAATGTTAATGACAAACCAAGATTCGGAAAATTGAAAACAGCGCGAACTGAAGAGGTAATTGACAGAGTTTCTGTAAGCGTTGCATATAATCCTAAAACTTTCACCAGAAAACGTTCATCTCAATTAAAGGTCCTCTCCAGGCTCCGGGAAAAAAATGAGTTTATTACATAATATTATAGAACTCAGTATGTCTACGATCATTATTCCACAAACCGCATACAATTCGGTTCTAGGTAAATTGCTCGAAAACAATTGGTCGAAAACAATTGCTCGAAAAACAATTGCTCGAATGAACAATTGCTCGAAAGAACAATTGGTCGAATGAACAATTGCTCGAATTATCAAATTGCTCGAATGAACAAAATGCTCGAATTATAAAATTGCACAGTTTTTGATTTTATAAAAGTCAGTTATTCATGAAATGGAGCTGCACCTAACAATCCTTGTTTCTTTTTAGTAACTGATCATTAGTCATTCTATAAATGATTTTAATTATTACTCATTCTGCATAATCTTTTTTTAGACCGTTTGTGTCATTTCGTATGTAACATGTGAATTGGAATCATGTGGTGAATCATTACTATTCATGTTTTTTATCATAAAACCAGAAATTTTTTGTAGATTTATTGAAACTCTGCCAATTGAAACTCTGCCAAAATTTTGAATTATTTCAACTATTGAGGTACCACATACAGAGAGGATAGTAATAAAAAAAAATTCGGGTTTTATGATAAAAAAAAAACATGAATAGTAGTGATTCACAACATAATTCCAATCCACATGTTACATACGAGATGACACAAACGGTCTAAAAAAAAGATTGTGCAGAATGAGTAATAATTAAAATCATTTATAGAATGATTAATGATCAATTACTAAAACGAAACAAGGATTGTTAGGTGCAGCTCCATTTCATGAATAACTGATTTTTATAAAATCAAAAACTGTGCAATTTTATAATTCGAGCAATTTTGTTCATTCGAGCAATTTGATAATTCGAGCAATTGTTCATTCGAGCAATTGTTTTTCGAGCAAATGTCTTTCGAGAAATTGTTCTTTTCGAGCAATTGTCTTTCGAGCAATTGTTTTCGAGCAATTTACCGGCTACCTTACAATTCGGTTCAGTGTATATTTTATAATATGCTTTTAAAGTTTTTTAATATTCTGTGAGTAACAATTGAGCGAATCTCCAACCTGACGCTGAGAAAGAAGATTGTACACTCTTTGTTTTAATTTCAAATATAGATTTTTAAACAAACAATGCGTTTTTGGCCTTCTTTTAAGATATTAATTGTTTCTAAAAGTATATAAACGTTTCTATAATAAGCTTATCCAAATTTAAACCTTTAAACGAATCATAAATAGATTTATTATACCAAATACCTAGTTGATAATCAAAACAAATGGTGTACATTCTTTTTCTTCAGACTGAAAATTAGAAAATCGGAAGTAAAATAGGTTTTGTAGAGTTTTGATTATAAAAATCTTTAAAAGCATATAAAATTAAAAACATGCTATCAAATTTTATGGGGTTTGCAGTAAAATGATAAGAAACCTTAACCTCGTTGATTTAAGCAATAAAAAAAATTTGCTTGGAGTGGACCTACAACGACATTACAACGCATTCTGAAAAAGGAATAGAAATTATATCTATACAAAATTCAACTGACCCAAGGATTATTGCCTACTGATCATCATCAGCGCTTAATTATTCTGATTTCTTTCTTCGTCTGTGCGAAGATGCCTCTTTCATCGTCAACATCATCTTCTCTGATGAAGCTCACTTCCACTTATCTGGTCATGTAAATAGACATAATTCCTGAATTTGGAGCAACAAGAGTCCACAAGAAATCCAAGAAAGATCACTACATTCTCTCCGTGTAACTGTGTGGTTAGTAGTACTGCTTCACTGTTCTTGGTCCTTATTTTTTTTAAAGTGACGGTGTAACAGAAACAGTCACTGCAGTGAAAGGTGCCGAAAGATGATAAGATAATTTCTTATTCCAGAACTGAGAGACAGAATTTACACAATATTATTTGGTTTCAACAGGGTGGAGCCCCAGCCCATACGGCAAGAGAAACTCTAACATTGTTAAGAGATTTCTTTCCAAATTATTAATTTCACGATTTGGAAACAACCGGTGGCCCCCTCGTTCTCCAGATTTGACCCCATGCGACTTCTTCTTGTGGCGCTACCTCAAGTCACGAGCTTATGGAACAAATCCAACAAATTTACAAGAATTTGAAAACAACATTTCTTCTGAAATCTCGTCAGATACACTAAGGAGCGTTATGGAAGCAACAAGGAAAAGAGCCCTATTTTGTCAAAACATCCGTGGCGGCCATTTGAAGGATATTAAATTGGAAAAAACATAGATGATAAAATAAGCTATAAAAAATGTTATTTTATCCAATAAAACAAGTTTCAACTTTCTATTGTATGTATTGCAAAATCTGAAGAAATAAAGTCAATCCCCTCAAAATAACCAAAATGTACTTACAAACAACAAATTATATGAATATCTATTTAAATAATTACCTGTAGTAATAGTAAAATAACTTTCTTAGGATCTTGTCAAGATCATGCACACCAGATGTTACTGGGGTGCATCATCTTTACAAGCTTTTTACTGGGGTGCATAATCTTTACAAGCTTTTTTACTGGGGTGCATGATCTTTACAAGCTTTTTACTGGGGTGCATAATCTTTACAAGCTTTTTACCGGGGTGCATGATCTTTACAAGCTTTTTACCGGGGTGCATGATCTTTACAAGCTTTTTACTGGGGTGCATAATCTTTACAAGCTTTTTACCGGGGTTCATGATCTTTACAAGGTCATACTCAAGGTTCATAGACTATAACAGGTTAACCAGTCTGGAAAAAAAATGCCAGAGGTACGATGTGATCATATGGCAATTTTTGAAAAGTGAGTTGTGAAACAGTGAGATATATGGAGTTTTCTCTTAAACCATACATTTTTCGATGCTAGTTCCGCACTCAGAATTCTTTTAAATTTAATAATCTATAAGAATATATAAAACTATAATAATATAAATGTGTTTCCGCGGAAAAATGGATAAAAAACTAAAGACCATTCACTCCGAGAATTATTGTGCAACAGTGTATGGAAAGGACTTAAATATCTCTTAAACCATCCATTTTTCGATACTAGTTCCGCACTCAGAATTCTTTTAAATTTAATAATCTATCAGTTGATATCAAATTATAATAATATAATTGTGTTTCCGCAGAAAAATGGATGAAAAACTAAAGACCATTCACTTCGGTGATTAGTGTGCAACAGTGTATGGAAAGAACTTTCGTCTTGAATATCTCTTAAACTATAAATTGAACCATAGTGTGTCACAAGCCAGAACTCTTTTGAATCTAATAATCTATCGAATGGTATTAAAATATTCCAATATTATTAGTGTTTCGCTTGCAAATGGATAATAAACTAACTGCAATGAACTCCGAAAATTAGTGTGCTACACTCTTTGAAAAAAAACTGCAGTGTTTCGTTTTGAATATCTATTAGACTATAAATTTAACAATGTGGGTCCATAGCTAGAACTCTTCTAAATTTAATTATCTATCGAGTGGTTAGAAAATATTTCAGTATTATGATTTTTTCGTTTTTTAATGGATAAAAACCCGAATGCCAGGATGCTACTAACACCTTGTGAGTTTAAATATGATGGGGCACTGGTTAACATTTTCATCAGCTTTTATTACTGTTCTTAAAATTATAACACACATAATATTGTAATAATAACGTAAGAAATAAATAATATAAAATGTCAATTATTTGTAACATAAGTTTCATGACACTGCAATGCTATAACAATTATTTAGGTTACTAATTTTACTTAATTTACTGTGTACAAAATTAATAGGTAGATACCTATACAGTCTATAGGTACTTTAACTTTAAAAATTATTCATTTTTCGTAGGGATTGATCAAAATAGTTCTTCAAAGTATTACCTAATCAGTTATTATTTATTTTTTAATAAAATAAACTTTTTAATTTCAGAGATGATTTAGAAAATGAAACTTAACCTTTGTTAAATTATGACTAGTTTTGCTGAAATTAAAAAAGTATATTTTATTCAAAAATTTAATACCTAATAACTAATTAGCATGTAGGAGAATTATTTTGATAGCACTTTTATAAAAAATATTAATTATTTTTTAAAATTATCTGAAGACTTGGTGGATGCAGTTCATAGTAACACTTTGAAGTTGTTGTATTATTCAATTTGTATAACCTGTTATAGTCTATGAACCTTGGTCATACTGGTGTGCATGATCTTAACAAGATCCCTTTCTTAATAAATAACTTATGTGAACTTTCCTACCTTAATATTATATGGTTAAAATCATATTGATGAAGATCATGGTGAAAACAAAGATATTACAATAAAATCTGGGTTTCAGAGTGATAAATTGAATTGAACTATAGAATAGATACAGTAAGGACCAGGATATAATAACAATATAAGGTACGGTAATCAGCTGATCGAAGCTACTTTGACGTGACCACGACGTCACTGGAAAATCTTAAATCGCATTGATTGCTGCGTGAATAATATGCTTTTTGGTTATATTAATTGTATTAATAATAGAAGTATATCCACATATAAAACTTTTATTATTCAGATATTTTTCCCTTTTAAGTTTCCAGTTGACTTGCAACTCTGACCATACTTTGAAACATGGGACTACCTACTTAAACTTAATTGTCACTACTAAATTTAATTGTCACTACTATGACTATTCTTTAAACCTATACCCACTGTGCTACTAAAGCCGTTGTTTCACAGCATTTTCTGTTAATTGAAAAATATTTAGAAGCTTTTATTTTGCAGTAGACCTCCTCTATAGTGAACTTCAACTAATTCACTATATAGAGAATTCACTCGACTAAAACCGATTTAAGATATGAATAGAAAATAGGGGTTTTCATGTCAAACAAAAAATTAAAATATATTTTTTTAAATAAATTCATTATACGACGCATTTCTTTTTTTTTTATTCTAAAAATTAATTGGAAGGGTTCACTACACATGACTTCATTATAGAGGAACTGTACTGGTAAATTATGGCGTCACATTTTTTTTGTGGCCCAGTGGCTCATGATACCTCGTATTTACATGTTAGAGCAGTTTAAATTTCATAGAAGTTTATAGTCAATTTATAAGTGTTTAGTGTGATAAAGAGTGAAAATAATGATTGAACCTAAAGTTTAAATATATAGATATAATTCAGGTGTGATAACATTGTCATCCTCTCTTACTTATCTATAAAAACTAGGGTCTTAAACAAGTAAGGGAAGATGGTCATCAACGAGACACTGTGAACAATGGGACTTGCCGAATAACTTTTTTATTTGAGGACAATTTTTAACAACAAATAGTGGTAAATTATGCACACTTCAGTGCATTCACTCGCATTGCATTCAGCGGTTGGAGTGCAGTGAGAGCGAAAACGTGTTTTAGAGGTGGAAAACTAAATTTTTCGTACTCTGTTTCTATTATTATGAGTTTGTTAATTTAACATATAAGGCTTTCGGCATTCTTCAAAATATGATCATATGAAAGGATTGCCTTAATACTTTAGTAATTGAGCCACTGTACCCATATGTTTTCAAAATGGCGTGATCATTGGGACTGCATATTTGGTTAACGATGGGACAGTGCCCTAGTGTCAACCAAACTGTCTAGTTATTCCATATGAATCAATAAATATCAATTTTTGTTAGAATAACGTGAACTGTAGCTTCAAGACTTCTTGTAGAAACAGAAATTCCAGCTAGAGCGGGACTTTTGACCATGTTCAAGGGCTTTATCAATCTGAGATCACCACAAAGCACGGTGTAGAAAAATAAATTTCACATAATAAAAGAACGCAGCATAATTGTAACGAATACACCAGAGAAAGAAGAGCTTTTTGCCGGTGCCACTAAAGAGATAGATGAAATTTTATGTTCTTGTAGAGTTTGATGCGACTTCTAAAATTTATTCTGTTGGTATAATTTACTAAATCAAAGGATGAAAAAGATAAATACGAAACATTGATATTAGGCGAAGATTCAAGTTCAACGAGTTTCATTTTCCAAATGTTCCTGACCTGGCGTCGGTGAAGCTAGAGGACATTAAACTGATATTGTATGAACCAACTAAGTGTGGGACAACAGAGATAATTTGAACTTGAAATTTGACCATAACTTCAACAATTTTAAAGTTTGATAAACTGTCTAATCGTTCACCAGGGCATACCGTATATCTCATTGTTCACCAGTGCTGTCATAAAATGGGACGATTTTTTATCATTTAATTTTTTTCTTGTCAACAGAATATGTGATTGCATTCTAGTAAGTTTCATTTTATAAAGAAATTCTATATTACACATGGATTGTTCGTTTTTCATATTTTGCCCATAGTAAATGGGCAATTTTTTTGTCCCATTGTTGACCATCTTCCCCCACTACATAGGAGCTTGAACTAGCAGTTTGGGTGCAATGCTAGTTGACTGCTAAGCTCTAGTTCTTATGAGTAAAGGCCCTGTTACACGGTGCGATTAAACGTGAGAGTTGGCCTAGCGAGTTACTGTAGTGCAGCTACTCGCACAGTGTGGCCGCATCAGCCGAGTAACTGTCATGCGCAGAAGGTTAGTAACTCGCATGCGAGTTACTATAAATTTTTTTGTTTTTACTCGCCACTCATAGGCGAGTCAACCACTCGCCAGCGAAACTCGGATGTCAACTTGCATGGTATTGCAACATAACAGTAACTCGTATGTCATGAAATGCAGATAGTTTTTTTCTATTCTAAACCTGAATAATTTTGCATTCAATTAGGTAGCCGATTGTCATATTTTCGTTTGAATCGTCTTCATATTGTTTAGGGTTTTATTTGATGGATAATAAAGCACGTATATCAAAACCAATGCTCTCACACAGTCAAGACGTGTGGTGTCGTGGAAGCTCCAGAAAGTTTATTATTTGATAAGCCACTAGTTCAATATCATGTCTCGCTCGGATAGTATCGATAGTCTTGATACTTTCGACGAGGATATTGAGAGTGAATCGGAGTGTACCACGGAATTGGATAGTTTCGAGATCCGAGGCAGACAAAATAGCCGCAGCTGTGAAAAACCTAAGAAACTATCAACCAGTTACAGTGAAATGAGTGGGAAGACCAAAGAAAAATAGTTCACCAAACCACGACCAAGCTCAAACAACAGACCCAATTCAAGTTATCCTCTCTTCAATAGTGCAGTTTCAAAATACTCTCTTAAATAAATTATCTTCCATAGATAATAGGAATCAAGAGCTGAGCAAACAACTCGCTACACTACAAGGGACTTCATATAGTAGACAGACTTCAAACCAGCCTCTATTTAGTGAAATAGTTTCAAAATTATCAACTAAGACCCAACCCAGGGAACCTAACATCGACAACATAACTGCAAAGCTTGATTGGATCGAGCAGGCTTCTCTCGAAAAAGTTGTGAAACTGGACGGGGAGAAGATCGCAGATCTGGCAGGCAGGATCCAGAGAAAGGAGGTAAATGACGCAAGGGAAAGCGTAGTGGAACTTTTAAGGACTGTGGAAGGAGGATTGACTGAGGAGAGTGTAGTTAGTGTGGAGGCGGTTGGAAAGGAGAAGAAACATTTGAAGGTTACGGTGAGAGACCGGTATAGTAAGTTTAGCTTGTTCAAAAAGTTTAAAACTGGAAAACCAGCAAATTTTCATATTAGTGAATGTTTAACTAGAACTAGGGCACTCTTATTTTTTAAACTCAAACAACTAAAAAAAAACTTAATACAAAAATAAAATCTGTATATACTTTTAACGGCAATATTTGTAACAAAAGTTAAAGGAATTGACAAGTTTCATTACATAAATACCACGGCTAATTTTAATCATTTTAATTTAACTGTTCTTAGCTCTGAAAGCCAAATTAATTCCTCAACATAGAAAAATGCATCGGAACGAAATTTTATTTGATAACAATGAAAACTACCCTATAATACATTGCAATAATCTAAATCTAGTGCCTAGACAGTTACAAAGAACTGCATTTACCACCCAAAACTAGAGGCCTTTTTATCATAAAACAATAGAATCCATTTCGACATTATAGTTTTAACTGAAATTTGGCTTGAGGAAAATGTTGATCATTGTTTTAACTTGCCTGATTTTAATAAATTCAATTTATATAGAAATAAACATGGGGGTGGTATATATGTGGGTGTAGGTCATAAGCCCCCCGGTCAAAAGCCCCCCGGTCATAAGCCCCCCCGGTCAAGAGCCCCCCCCGGTCATAAGCCCCCCTAGGTCATAAGCCCCCCCCGGTCAAGAGCCCCCCCTAGGTCATAAGCCCCCCCGGTCATGAGCCCCCCCGGTCATGAGCCCCCCTGTTTTTAAATCCTTATTTACCTATATTATATAATCCTTATTGACACGTTTGTAGTTCATTACTGATTAGACATAAAATATATGTATATCGGGGGGCGTGCCGCCCCCCGAACCCCCCTGCCAGGTTATTAAACAATCATGAAGTGTGCAGTACAACAATCTAGCGGATACAACAAACTATATTAGCAGCTCTCAGTTATTTCTATCTAAGTAGTTCTTCATTTGTTCAACTAGGTAAATAAGGATTAAAAAAACAAGGAGGGGGGGCTGGTGACCAGAGGGGCTTATGACCTAGGGGGGCTCATGACCGGGGGGGCTCGTGACCGGGGGGCTCGTGACCGGGGGGCTCGTGACCGGGGGGCTCGTGACCGGGGGGGCTCCTGACCGGGGGGGGGGGGTTCTTGACCGGGGGGGCTCTTGACCGGGGGGGCTCTTGACCGGGGGGGCTCTTGACCGCACCCCGGTATATGTATCTATGTGAGAAACCATTTTAACGCACGAAATTTACCCGACTTCACTTTTATAAATGACAATGTGGAAGTTTTATCACTATCAATCAGTAACAAAAACCTGAAATTTAACCTTACAGGATTTTATAGACCACCCTCATCACCAATTACTAATTTTAATGATTTTCAGATTGTTTCTTTTCTACCGTCTGTTGCATCTTTTAATACTGTCATATGTGGAGATTTTAATATTAATATTTTAAATCCCTCAAACTCATTTACGATTTACAATTTTATTAACACAATGGCAGGATATAACTTTTACCCATTAATAGACAAACCAACAAGGTACTCTAACGATGAAAATATTTTTAATGGAACTGTAATTGATCATATCTGGATGAATTTTATCCCTCATAACAATTTACAGTCTGCCGTTGTCGAGTGCGTCATCTCTGACCATAGGCCTATTTTATTCCATTTTAAAACTGCAATCGATCAAACTAAGCAAAATTTTAATTATAGGAATTTTAAATCCGAATCTAATAGGAATAATTTTATAGATCAAGTCAGACAAAGCAATTTTATTCATGACAGTAACGATCCTAATATTTTAGCTAATGACTTTTGTCACAAACTACAACAATATTTTTAATTCCCGATACCCTTTAAAAACTGGTAACCGTAATTTTTAAAAATTTGCTTGGATGACCCCTGACTTAAAGTTTTTAATACACAAAAAATGTAAGCTAGCGAAATGAGCAAGGCTAGGATTGATTTTAAAACGTTCTTATACATATTTTAGAAATAAACTGATATTAGAAATCAAATTTCAAGAATTAGTTCATGTTAAATTATTTAGTTCCAACAGAAATTTTAGGATAATGATAAATTTAAAGAAGTTCCCTGTGTTTATTCATTTATCTGGAATATATAATTTGAACATTAGAAATTAGAATAGAGCTGTATTTACCACCACAAATTCTCACAAACAGAGTTCGGAATATAACTTCAAAAAGATATGCCACCAAGCATTAACTAAATTGATTGAAAACAGCGATGAGTTAGGTCATCAGTGGGTAATGCCGACAGGCTTAAGCAGTCACCAGTAGTTTATTCTATAGGTATTACTCAAATTAGAACATATTGTTTCAATTACCACAACCAGACGCAAAATATAGAGCACAATTCAATTGTATCAATTACAAACCTTGAAATTTAATACTTATTAAAAGTAAAGCTCTTTCAAGAGTCTACCAAATTAAATGGTTAGACGCAAAGTTAGTTAACAGTGGAGTTTAGGATAACTCTTAAGGCTCGTTTACACGAGGCTAGCTGGCGAGTTTACAAGCTGGCGAGTGAGATAGTGATGATGACCCATATACTCTTTTCAACTAGCCAACATGATGACACGAGGCGAGTTCACTAGAAGCCTGTAAATTCGCCAGCTTGTAGCGAGTAAACTAGCCTCGTGTAAACGAGCCTTTAACAAGAGTTTAAATGGAGCTAAAAAGCTCACGAAAATAAGGTCGTACTATTGTACTTCAAGAAAAAGTGATCGAACATAAAAAGGATAGGGTTTAAGAGCTTTCTATATTCGTTAAAGAGTAGCAGCTTTACAGCTTAACTACTATAATAATAATAGAATTTAAATCTATTAGCTTAATAAACACTATACTCGAACGTTATCACAAATCGAGTGTTGGGTAGTTACTGTTTGAGTGTTTGTTAGATACTGTCTTTATTCGAACCACAGTATTCGAACAGAGTGCACTTATTTATAGAAATTAAAGTGCTATACAGCGCTATCTGGTGGTGGTGAGTTTAAATACACCCTACATAATTTTTTATCATTTATAGAATATATTAAATATATGAGAAATAATTTTTACTATAAAGTATAAACAAATGAAAAAATTCTCACTATATAATATAATACATAAAGCGGTTATTTTTAATACTGACTGACATTTTAAGAAAATCCAAGAATCTTTTTTTATCAAACTGAACTGCTAAAATCTAAAAGTCATAAAGAAACCTGGAGTTTTATTAACAATATTTTAAATCGCAATAAAAAACAAACAGATTTCAAAGTGAAACATTTAGTTAGAATTTTATCATGAAAAGAACTCTGTGACCATTTTAACAATCATTTTAGCTCAATAGCCCAAACTCTGTCAAGCAGAATACCTAGTCACAATATCCCTATTAATTTATCAATTCCCCGTAATTTTAACTCAATAGAAATAACTGAAATTAGTATTGCCGAGGTCAGAGATGTCATTTTATCTTTTAAGAATAAAACTAGCCATAAAATTGAAATACCACCTTCCCTTTTAATTGAACCCAGCTAACCATATCCTCTCTGTCCCGCGTGGGACAGAGGGGGACAACCCTCGCTAGCGAGGGACAGAGAGGGACGGGGGATTTCAGACGTCTGCAGACGTCTGAAATCCCACGTCTTTCCAACGTCTGAAATCCCACTCACGTCCCACGTCTTACACAAGCGGGATGTCCCTCGTCTGTCCCACGTCTTAAATCCCACTCACATCCCACGTCTTTCCCACGCGGGATGTCCCTCTCTGTCCCACGTCTGTCCCACGTGGGATGTTCCTCTGTGTCCCACGCAGGATGTCCCTCTCTGTCCCACGCGGGATGTCCTTCTCTGTCCCACGTCTGTCCCACGTGGGATATCCCTCTCTGTCCCACGTGGGATGTCCCTCTCTATCCCACGCGGGATATCCCTCTCTGTCCCACGCGGGATGTCCCTCTCTGTCCCTCGTCTGTTTTACGTGGGAAAAAGTACGCGGGATGTCCCTCTCTGTCCCACGCGGGATGTCCCTCTCTGTCCCACGTCTGTCCCACGTGGGATGTCCCTCTCTGTCCCACGCGGGATATCCCTCTCTGTCCCACGTCTGTCCCACGCGGGATGTCCCTCTCTGTCCCTCGTCTGTTTTACGCGGGAAAAAGTTATACCAAAAAGGTATATCTATCTCAAGCTTTATTTACGTATCATAACTAGGTAGGTATTCATAAACAGATGTAGGTATCTACTATCTAGGTAGGCATTGATGAATAATACTAGGTAGTAGGTAAGTAGGTACGGATTGATTGATGAACACTACCTAGTAGGTATACTAGGTAGGTAGGTATTGGTACTGGTAGGTATCTAGGTAGGTATTGGTACTGGTAGGTATCTAGGTAGGTATTGTCAAACAGTTATAGGTAACTAGATAAGCATTGATAAACACTAGTAGATAACTAGGTAGGCATTGACAAACAGTTGTAGGTAACTAGGTAGGTATTGATGAATACTAGTATTTAACTAGGACCTATATTGGTTTTTATATACAGTTGTAGGCCACTAGGTAGGCAATGTTAAACACAAGAAGGTAACTAATTAGGTATTGATAAGCAGATGTAGGCAACTAGGTAGGCATTGATAAACACCAGTAGGTAATTAGGTAAGTATTGACAAACAGTAATGTAGGTAACTAAGTAGGTACTGATAAATACTACGTAAAAGGCAATTAGTGATAACCATCAGTAGGTACAGATTGGTGGTTATCACTTGTAGGTTACTAGGTAGTTATAAATAAACTCTAGTAAGTAACTAGATAGGTATAAGGTAGTGATATCACCAGAAGGTAACTATAGGTAATATTAATTAACAGTTCAAGGTAATTAGGTAGTTAATAACATTAATTAACATTATCATTACAAATATTAATAATAACTTTATACACATTCTTATCATTTACATTAAAAAATAAAAGATACCAAAATGTAGAATATTAAATTATATTTATTTAAAATAATTTTAAGAAGCAAGCAAGTAATCAAGTTGGATAAAGATCATTTTAATACTACTTCTACCATGTCCAGAATGGCTGAGAGGTAGCGACGCAGGTTTCAATAGTACAACACACTAGAGTCCTGAGTTCGATTACCGAGATGACCACTACAATTCTTTCTCCATTTCTTCCCATTTAATTTGTATATAACAATATGTAATATTAAAATAAATGATATACAGCCAAATGTACATAAACACTATATGCAATATGGTTAGAAATTGCAATAATAATTAGTATGATCTTTTTTTATTTCTTATACATATTTATATACCCCAATTAACCGAAGTAGTTTGAGCCATAGAGAGATATGTCCCCCTTGCAGAGGGGGACATCCACACTCTGTCCCACGTCTTGCAGAGGGGGACATCCGCACTCTGTCCCACGTCTTGCAGAGGGGGACATCCGCACTCTGTCCCACGTCTTGCAGAGGGGGACATCCGCACTCTGTCCCACGTCTTGCAGAGGGGGACATCCGCACTCTGTCCCACGTCTTGCAGAGGGGGACATCCGCACTCTGTCCCACGTCTTGCAGAGGGGGACATCCGCACTCTGTCCCACGTCTTGCAGAGGGGGACATCCACACTCTGTCTCACGTCTTGCAGAGGGGGATATTCCCACTCTGTCCCACGTCTTGAATACTCACTCTGTCCCACGTGGGTCCCACGTCTTATTTCCCTCTTCCCTCTATAGCGAGGGACATCCGCACTCTGTCCCACGTGGGTCCCACGTCTTGAATCCCTCTATAGCGAGGGACATCCACACTCTGTCCCACGTGGGTCCCACGTCTTGAAAACACGGAGTGGGGTAAGACGTGGGACAGGTGGATGTCCCCCTCTGTCAGAGGGGGACAAGACGTGGGATCAGACGTCTTGCAGAGGGGGACCCCTGTGCAAATGAAGAGGGTTAGACGTCTGCAAGACGTCTGATGTCCCCCGCCCCACGTCTTAAATCCCTCTATAGCGAGGGGTATCAGACGTCTTAAGACGTGGGACAAACAGCTTTTGGTTAGCTGGGAAATATTAGATTTTATTTGTTAACCTATAGGTAGAATTTTTAATTGTAGTATTTTACTATAATAAATTTTAGCAGGTATATATATCCAGACATTTTTAAAATTGCTAGAGTTGTGCCCATTTTTAAATCGGGTTTTAAAGAAAATGTTAATAATTTTAGACCTATATCCACTATACCCATTTTATCGAAAATCTTTGAAAAAATTGTAACTACTAGACTTTATATTTTTACTAACAGTAATAAAATTTTTAAAAATTGTCAATTTGTTTTTAGAAAGAATGTCACTACAACTCATGCAATTTTAAATCTTTTACATTATGTTTTAAAATCTTTTAAATAAAAAAAATACTGCATAGCATTATTTTTAGACCTGAAAAAGGCATTCGACACGGTAGACGTAAACATTTTATTAAAGGTCCTCTCCAGGCTCCGGGAAAAAAATGAGTTTATTAGATAATATTTTAGACCTAAGGTTTACGATAATTATCCCGCAAACCGCATACAATTCGGTTCAGTATATATTTTATTATTTGCTTTTAAAGTTTTTTAATACTCTGAGAGCAACAATCGAGCGTATCTCCAACCTAACGCTGAGAAAGAAGATTGTACACTCTTTGTTTTGATTTCAAATTTAGACTTTTAAATTAACAATGCGTTTTTGGCCTTTTTTCATGATATTAATTGTTTCTAAAAGTATGTAAACGTTTCTATAATAAGTTTATCCAAATTTAAACCTTTAAACGAATAGTAAATAGATTTATTAAACCAAATACCTAGTTGACAATCAAAACAAATGGTGTACATTCTTCTTCTTCAGACTGAAAATTAGAAAGTCGGAAGTAAAATAGGTTTTGTAGAGTTTGGATTATAAAAATCTTTAAAAGCATGTAAAAATAAAAATATGCTATCAAATTTGATGAGGTTTGCAGTAAAATCATAAGAAACATTAGCCTCGTTGAATAAGGCAATAAAAATATTTGCTTGGAGGGGACCTTTAATGAAAAAACTCCACCACTATGACATTAGGGACAATTTTAATAAAATTTTATCTAGTTATCTTAGCAACAGAGGCAATATGTTCAAATAAACGATTTTACCTCAGACTGTACTACATTAAATATTGGTTTATACCAAGGAGCCATTTTAAGTCCGATTTTATTCAATTTATATTTTAATGATGTATGTGACGTAGGTAAGGATATAGGTATTAATTGTACTCTATTTGTGGACGATGCAGTTTTTTATTGTAGGGATAAATGTTTAGATAGTGATGTTTTAAAATTAAATGCTTTTATTAGGGAATTATCTCAATGGCTGGATTTTAATAAACTCACCACTAACATTTCGAAAACTAAAATAATGATTTTTAATTCCCGTAAACAATTAACTCTCCCTGAAATATATTTTAACAATAAAATTTTAGAACATGTTCATCATTTTAAATATCTAGGCATTTTTATTGACGAAAGACTAACTTTTAAAGAACACTTGTCATTTTTATGTAATAAACTTAGTCAGGTTAAAGGTATTTTATATGCAGCAGCCCCTTATTATAATAGAAAATCATTAGTTTTAATGTACAATTCCCTAGCCTACTCCCTCTTTATCCTATCTATTATAGGCGTCCCCCGCTCTTATTACGTCTCAGACTTACAACAAGTCAAATAGGTGTGAGAAATGTCTCGGACTTACATTACCTGGTCTAGAAAATATTTCAGGAGTCACCTTGGTAATTTGTTTTTTAGTTTTCAATTAAGCTGTTTTCACCGTGACTATAACAAACTATATTATCATGCATGTGAGATTGATTGAGAAAAACTATGGTAAATAATATATTTTCAAGAAAGGAAATTTAAATAAATATATTAGTAATTTAGTGTAGAGTTTAAGTCTTTCAATTTATATTCTATCTTTAAGTCTTCAATATATATTGTAGATCTCTTTTGCAGAGCTGTTCCTACCATTATTACATATTCGTTTCGGTTATTATTTTCGGTATAAGATGAACTGTATAGATTTTTCTTATTTAATAATGGAATTGCTGAACTCTACAAAATGGGTTAATACTTTCAATAAAATAAATGTATATTGTAAGGTAAAGTAACAGTAACCAAAAAAAAAAACGTATGAAACTGAATAGTTATTTATAAAGTTAGCATCTCCTTCAGATTGTAACCCTTATTTATGGCATTTATATATTTATTATATATTTGGCATTAACTAAAATAATTTGAATCCATAATAGCCAACCCAATTTTTTGTCACCATCCACCACTACCATTTCTTTTTCTGCGTGTATGACTCTAATCCAGCATGGATTTTGGAATCGTGTGGAAACTTCTAAAATTTGAAATAATCACTAAAATAACATTGACATAATTATAAATTAATCGTAATATATTAATGAAAGAGATCAAAGTGTGAAACATGGTACGCAGTATATAAAGATTTCTAAAGTGGATCTATAAGCTGAAAATTACGATAAAATTGATTATTTAAAAATTGGTATTTATTTGTTTTAGAAATTGAACAGAATGCTATGTTTCATTTTAGATAAGGCCACTTACGTAACAATTGAATTGAAAAATCAAACACTCTTACCTATTCAATGACCTACTCTATATAACAGCACAATCTATAATTTTGCAATATTAAGAATTGTTACTGCAGTCGCACAAAATAATTTAAAACTATTATAAAATACTAAACGTAAGTACATTGTACTGTCCTAATATATATGCCACGTCACTCCAAATAAAAATATTATTATAGTCAGTTATATAATATTTTCTTTGAACCCTTGTTCGTAGAAAACCGAATATTGTAGGGATAAGAATTGTAAAAACCTAACTTCGGGACATGACTCACACTTATTACGCTTTTGTTGTAAGTGTGAGTCGCAATTTTGTAATAAGAGCGGGGTACGCCTGTATAGTATATGGAAAATCTTTTAACTCGCTGCTCCAGCCATTGAGAACTATTTTAAACAGTATGTTAAGAATTATTTTAAATGGAAAAAAAAGAGATTTTAATGGTAGGTTTTACTGGTCAAATAACGATTTATATAAGAATTTAAATTTTCTGAAATTTGACGATGCTTATGATTATTTTTTATCGAAATTTTTTCGCAATGCCCTATTTTTTAATACTGACCTTTTTAATACCTATTTTAGAGAATAATTATATTCCTACTCACTCATACCAAACCAGATCTACCCATTTTAATGTACCTAATTTTAGAACTGAAGCAGAAAGAAATTTTATTGTTTATCGGGCTATTAATCTTTTTAATAATACACCCGATAATTTGAAATGTCCCATGTCAGATTTTAAATTTAAAACCGTTTTTAAAGAATACTGTATGAATAAATATATTGATTAATTGTAAGCTAACCCACTGCATCGTTCTTTTTATTTCTAGTTAGTTTAGTATTTTTATCATGTTTTAATTTAGATTGATGTATATATTTTAATGTCCCACAAGTTTGTAACTTTTCTGGATTTGAATAAAAAAAAAAGTTAAATAATGATTATTAATTTATTATATAGAGATTTTTAAGTGTTCGAGAAAATGAAACCGTGCGATAACACGGAACTTACGGTACATTTTGAATTTCTGAACCAACTGCTTCTAATAACCTCATATGGATTATAAATTTGATGTTTTTTTTGTTACCGTGAAATAATCACAAAAAATTGTCTCGTTTTCTCTGTTTACGTACGGTACTTATTTCGAGACATGACTCGAAATAAGTACCACTTTTATTAAAGCGGGGTGTATTTAAAGCGGAACCTGCCTGTAACAGTAATACCTAGATTTCATTAATAAAATTTGTTACTTAATTGTGAGTAATATAAATTATAAGGGACGGGTGTATTCTTACCGGTGGGGAGGGTTGCGGTTCCGGTGGGTGTGAAGATTAGGGTAGATTAACTAGGGTAGATAATGATCTATATTTTCTTTTAAATAGAGAACAATAGCAGTATATAACAATTGGTGTTGTTAACAAAGTGACTGAACATAGAAAGATAAAATCTGTTTGTACGATAGATAAAACAATAGGTTGTAAGAAGCATGCGAGTAAATTGTCGGTACGAGGCTTATCTTTCAGGGTATAGAAGTTAGGTCGTGGGATAGACTGATAAATTCGATAATAACTGCATGGGTAGGGTAAGCTTCTAGTTTCGGGACAGTTTCACGTTATCACAAATGATAGAATATTTTTTTTTAAATTTCAATTTGGTGTAAGGAAGAGCTTGAAAATATATGTTTGTAATGATGAAATATAAGCAGGTATATATCAGGACTGTCAAAATCATTCACAAGGATCCCTGAACGACTACGGTAAGTTCTGAATTATCGGACATTTTCACATTTTCGATTCTATAAGAAAAAATAATAATTATTTAATTGTTATTTTGATTTTGTACATAATACTATTGTGGTTGATTGGAAGATGGTATTGTGTTATATGTAAATAATGTGTGTCACACAATAGTTAAAGAAAATGTGAATAACTTTCTATACGATATCGAGTCAGAAGTGACATCAATGTGGTAGGTTACTGCAGTGCCTATAAATTTGTAGAAAGGAAACATAGATAGAAACAATTCAATTAGAAAGCAACCATGTGAAAAAACTGACTGTGAGGCTTATCTACAGGGTATGAATGTTACGGTGGGAACAAAAATCTACAGTCAAATGGCTATAGGGTAAGTTCCGAGTTACTGGACAGTTTCACGTTTTAAATCACATATGGAAAAGATAATAGTTAGTATATTTATATATAAATTTTTGTTATAGTTACATAATACATATAATAATTACTAATACTTTTTTCCAGTCAATCTTACAGGTAGCAACACTAGATTGGAGAGATGAGATGACCAACTTTTCGCTGAGTGACGATGATATGGAATAAGAACTAGTACCTAAAAAGCCATCAGTTAGTATATTATTAATAAATAATGCTGGGACAAAATGCTATTAAAATCATAGATCCTGAAAATATTATAGACGGAGATAATTAAACACTATTGAATACTGAATAGTTCCAAACCAGCGGTATGTAGCATTCGATATCACTTCATTTCATTTCGTCTATGATATTCTTAGGATTTATGATTTTAAAAGCATATTGTCCCAGCCCTATGAATGAATGAATTGATGGTTTGTGATTATTCGTATTTCTTGTTCAATCTCCAGGTTAATGAAGAGATGGCGATGTGTAGGTGGGTGATGACTTTGTAGTTGCAGTGATGTTACATAAAACATATAGGGTCGGGAGGGGCGAATCTATCTCGCGCAGCAGCACACGGGGCGAATCTCGCGCAGCAGCACACGGGGCGAATCTAGCGCACCACACGTTAAAAGGGCTATGAATGCGCTAGCCCAATAACAAAAATAGTCAAAGACCGGCTCAAATATGTAGTAACTCAGTATAAAATTAAAACAGCTTACAGGCATTTATTCATAGTTGAAATAAATTACATTTGAGACCATATGAAAAGTACCTAGTCGAAAATTCATTTTACCGAATTACCCTAAAAAATAAATTTGTCATAAAAGAATTTCTATCCCAGATAATGACCTGAAGTTTTTAGTGCTTGAAGATCATTGACTTTAGTTGCCTCAGTTAAAATTACAAGGTTCTAGACTTTCTAATTTTTATTTAGCGGAGTCTTTACGTGCGCAACTATTCGCCCCACCATATTTTGCATCGCGGGGTGAATATTGCGCACTATAGAAATTTATTTTTAGGCCATGAAACAGTTTTTAATGCCTAATATTACTCTATATATATATGTGTATTTCTTCACTTTCAACTAAAAACATACACATTCCACATATATTTCAGATAATAGGTCGAAATATGAAATTATAAATCAGGGTGAATTTAAAGTCATTAATAAGTCTTTTCTGTGAATATTATAGTTAAACATATCAAACATCACTATACATGTTTATCATTTACTTTTTATTAAGTATAGTTATATAATCTTATTATTCGGTTCTTTTTAATAAAATCGGAAATATCAGGTTTAAAATGACAGGGTTAAACCATCGTACAGGGAAACCCAACTCTGATATCATTATGCTTTTAAAAGTTGCAAATCGACATTGCACCATGTTGTGAATAGTAGCTTCGTTGACCTTGTCACTTCTGAGGATTGTCCTAGAAGTGTAGAAGAAAGAAAATGGCTTAGAAGGTTGGTGTAATATTGAAGACTCGAAGAAATACTCGAAGAAAAATTCAAAATATAGCTAAATACATGAATGTGATACAGAGACTTTAATTAGAACCATCATCACGAAGGATCTTCAGTTGTCTTCCTACAAAATGAGAGAACACCAAGTCCTCACACTTCTTAAAAAGCAAAAGAGACTTGGGAGAACAAAGGTCCTTCTCAGAGAGCTTAAAGCGGACACGACAAGGTATGAAATAGATTTTTTTAACGAGAAACTCTTCATTATTGAAGCCAACCCAATTCAATATTCATGATCAGAAGATATCCAAGATTTCCCCTATCTCGAAAACTTGGGAGTCTCCTCAAATTTTCGTGGAGAACGGCCTAAAATCAATCCTCTTTTAACAGTATTGTGGTTCCAGCTATTGGATTGATGAAAAAAAAAAAACACTTCAAAAATCAATCATTTATCTTCCAACAAGATGGTGAACTTTTTTACTACTTAAACAAGACACATGAGTGGTGATCACGTCAATTGCCAAGATTCTGTCGCAAAGAAATTTGGCGTCTTCAGCGCCATGTTTCAACCCAATAGATTTCTGAATGAAATCTATTGAAACAGCATAGTGGCCTAAAAGGCCGTTCCTTGTTCGAGGACGAGGAGCCACACGAGTAAATCATAGTGTGGACGTTCTGTGGTCACTGGGACACCTGTGAATAACCACAATAATCCACTTCTGTGAATAACTATTAAGGCTCACGTTGGTACTATTGACAACGAAACTGATGATTTCATAGAAAAGGACGTAGCAGAGATCTTCTGGCGCAGAACCAGAACCGATGGTCTTTGAAAAACACCAAAGGAATTAGGTGGGTCAACCTACCTTCTTGTAAACAGACCAAAGAACTCTTCCTCTTTGAAAGAGAATGTCAAAAGCTATTGTTAATAACCCGATTGAAACTTCTTCTTCTATCCTGGGAACATTTGATCCTAAAACAGTAATACCTTTGGTCCTAAAACAGAAAAACAATAATACTTGCCGACGATCTGGTCTTCGCCCAGAAACATGACCTCATAATATTGTTGTGGAATGTTCTACCTATTACAGGACTAGGGACAGAACTCTGGATGAAATTTTACTACCTTCATAGTATCATTATACGCTCAAATTCTGATACATTTTTACCTTTCTTGAAAGAATTGAAAGACTGGAAGCTAGAGTTCAACGACTAACCTTTAGGTCTAGGGGATTCAATACATATGGACCCTCTCTTGGCCTGGGTATCTCCCCGACCTTACAATGTCAAGTGAATATTCCACGTAACCTAATAGATGTACGAAAAACACATTTGCTTCTATATTCTTATTATCGTAATTTCAGAGACATAAAGTGTAACAGTATTTTGAATAACGTTTTAGATATATATGCTAAATTGGTTATATATGCTATATTTCACATCTAAATTATTACTTTCATAGACTGCGTAAGGTTATCTTTTGGGCGACATATTTTTGTTTGTCATCTTGTTGCTCACATAACTCAAAAAGTCTTCGATCAAATTGCTTTGAATTTGGTAAGACGATCGATTGACTAATCTCCAGGAACCATCTGGTAAAATTTTGGGAGCTATCCGGTCAAAGCTCAAGGTCATTTATAACCTAATAATTCAAAAAGTTTTCAATCAAATTTGTCTGAAATTTGATGGGACGATTGGTTAATATCTAGGAACGGTTTGATAAGTTTTAGGAAGCGGTCAGGTTAAAAGTCTAGATTATTTATAACGCAAAATGTATTCAATCAAAGTAACTGAAATTTAGTCGACGGTTAGTAGTTATCCAGGCAGGAACCAGTTTATTAGATTTTGGGAGCAATCAGGTAAAAATAAAGGTCAAGGTCATTTATAACACAAAAGAATTCAACCAAATTGTCTGAAATTGGGCGAGACGATGGTTCAATATTCAGTAATCATTTGTTTATATTTTAGGAGTGAACAGGTTAAAGGTCAAGGTCATTTATAAGCGGTGGCAAAAGTATGCGCTCTGTGAGTGTCCGTCATCTAGTTTTTTATTATATTTATAGTTACATAATAAGTTAATATAATAGTGACATACTTCAGATAAACTAATATTACAAGCATAAATTAATCCTGAATAGAAAGCAACATTCATGACGTCACACATACATTCTACAAACTTTACGTAAACAGGTCGAAAAAGTTTGTCTCAAGTTTTGAATTTGAATCATATGATTGTTTATACTTTTAAACACATAGGAATTATTTTTATAGTAAGTATCTAGACACTCAATAGTGCTATTTTTCACTATGGAAAGGAATTAATGGGTGCGCAGATATTCGCCCCTCTCCCGCGCAAGAATCGCCCCATCAAGGACAATTTCAATTGCGCACTTCTTTCGTCAATAACTCAGATTATACAAATGCTATTTTTTTATACTTCGGATGGTGTATAAAAGGCCTTATTGCAGTTCTTCATGTCAAATATTATTTGTCTATCTGCAAAAACTAAGTTGCAAAACCCAAAAGTTTTTAGTGCGCAAGAATCGCCCCTCCCGACCCTACATCCCTTTCACTTTACCATTTGATATATTTAACAAATGTAAATAAGGTGAGAGGAATGAATATTTTTTATTACTTTCATTACAATTTTTTCTCATAACACTAATACTATGCATCACAGAAATTTTATATATTTCAATATACTAAATTTCAAAATAATTAGTACAGTATATCAATGAATTTTAGAACTAAAAAAATATTTATTTTAATATTATATTATACCTAGTAATAAAATACATCAAATAATTATTCTTTCCAAAATATAATATTACAATTCATCAATGCAATTTTACAACTCATTTTAAACATAATCACTACAAATTAGGATAAATCAATGATATGAGATCCTTTAGTGGCATTATAATTGAGTCAACTTCTTCCTGTACCAATGCACTGAGCTCGTTTATGTCCATCGTTTTGGATTGGTATTCTTCTCCACCATTGTTGGTTTATTTTCTTTGTTGACATCAATTATAGGTTTATATATGGGGTTATTTATTTTTTAACTATAGAGGCTAGCTTAGCAGCACGTTTCCTTTTCCTTGCTACTTGTTTTGTCTTGAGTCCTTTCTTATTCACGGGGGTGACTCTTGACCCACCACTAGCCTTTTTAATCAAGCCAGTCGATATGGGGGCATCCATTACTTGGGTTGTTTGCGATGACGCTGTTGCTGAAATATAAAAAAAATACGTGAGGATAACTTTGATCTGTAAACAATTATTTTTCAATATATGAAATCCGTAATTTCACATTATTCAAGACCATTATTCATAAACATGATATCACGCACCTTCCATTTCTAGTCTAGACTTGCTCTTGATTCAAACTAACTAATATTTCATGTGTGTTGGGGATATATTAGACAATCCCCGCCCCCACTACTTTCCTCTATTCACCTTGTATGAGGCAATAGCGGATGTAAGTATATATTTTCCGCGCCATTTGCCGATTTGTACAATCTCAAGAATGCACTGCGCGTTTTCAGGATTTTTCAATATGCGCGACAATCTGGAGAGTGTGCAAGGCAGGTAAAGGGTATGAAGCAGAACCAACAGTGATGGAGTAGATAATAAATTATTTATGCATTTAATTGGTCCATTTCATCAAAATATGATAGTTAAAGCTATACATAATAACTAGGAAATTAAGCTTGATTAAGCTTGAGAGTTACTTAAGGATCTTATTACCACATTCTTCAGCAGTAGTTGAAAGGATATTTTCACTGTTGAGGAAAATTAAAGTCAGGAATAGGTAGATTATAAAATATTAATCCTTTTAATCAATTTTTTTCATGGGAAATAAATTTGTTGGTAGTTTTTGGTCAAATCTTGCATTTCTTTAGTGTCTCATCTGACACATTCAGGAAAATACTCTCGTGAGTCAGGTCAGTAGGGACACGAGCTCTTTAAGGTACGTTATGCATGAAGCGATTAATGCAATCATCGCTCAGCGCTCACTTCAATTCCCTATCACATCCATCAGAACTGTATTGAGTTCATCTTCACCAAGACTCTTGATTACTGCATCACTTGCTGAAGCAGTATCTGAAGCATTGTCTGAAGCAGTATCTGAAGCAGTATCTGAAACAGTATCTGAAGCAGTATCTGAAGCAGTATCTGAAGCAGTATCTGAAGCAGTATCTGAAACAGTATCTGAAGCAGTATCTGAAGCAGTGTCTGAAGCAGTATCTGAAGCAGTATCTGAAGCAGTATCTGAAGCAGTATCTGAAACAATATCTGAAGCAGTATCTGAAGCAGTATTTGAAGCAGTATTTGAAGCAGTATCTGAAGCAGTATTTGAAGCAGTATCTGAAGCAGTATCTGAAGCAGTATCTGAAACAATATCTGAAGCAGTATCTGAAACAATAGCTGAAGCAGTATCTGAAGCAGTATCTGAAGCAGTATCTGAAACAATATCTGAAACAATATCTGAAGCAGTATCTGAAGCAGAATCTGAAGCAGTATCTGAAGCAGTATTTGAAACGATATCTGAAGCAGTATCTGAAGCAGTATTTGAAGCAGTATTTGAAGCAGTATCTGAAGCAGTATCTGAAACAATATCTGAAGCAGTATCTGAAGCAGTATCTGAAGCAGTATTTGAAGCAGTATCTGAAGCAGTATCTGAAGCAGTATCTGAAACAATATCTGAAACAATATCTGAAGCAGTATCTGAAGCAGTATTTGAAGCAGTATCTGAAGCAGTCTCTGAAGCAGTATCTGAAGCAGTATCTGAAGCAGTATCTGAAGCAGTATCTGAAACAATATCTGAAGCAGTATCTGAAGCAGTATCTGAAACAATATCTGAAGCAGTATCTGAAGCAGTATCTGAAACAATATCTGAAGCAGTATCTGAAGCAGAATCTGAAGCAGTATCTGAAGCAGTATTTGAAGCAGTATTTGAAGCAGTATCTGAAGCAGTATCTGAAACAGTATCTGAAGCAGTATCCGAAGCAGTATCTGAAACAATATCTGAAGCAGTATCTGAAGCAGTATCTGAAGCAGAATCTGAAGCAGTATCTGAAGCAGTATTTGAAGCAGTATCTGAAGCAGTATCTGAAGCAGAATCTGAAGCAGTATATGAAGCAGTATCTGAAGCAATATCTGAAGCAGTATCTGAAGCAGTATCTGAAGCAGTATCTGAATCAGTATCTGAAGCAGTATCTGAAGCAGTATCTGAAGCAGTAGGTATCTGAAGCAGTATCTGATGCAGTAGGTATCTGAAGCAGTATCTGAAGCAGTAGGTATCTAAAGCAGTATCTGAAGCAGTAGGTATCTGAAGCAGTATCTGAAGCAGTAGGTATCTGAAGCAGTAGGTATCTGAAGCAGTAGGTATCTGAAACAGTAGGTATCTGAAGCAGTGTCTGAAGCAGTATCTGAAGCAGTAGGTATCTGAAGCAGTATCTGAAGCAGTAGGTATCTGAAGCAGTATCTGAAGCAGTAGGTATCTGAAGCAGTAGGTATCTGAAGCAGTAGGTATCTGAAGCAGTAGGTATCTGAAGCAGTTGGTATCTGAAGCAGTAGGTATCTGAAGCAGTGTCTGAAGCAGTATCTGAAGCAGTAGGTATCTGAAGCAGTAGGTATCTGAAGCAGTAGGTATCTGAAGCAGTAGGTATCTGAAGCAGTGTCTGAAGCAGTATCTGAAGCAGTAGGTATCTGAAGCAGTATCTGAAGCAGTAGGTATCTGAAGCAGTATCTGAAGCAGTATCTGAAGCAGTAGGTATCTGAAGCAGTGTCTGAAGCAGTAGGTATCTGAAGCAGTGTCTGAAGCAGTATCTGATGCAGTAGGTATCTGAAGCAGTATCTGATGCAGTAGGTATCTGAAGCAGTATCTGAAGCATGCAGTATCTAGGTTACAAAATGGACAGGCTTTTAGCCATCCTGACGGTTAGGGATATCACCATAAAGAACATATCATCATAATAATTGAAATACTTAAATAAAAAAAAATAATATAAAATATTCATTCCTTTCACTTTATTCACATTTGTTAATATATCAAATGGTGAAGTGAAAGGGATGTATATGTTTTATGTAACATCACTGCAACTACAAAGTCATCACCCACCTACACATCTCTTCATCAACCTGGAGATTGAACAAGAAATACTGATAACACAAACCATCAATTTATTTATTAATAATATAATAACTGACGGTTTTTAGGTACTAGTTCTTATTCCATATCATCGTCACTCAGAGAAAAGTTGGTCATCTCATCTTTCCAATCTAGTGTTGCTACATGGAAGATTGACTCAAAAAAAGTATTAGTAATTATTATATTATGTAACTATACCCAAAAATTAATATAGAAACTTAATAACTATTATCTTTTCCATATGTGATTGAAAATGTGAAACTGTCCAGTAACTCGGAACTTACCCTATAGCCATTTGACTGTAGATTTTTGTTCCCACCGTAACTTTCATACCCTGTAGATAAGCCTCACAGTCAGTTTTTTCACATGGTTGCTTTCTAATTGAATTGTTTCTATCTATGTTTCCTTTCTACAATTTTATAGGCACTGCAGTAACCTACCACATTGATGTCACTTCTGACTCGATATCGTATAGAAAATTATTCACATTTTCTTTAACTTGTGTGTGACACACATTATTTACATGTAACACAACAGTATTTTATGCTATCGATGTGCTTCGTCACCATCTTCCAATCATCCACCATAGTAATATGTACAAATTAAAATAACAGTTAAATAATACTATTATTTTTTCATATGTTATCGAAAATGTGAAAATGTCCGATAATTCAGAACTTACCGTAGTCGTTCAGGGATCCTTGTGAATGATTTTGACAGTCCTGATATATACCTGCTTATATTTCATCATTACAAACATATATTTTCAAGCTCTTCCCTACACCAAATTGAAATTAAAAATAATTTTTTTTATATTTGTGATCGAAGACATGATACTGTCCCGAAACTAGAAGCTTACCCTACCCATGCAGTTATTATCGATTTTTTTCAGTCTATACCATTCCCACGACCTAACTTCTATACCCTGCAAGATAAGCCACATGTCGAAATATCCATCGCATGCTTACAACCCATTGTTTTATCTATCGTACAAACAGATTTTATCATAATATATTTCTTTTCTGAATAACTTTTCACGTGCAGTCACTTTGTTAACAACACCAATTGTTATGAACTGCTACTGTTCTCTATTTAAAAGAAAATATAAATCATTAACCACCCTACTTAATCTACCCTAGTCTCCACATTCACCGGAACCGCAACCCTCCCCACCGGTAAGAATGCACCCTTCTCTCAAAGACTTATATTGTAACAACATTTTTTAGTTTCACAAATACCATATTTGATTTAAAAGAAAATGTGAACCTGTTATTTTAGGGCAGACTTTACGCTGCATACAAATAATGATCCTAGCATCTACAGTAAAAGAGTACATTTATTAACGAAAATATTCAAATACAGCAAAAATCCTAAATAGTGAACAGCAACTAGTTCACTATAGAGAGTTTACTCTTCTGTAGAGGATTTGAGAGATGAATAAAAAAACTCGCCTTTTCATGGCAGACTATAGGAAATATTTTTTTTATAAATATTCATTATACAGGGTATTTTATTTCTAAATATGAGGATGGTTCAGTACACATGACTATATTATAGAAAAGTTGCACTGGTAGAACTCCTCTTTCATGAAATAAAACTAATTCACTTTATAGAGATTCACAGAAAACTTACGAGTATTTGTGGCAGACTAAACTAAATATGTTCACTATAGAGGTAAGAGTCTACTATACAGGATGATTCAGTATACAAGAGTTCACTATAGAGTAGTTCCACTTTAAATAAATTGTTTATTGCTCTTATACATTATAACCATCAAACATATTTGTTTAAAATATATTTAGATGATAAACAGTTGAAATATATAAGCCTTAATATATAAAATAAGTCTTTATTACATTCATGTGTACATCTCGAGAATCTCCAGTTTCTCTTTCACACTAACTGTTTTTCTGTTTATTTTACTTTCATATATAAATGCAAAGAAAAGTGTATGCGTATTAATTTTCCATGGTTTACTTATTTCACATTTCCAAAAAATAAATGTTACTAATTGTAATGTTTGTAGATATTTTAAATTCATCTGGGTACACGATGACAAATTTGTAAGCTTTGAAAATAATAGGAACTAGATGATGTCCACTCTTAGAGCGCATACCTTCGCTGTCGATTATAAATGACATTGACCATCCAATAACCTATGGGTTATAAATCACCTTGACCTTTGACTCGTTCGCTCTCAAAATCTAATAAACTGGTTCATGGATAATGACCAATCGTCCCACCAAGTTTCAGGCAATTTGGTTGAATACCTTTTGAATTATCGGGTTAAAAATGATCTTGACCTTTGACCGTGTCGTACCCAAAATTTTACTAGGTGGTCCCTGAACATTGACCGTTCGTCCCACCTAATTCTAGGAAATTGCTTGAATACTTTTTGAGTTATGCGAATATCAAGTTGATAAATAAATAAACAAATAAATAAATACCTCCTAAAATATACCTTCCACATTCTGCGAAGGTAATTAAAAAACTGTGAATTGAGAAATTTCCATAATGAATTACTTCAACTCATAGGAGTAGTCATATAGGCCCATATATCTAACCAACACATTGAACAGAGTAACAGATGAAAGAAGAGATTTTTTTTTACAAAATATCCTCTTGATTTTTTTTCTTACAAGGAATGATGAAGAATACACGACGAACGCGAAGGGTGGATAGATTAAGGTGGTGCGCCGAGGATTAAAAGACAAACCCCCCTCCCCCCGCGTAAAAAAAACCTGCTGTCACAAACCAAACGTGGAAAATACCCCCCGGACAATAACCCCCGTGCAATAAATTACCCGGTCAAATACTCCCTGAAGCAAATAATAACCCCCGCTGCAAGAACCCCCAGTCGATATGTAAATAGCCTTATTCACTTTTATTAATATATTTAACATTATTCATTGCGAACAAATTACACTTTCTCCGTAAACACTTTCCCTACGAGACTCTTTCGCACAAAATATGACAAATTTTTTAGCAAAGTAAGGTGCACCAATTTTATTATGTCAAAAGCAGTTTGGCCGCCGAGACGCTGTTTTTGAAACATAGTTCCATTGAACCCATATTAAAAGTCAGGGGGTGCAAGACAGGCGCTCGGAAGGCAATTCCTCGCTTACAATCGACGCGGCAAAACCGCCTGGGGATGTCAGACGAGCGTATTTCAAGCATCACTTTCTCCTTCACGGTCATCTTCAACACAACCGAACACTGGCAGCCACTCGCAAACACCTAGACTATGGCAGACAGGCATTTTAGCCGCAGCGGGACCACCGTGTTTCAACCGCAGTAAAACCGCCCATCTGACAGTCTAGGCGTTCCATCCACCGTTGTTTAAAACGCAGGGTTAAAACCACTCGTTTGACATGGACCTTTATCTATCACAATTTAATCTATAATAACGCTCTGTCAACTTTTTCACGATCATCTTGATTGTCTTTCATAGGCAGATATTCTCATATCGAAAAAATGTTGAAATATATAGGGACTTTCCCTCGATAATGAAGGAACACCTTGGGATTATTCCAGAATATAACGGGAATAATGTTATGTTATATGGGATAGAGTTTATTTATTTGACTGTTATCCACTGAAGCTGTTGGTCAATAGTTCATTAGTATTCTTATTCAATAGTGTCCAGCTCTGTATTTACTCAAAGGATATATTCTCTAAGAGCATGTAAATTAAATGAAGATAATCAAAACATTTATTTTGCTGATTGCAACCTTTCATTGCTTGGTAAAACATTTAAAATAAGAAATCGTGGATTATTAAAGACGAGGAAAGAGGTTATTTTCGAAGTTCAAATTATATTTGTTATCAATTGATTCAATTTCAGATCAGCTTACCGAATTTTTAATTAGTATGCTTATCGCCAATATCATAGCATTTCTGCTTTTTTTTAACACAGTTATAAGAATAAGAAATAAATCATTTGGAACAAGTAAAGAACGGGACTGAGACCATTATCTTTATGCTCGCTTCACACTTGCGTTTTCTAACAACGCGGAAGAAAGCTCTTCTTAAAAGTCTGTGTTCACACTTGCGTTTTTTAAGGCTGAAGGAAAAGTTTAATGTTAATTTTCATTTATCGATAAAAAGTATGGAAAAAATTAGGAAGAGCTTTTTCCACGGTGTTAAAAAACGCAAGTGTGATGCGGGCCTCACCCATTATTATGATCAGTTTTTAAATAATTATTGTTATTTGTACATATATTATTTTGGAATCATAGATACGATATTTTATTCAAGCACTCATGCGAAAAAAATACTAATATTTATTACTTGTTTTTGACAACCTTAAAGGAATCGTGAATATTACGTCCATAAACTTCAGATCTCTTCAACGAAGACAACTGGTTAGAAGAGAGATCTTTATTTCGAAGTGAAGTGATTCACAGCGAATGTAGCACAGCAAAGTAAATGAAAAAAAACAACAAAAAAAAAAGTATCGAACCATATTGCATGAAAATTGGTGGAACGATTGGTCAATATTCAGGAACCATTTTGATAGATTTTGGGAGTGATCGGGTCAAAGGTCAAAGATCAAGGTCAAGGTCATTTGTAACTCAAAAAGTATTCAACCAAATTATCTGAAATTTGATATTACAATTGTTCAATGACCAGGAACGATCTGGTAGAATTTTGGAAGTGATCCGGTCAAAAGGACCAGGTCAAGGTCATTTATAACTCAAAAAGTATTGTACCATATTGCATGAAACTTTGTGGGACGATTGGTTATTATCCAGTTAGCAGTTTCCTTAATTTTGGAAGAGAACGGGTCAAAGCGGAGGCGAAGGTATGCGCTCTACCGAGTGCACATAATCTAGTCTTTAATTGCTCCAATTAAATCATAACTTTGGTGAAAAAGAATTGGTTTTGATGAGGAAATTGTTTAGAATAGACACTTGATTTAGCTCTAGCTAATAGTTTCTATTTAGTTTATTGTTATATAGGAACTACGCCAGACTAAGAGCTTTCCTTCAGGTGTTATTGATGATGTTGAGAATTGGCAATTGGAAGAGTTTACCTGCTATGCTTGTATTGCCAATCATTCTAGATCATTACTCTCCATAGCCATACTATATATAGAGAAGATAAAGGGACAGCATCAGCAAAGATATTACACTACACTACGATACAATACTCTATCAAATTTCTGTTTCAAAACTGTTTTGTGCTGCCATCTAGGTTTGATAGTGGGAACTAGAATCGAAATATAGTAAGGACCAGGATACAGTAACATAGGGCGACTCAGACCATTTTTTGAAACATGGGAAAACCTACTTAAACTTAGCACTTCTATATTTAATTTTTTTCTGATCAATTACTATCTAGGCATTGGTTAAATTGTATTCCATTATTTTTTTCCTTATTTGTTATTCATAGAAACTACAATTGAGCAGTTAACTAGCACTACTTTACGCTCCTAGGTAGCATATTTTCAAGACCCTATTTTTATAGATAAGTTAAAGAAATTAACAATAAAAACACACCTGAATTATATCTATATATTCAACTTTGAGGTTCAATCACCATTTTCGCTTTTCTTTTGTACGAAACCCCTATAAAATGACTTTAAACTTCTCGATATTAACATGCAAATACGAGGAATTATGGGCCGCTCGGTCACAAACAAGGAATGTGTTGTTGTGGTGACGTCATATTTTTGTGTCGTCTGCTAGGTACTATGCCCGATTATGTTCCTGTACCGTGGTAAGGACAAACGAGGTATGCTGTGTAAGTGACGTCATAACAGCAACACTTAAAATCATATTTAAGTCAATTGAAGAGCGTCAAATTATAAAATTGTTTACTAATTGAAATAATAAAAAAACAGTAATAGATCCATTCAGTTAATCAAACCGCTAAACTCCTAATTTTCTCTCTAAATCTGCAGGAAATATCAATCTCGGATATTTTAGTCTGGATTATTTTTGGTTTTGGAGTGGTAATTGGCTTTTCAACATATATGACTGTTATGTAGTTTGTTGTATCCGCTAGTTGTTTGTTCATGATTGTTTATTGGTCTGACAGGGAAGCTTGGGGCCGTCATACCCCCTTATACATCTAACTGATAAGCTTTTATTTAAACTTCAGACTGAAATTTCCGGGACCGAATATTCCGCTGAAATCTCATGTTAAATAAATGTCTAAATTACTAATGTTACGCATCACTTCACTACTGTTAATGATGTTATCAGTTTTTAATAAATACACTACAAATTTTAGTATTCATAATTTCTATTATTGTTCATTAATAAAATCATTATAAACTGAGACAAAAAGTTCCGAGACCAATTTTCTTTGACAGAATTTTCCGGGACCGAGTTTTCCTATTACAGTCTTGCTTACATCACGTCACAAATCACTCAATTGTCACTACCTATAAATATCAGTATTCCTGTAAAAGTGTAGGTTCTAAAGAGCTGTTGTCATTTGTTACCGTGACGTCATCAGGGCAACACTCATAAAGAAAAATAGTGGGTATGAAGTCTGAATTGCACTAAAGGGTCCATTACTGTTTTTTATTGTGGAAACTAATAAAGTTTTTATATTTTAAACTCTACAATTGTCTAGAATATAATTTTAGAAAATATCTGTTATGATGTTACGTACACAAAATACTAGTGTATAAGGCAAAAAATATGTTAGTTTTAATTGACGTTACTTGTCAATTAAATAATAAATTCTTCACTTTATTAATTCGCTCCCTGTCTGGGACCCATAAGAGGTCCTCAGCTCACAAATTACAAAATATTATGTGCCATTCACAAAAATACTTGAGTGGATATTGTCAAACATATGTCATGACTCATGACTAGAGCCCGGATTTCCAGTTCTTATGCTATAAACGCTATTTTGACTATAAAAATAAAGTTTTATAGCATAAACTCTATTTTGACTAGAAATTAAAAGATAAAACTAGTAATTATGGTAGGTAAACGACCATAAAAACTGATAAACCATCCTTTACATGGGAAATATATTTGTAACAGATAATTATGTTATTGATGAATTAAACATGCAAAAGACATTTAAATTAGTATGCCATTTCATTCACATTTTTATAGTAATATTACATAGAAAACGTACGAGCATAATTATTGGTAAATTAAACTGCATTGGGAAATGAACAAATCACTACTCAATACAGTATAATATGATGTATTATGAAGATATGCCCAATATAATAAATATATGATATTTATAAATTGTGACCGGTTAATTTCGCTCTTTGCGTAAAGATGTTACTTTGAGCACACACATTTTTGACCGTGTTAATTAGTTGAGTGCTTAGTTAGTTGAACCAAACAACCCAAAGTGAAACAACCCGAAACTCTTTTGAAGTTGAAATTAGCTTTTCAAAATTGAAAATAATTTTAAGTGACAATAGACTAAGCATGAATGTCAATAAAATGTTGGTAATGTCTCGTAATGAAATGTAATTGTTTCATAAAAGTAACATATTTATTAACTTTATTAAGAATGGTTATATTTTCTTAGTTGGTTGTGACTTGGACAACATAGTTTTGGGGAAAAATTTTGTTTAGTTTTCTTTCATCTTGTTAGTTTCTTGTAAAATAAAAGCTACGTATAAATTGAGAAACATGGGTTTTACTTACTATTTATTAAACTCATAGTCTTATATATACGATATTATACGTACATGAATGCCATTAATTGTTGCGTAAGTTCTGTGAATAATAATTAAAAATCAACTATTAACAAATAAACAAGAATGGCATAGTTACTCTGAATTTTCTTCTAAAAGTTTCTATAATGTGGATAAAAGAAAGGAAATGCATCAATTTTAGGACACACTTAGCTATTATTAGGACTTTTTCTACCGACCTTGAAACTCTTTTTTAGAGCTATAAAAACTTTTTTTAAGCGCTATTTCGACTACTTTCGTTAGAACTATAAATCCGGGCTCTAGTCATGACCTTATCTTTAATGTGTAAAATTGTACAACACATATGTAGCACAGTTTGTTAGGAAAATTTAAAATATTTTACCTCATTATAATCTATTTATATTATCAAACAGAAGACAAATTTTAACTAATTAGTGTTCTTACAATAGTTTCCCATCAAAAGTATTTTCCTTGGTAGCTTAGGACTAAGTTTGATATCCATTCATTTCAAAACTTATTTTTCGAAGAGCACATAATATTTTGAAATTTGTTATTTGAGGACCACAAGTTGTCCTCAAAACTCCAATGGGAAGAAGGGGTACAATACAAGATGCGGTCAGATGATCTAACAATTCAAAATGTGATGCAATATATAGTTATAAAATGATATTACGATCAATATACCAGATCATCACCAAAGTAAATGCATATTATTATTCGTAGCTCTTTTTTGTGTAATAGACTACGTGTGGCCATAATCAGCAACTTGTCCTGGATTATTCAGAATAAAATTAAATATCGTACCAAAACGGAAGATGGAATGAAGCAAACATCTAACTTGATTAAATTAAATATATTCTGATAAGTAATCAATCAAACAAAGGCTCAATGAATAAATCCTAAATTAACATTTGTCTAAAACTAATCGATGATCTACCTACAGAGGAGTCAAATGAATTACCTTACAACAAAGGGGTTAAGCACTGGGGGTTATGCTTTATCTTTCACTCTTAAGAACAGGCTTTTTACACAAGCACTGACAGGATATAGATGGCGGAAGTACTGAGTTTCTGCTGAAGTGGTTGCAGCAGGAAACACGTGAAAACCACAGATACTGCAGGTGAGCACTCTGAATCCATGCTCGTAAAATTTCTGCTCTGCATCATCGAAGCAATTCTGCTTCGACTTCTGGTTCGACTTCATCATACATTTTACCTTGGCTCTGACTACGTCGGGAAACTACTGCTGACTCATTTAGTTGCAAGATATTTGGGGTCCTATCTCCACTGCTAGTGCAGGTGGATACTTTTATCAATTTAATCTTGTGATTCCATCTAACGAGACTCGGAGTTAGGTGAAGACTTCCCTTGACTCTCCCGTGAGCAGCGCGTGAACGATAGACAGCATAGGAAGATTTAGAAAAGGCGTCATCCTTGTTGTATGTAAATCTCCACCTATATCCAATCCTAAAACAGTTCTTTAATTTCTCCCATTTCTATTGACCGTCAAACCACCTGTAGGTTGTCTCCCAGTGTTACAATACCAATGAAAAGTCACTATTCTCATCTAACTTTTTCATTGAGTTCCTACATAAATGTGTTCTCATTTCAGCCATTTCTCTCTGTACAAAAAAAAAAAGAAATGACACATTTGGAAATGGTATTGTATTAATGGTAATTAATACAATACCCTATAAACCAATTGATTCTCATTATTTTTATTTTACCTCTAAAAAACCACGGGAAATCGGAAATACAATTGCCCAACATCTTGTATCGGGTATTTCTGGGGAAGTTTTACAACCCTCTTAGAAATAAATTTACTAAAACTGTCAAACCTTTCCTTTGTCAAATTTCAATGTTCTAATTTCAGAGAGTTAGAAAAATTAATTAACTTCAGATAAGAATCCAAATAACAACAACAACTACAAATATATTCACTCACTGCAGTTACTATTCACTCACTGCAGTTACTATTCACTCACTGCAGTTACTATTCACTCACTGCAGTTACTATTCACTCACTGCAGTTGCTATTCACTCACTGCAGTTAATATTCACTTCACTCACTGCAGTTACTATTCACTCACTGCAGTTATTATTCACTCACTGCAGTTATTATTCACTCACTGCAGTTACTATTCACTCACTGCAGTTACTATTCACTCACTGCAGTTACTATTCTCACAAGGTTAGTTCCAATTCATATTTCTCTCGTTTGGCGTTAATTTCTCACTGCAATAACAGAAAACAGGTCATAATTGCCTCGGTTTCCAGTGACTGAGGAGAATAAATCTCATTCAAAGTTTTCCATTTTATTTGGCAGTGTTTCTCACTTTCTTTCGATAGCAAAACAACAAAAGTGGACTGCTTTGCTAATAGTGTTAGGTCTTCTAGTCGCTATTTCTTGGCATTGATTTGCATTTGAGTCTCGTGATAGTTTATCACTTACATATATAGAAAGAAAATTATTTCTTTGTCATATAAAAATGTACAGTGGAACTCTTCTATAATGAAATCCTGTATAGTGAATGCAATGTCCTGAGCAATGAAGTAGACTCTATACTCTATAGTGAACAGATTTTCTTTAGTCTGCCATACAATGGCCAACCCAGCACCAGGCTATAATATTGCTCTACGATCGTTCAACTTAATTTGGAATTCAAGATTACACACAGAAGCTACGCAACAAAGAACTTTAAAGAATGAATGTTTCATTATTTATGTACCATGCAGAGTGGCACTAGAACTTTTCCTCGCCGGATCATTCCCCGTCGAACTATTCCCCGCCAGACTTTTTCCCCGCTATGACTACTCCTTCCGCCGGACTTTTCCCCACATGGACTTTTCCCCGCCGAATAAAATACTCGTATTTTGGGTTATTAATATATAAAAAAACAAGCAATTTACTAATAGAAGACACTAATCATTAACAGAATTAAACAGTAGGAATTGGCAAATGTCGCAAGATACTCTAATTAAGCACAAACGATTAATTCAGTTTATCGCAGCTCTATAGTTGTACATATCGTGAATTTATTACTTTCATTGCTAGTTATTTTAAAAGATACCGATCCACTTACGAATTGTTCATTTCTTCTTTTTACCCGAGCGTTAACGAATTCAATTGTATTCTATTAATTTAACAGTAAATAAACCTACTACAGAATTAATAATCCAGCTACAGATTTTTTTACACTTATTAGTGGTCTCTTTTCATAATAGCATACTTTTTATAATATGCTTATTTAATATATCATACCTTAAGAACTTACAATGGTTTCACCATTATTATGAAAATTCATAAGTTAGAGTGTAAAAATACTTAAATCAAAACTTTTCAAGCAGTCAGGATTGAGGACGATTTAGAAATAATGTCGTATATTTTCTCTTAAATTCTCCAATGAAAAGTAATTATCGAAGGAGTAACTAATACAAAATGGCTTCAAGGAGTTGGTAGAAAATTATTCTGTATCGTGATACTGTTTCATTGCTAGTAAAAGGATATATAACTATTGATTTGAAATACAATTAAATATGTAGTGAGCTTCTACTGTACCTAAATCAGTTAAATATACATTTCCTATACAATATTTCAGCATTCGAAACTTTTTATATTCGTAGATGTAAATTAGATCGGATCACTGGTAATAACTAATAAGGAAGCGTTACTGATATTTGATAATTTGGATAATTAGTACCTACTTAGGAAATAATGTAGAATAATGAATGAGATGAATTCTAAAGAATTTAATTACATCTGGTAACTATTTTTGAAACTGTTTTTGGTGTAAGAAATAACCTTTTTGAATTAATGATGCAGAACTACAATTATGATTGAAATAAAATAATTTAATTAATGATTAGTGGTTACAGCATTCAAGCATCCGGTCATAGAGGTTGTATAAATATTCAAATACATTTAGAAACATTTAGCATACAATAAACATTATGTGCGAGGTGGTAATCATATCGTAAAAAGACTAAAACACTGTAGTGAGTAATGATTAGACTTTATATAATTGGCGGGGAAAACTCCGGAGGTGAAAAATCCGTTTCCCGTTCAGAGTAGAGAAAAAGAAGATGTAACGAAATTATATTATTATTTGACTTTGTGTCCTTTAGCAGTTCTTATTACCTTCGCAGTTTGCGAGAGGTTATATTTCAGGATTACAGTAAAGTTCACCGCCAGAAAGTTCACTGCAACTCAATTCACCTAAGGGCTCAAACACACTACAAGCGGCGCGGAGCGGAGCGCCATTAATGAGGTTTGGTATTCGTATGCAGAGACGCTTGGCTGTTCACACTGCGACCGGAGCTGCACTCCCAAAAAAACAATACTATTAATGGCGCTCCGCTCCGCGCTGCTCCGCTCCGCTTGCAGTGTGTACGTACCCATAATCAATTCACCGCGTGGTAAATTTAAATTTTTAAGTATTGTCTGTTGATATTCTAAAAGATTTCTCTTATATTCAATTTATTAATATATGGTAATAAAATGACTACTAAGATTTGTAATTCTTCTAAATTCTAAAAATGGAAGTGTACCAGGTTGCTTTCTTAAACTAATGTTTAACGTGTAGATGAGACTCCTTTTAAATATTATTTATGGTTTTCATACATGTGCTATAATAAAAACATTATAAAGTGAACAGAATTCACACAATTGTTTCCTTTCACCATATCTACTTGTGATTGTGACTATTAATACTTATTATCATAAGATAGCTAGTTTTCACAGCTCAGCTGCGCAACATTAAATTGTCAATTTCTATGTCGATAATGTTTTATTGTAACTGCATATACGTTAAATGCCTGGGAATATAGCTGTTGTAATTTTTGTGTCAGTAGTTTAAAGGTTTTGATTAATTAAATATAAATAAATACTATCCAAGAGAAATTAATGTCGAGACAACAATCAATATATAAAATATATTATTTCATATATCCAGTAATATTTATTCAATATTCCTGTCCCTCTATATGTTCTTAGATTAGAAAATCTTTATAAATATTCAATGAGACGTGTAACTACATCTTAAACAAGCCTGTATTTATTATATAATTGATGTCTATCTATAGCTGCTGATATATTTTTTGTTATTATAAGTTTGCTGTATTTCTGTTATATTTTGAATTAATTTGTTTCGCGATGAATTGGGTTGCGGTGAACTTTCCATGCGGTGAATTGAGTGCGGTGAACTTTCCGGCGGTGAATTGAGGGCGGTGAACTTTCAGCAAACTATATTTCAGGCGCCATTTATTTATTTATCGTCTTGTTATTCGCATAACTTGAAAAGTATTTGACCAAATTGCCTGAAATTTGGTGGGACGATTGGTCCCTATCCAGGAATCATTTTATTAGATTTTGGAAACAATCAGGTCAAAGGTCAAGGTCGAGGTCACTTATATTTCAAAAATTATTCAACCAAATTGCCTGATTACATTTGGTTGGCCAATAATCAGGAACAATTTTATTATATTTTAGGTGTGAACGGATCAAGGTGATTTATAAGCGGATGCGAAGGTACATAAATGCTCTAAGAGAGCACATCATCTAGTTTTCTGATATTTTTCATTCACAGCTGAATCTATATCCTCATTATTCCACGATTGCTTAAAGTTTTCCACGATAAGCTGATTATGGTTGAGTTCTTCAGATTGAAACATTGCATTAAGCCGAGGCTTGTTTGAAAGTGGAATACGCGAGTGAAGTTGAAGGACCATATTTCTGGGACGCAGTCTTTAGAGGGAAAGAAAATTTGAGTTTTCTTTCACAAAAAATTCTATATCCTTATCTTAAACGAAATTTTATTTGTTTTTCTCTTAGCAAATGTATAAAGTAAAATTTTAAGTCACTGCATGTGCCGTTGTTATTTTTCTAGTATTAATAATTTATAATTACTGAAATATTTTATGCTTCAACGTCGATGCAATGTACAGTTGAACTCTAAAATTAAAGGAGTATGCACTGTGTAGTCTATTTTACGTAATTAGTTGATATGAAACTCTAAAAATGTAATTTTTAAAATAAATAGATTATTTTTAATGCAATTATACCTAAATTATAACACGATTAATTAAATGGACTATAAAAAAACCTTTGTCTCTGTCCGATATAGAGAGACATTCAATTTCAATTGTTATTTTAATTGTAGAATCAATCTATCGTATGGTGGTATAGATGATTTTGTTACTGGAATGCTCTTTTCTTTTTTGACTGCTTCTTTAATGTCCCTTGTATTTAATTACATTTTCAACTCCACAGAAGCGTTGAAGCCATATTAGAAAAATTCAATGATGTGTTAAGTTTTTTCTATATAATTGGTATAGTCAATGAAAGTTTTTAGCATTGATTTAAACTCTTACTGAAATATTGAATTAAAGCGATTTACCGAGTATTTTGATCTTATATTCTGTGTATAATATTGAACAGATATATCTCATGTAGGGTGTACATCTTTTACCAATTATGTCCATTGTAATATCCTTAAAATTTCTGCAAATTGGATGCACTCAAAGACAAATTTTATGGAATATAAATATATTGATGTTTTTTATATAATTTTAGATGAAATTTTAAATGATGAAAGTATTATTTTTTTCACAGCGTGATTATATGAAGAATAAATCAGCAAGATTATTATTGTTCAAATTCTTAGTAATGGTAACATGTTGAAGCTCCCCAATGCATGTTATTAGCAGCGTGACATTGTATTTCCTTACGTCACTACCCGACACTGATGACGTCACCCTTGCCACCCACACCCCTCCTCTTCTTTCTCACTAAATCAACATTCTGACAGTTACTGGATACAAATTGGCAGAGAAAGTCAACAGAAAAGACGTGAAGATACACAAGAGAAAAGCCACGGAATGGAGTCAATTGTCACCACCAAACTCTCCTTGAAAATTGTCACATGGAATAATAATGTATTTAACTTTCATTGTTGTCATTCAAAGTTATACAACTTCTGATTTTGTGGAATAATTTGCTTCAATAATAAATGTAAATGTATCAATAATATTTCTTTAAATTATTAACTTTTTCTTTTAAGCCTAATGTAGTGAACAGTATATAACAAATAAATATTCACATTACTTCGCGAATCAATGTAGTTAGGTTACTTGTATATAGATGAACTATTAGTAAAACATATAGTCATCCTAAGGATTTGAACCAATTATATAAAAAAGAAAATGAACAATTTTCTATGCATCACATATAATGAAATAATCTCTAGTGAACCAGTTCCAGTACATTTCTCAATAGGTTGTATAGCAGGATATAGCTATAGTAAACCCCCGATGATGTTCTAGTAAACGAAAGCGCCTGGGCAGTAAATTCAGTATATTCTACCACCTTTTCCTTCCATTTTTATTCATACCAGTTATAAAGTTTTATAGCTGGTATATTTGAACGAGTAAATATCATAACCTAATATACACTCTAAGAAGGAACAGTAAATTGATATTAAGTAAGGATAACCTGTTTTAAAGTAATAAATATGAATGTTAACTTTACTTTTAATTAACAATGCTTTTTATAAATAGTATGATTTACTGATGAATAGTGATGTTTTATTAATATCTTCGCATGTAATTGCTCTAACACCGTATATGTTGCATTATGGCTAATGAAGAAAACTCTCTACAACGATCATCCTGTAACAAGAAATAGATGGGTTATTGAAAACAGTTTTTCTTGTTGGTTTTACAGGCAGGCCTCGCTTGTATTACTAAAATCATTATTCAGATTTATTACATATAGGTAATAGGAGCGAGACATAACTCGAAGTTATTATATAATTGTAACTCCTTTAACATTTCATTTTCTATGAGTTTGATTAATAGGAAAATGGTTTTGAAGGCTGAACTTATAGAAAATATTGAAATGACGAAAGCTCTGAGTTCAAAACAGAAAATCCATTAAAAGTACTAAAAATCAACCATATATAGCATAATACTCTCAGTATAGGTGAGTTATTAGTTAGATACTTTGATTTACATAATTGTTTTACACTTAACAAACAGTAATTTCATGCACAATATACTATTTTTGGTAGTAGGGTAAGTTCTGTGTCATTGGAAGGTTTCACATTTTCAGATACGTAAGAAAAAATATATAACTAGATTACGTGCACTCGGTAGAGCGCATACCTTCGTCTCCGCTTTGACCCGTTCTTTCCTAAAATTTAAGAAACTGCTAACTGGATAATAACCAATCGTCCCACCAAGTTTCATACAATATGGTTCAATAGTTTTTGAATTATTGAGTTATAAATGATCTTGACCTTGATCTTTGACCCGATCGCTCCCAAAATCTAACAAAATGGTTCCTGTATATTGATCAATCGTCCCACCAAGTTTTATGCAATATGGTACAATTCTTTTTGAGTTATAAATGACCATATCCTTGACCTTTGACCGGGTCGCTCTCAAAATTCTACCAGCAGGTCACTGGACAATGGACATGGACCAATCGTTTCACCAGATTTCAGGCAATTCGGTTGAACACTTTTTCAGTTGAGCGAATAACAAGATGATAAATAAATAAATAAATAAATTCTGATGAAAATATGATCTTCCCGCATTCTGCGAAGGTAATAATAATTTTTTTTACATATTTTGGTATCCAAGCTATTACGTCAGTTGATTCTGGCAAATACACATTAAGTCTTTTACTCTATCTCGTAGAAAATGAAATATTCAAGGAGTGACAATTATATATTTAATTTCGAGTCATGTCTCACAATTTTAAAGCTTTTATAAAGGCGGGGTGTAATTGAAGCGGAGTATGCTTGTATAATAATTTTAAAAAGGTCTGATTTCATTTAATTGGGTAGTTGCAACCATCCAAAAGGGGATATACATACAATATTCTAGGCTATAATATCATAGTTTTATTTAATATTCAGAAATCTCTTGAGAATACAATACTAATCTATTTATTCTTCATTCGATATCGACAGTATAAAAATCTATCAAATTTTTTTTTTAATTTACAAGCCGCATGTTAAGTGCGAATTAAATGTCCAAACCATTTCAGTTAATTGTTAGAAGTGGAGATCTACAAAGTGTTCTTTCCTTATCTTTGCTATTTGGAATGTCGTAACAGTTAGTGTGTTTACACCATCAAATAGTTAGGTCTAATCTGATGTTAATAGCTTAATTATTACACAAAGTGGTGCTAGGCGCAGTAATTGACTCGGTAAATAGAGACTTGGCGTCAGTTGCTATACACTCTTCCATGCTCTTCTCTGAATTATAATCTAAACACATAATGTAATGACTGCAGTTAAAATGCACTTAGATAGCATCTAATAAACGAGGTAATTAACATGCTGTGTAATGGCTATTAATAAATAGTTTAATATACAAACTGATTAACTTAATAATATCACTTTTTTCTTATCTTTTAATGGTTTTTTAAATTCATAATAAAGTTGTAAAGTCAATGGCATTCGAAATAATTTTTTAATGTTTTCTGTTTGTATTCATTCATAATCTTTTGGTTAGATGATCAAATATCTACATTTTTTCGTATTAACAATAAATAAATAATCATTTAAAAACTATAAAGGGAAAAAGGATATTTTTAGAAATAAAGTATATTTCCTGGAGTTGATATTTACTAATAATCAATAAATGTAAGCAATTTATTCAAACGGTAATTCTTCTTTTTATTTTAGTTATTTTAATGAAACCTAATATATGATTTAATAAATTTACAAATACTGTTATCTCACTATATAAGAGTTATATAAGAGCATTGTAATGGCCTCACTGTTTGCTTTACCAATCTCAACAGTAGCCATATACAACAGAACTGTGAAATCACTACTGTTTATAGTAGCCATGTACCATATATAGAACTGTTAAATCAATATTGATTATAGTAACAATGCCTTGTGTTCAAAATAGAACAACAGATTAATGAGTGTAGACTCTGTACCACACTCACTAATATGTCTCTACCTTGTCTTCTCATGTACATTATGTATGGTATAAAATATGTATAAAGACTGCTCCAGTGCACTACCAAGAAGACAGGGTACAATCGATAAGGTAGTACTTAATTCATTGGGACTCATTTATCATTATTATGACTTATTATTGGTACGTAATTATTCCATGCTAATATATATAAGTCTTATGTGGTGGTATACTTCGTCAATTGCAATTCTCACTCATAATTGTTAATTTTTGATTGGTAAAAAATTGTTTTTATTTCTAATTAAATAGGGATGGAAAAGATAGTAGAGATGTATAACGGCATTACACTCTTGACTGTTGATTTTATTATATCTTTGTTACAGACTGCAGAAGAATGTATAATATACATCCATTAATATTTGTACTGATGGAACATTAACATAAAATATAAATGATAAATTATTTTCTTATATTTTTCCTATAGATTGATCAGCATTAAAATTCTTAAGTAAAAATATAATTTTTTTTTGAAGATAAAAAGAATGAGTTTAAGGTTGAAATGATGTCAATTCAACTGACCAGTTTCCCTCTGCCTGACCTTGTACTTCAAATTAGTAGTTTGTTATGGCTGTAATGACCTCAGTCTTTCTGTAGCTATCGTGATGTGAGGTCGGGAGGTGTGCTTTCCTCTTCAGACTTAACACAACTTTTCTGTTAGTAAACAATAATAAATCCACTAGAGTGTAGAGATATTCTGTAGGTGTTACATACTGCCTTGCTGCTGTGGCTGAAAAATAAATAACGCAATAACTCTATTAAAATTATATAAAGTGATGTAAAACAACATTTTTATTAATGGCATTAAGATATTTTAGCTGATAGTTTTAATGCTGCATAGAGCAGATTAGGTTTTAATTAATCATTTGTTATTTCCGAGCAATTATGAAGTATAAAGAGTCTAATTTTTTCACGGCTTTGCTAAATATTAGTATAATTTAGCATCTCTACCAGGAACATTAATGCTTTTTAGGAGGAGATGCAAAGAAAAGTAATATCTGAATGAGAAGTTTAATTTATTATGTGAAATATAGTGAATATTTATGAATTCTAAATCACAATTGCATTTTTCCATTTACTTAAAATAATATAATTTATAATCGATATTTCCATGCAAACACTTCTATATTGCATACACATGTTTATCATGTGGTTTAATGATTATAATGTGGCAATACAGTACAAATATGTGCAGTACACATTAATTCAATCTAACCATCATAGGAACACATAAAAAACATGTAGTTATGGCATTTTAGAACCATATCCTAGAAACCATATCGAATAGAGATTATATACATTTTTAATTGACCACATTCCATATGTCAATTAATGTAATTTACCGCATTTATGCAACATGTCAAATAGCATACTTATAACGTATGTTAACCACACACAATCTATATTTTCATGTAAAGCAACATGAAAAACATATTGTTTCTATTTCCAAAAAGTATACATGGTATATACATGTTTTTAGAGTGTATAGAGTTTAGTATACACTATACACATGAATTTGTTTACAGGGTGGTTACTAGGATGTACACCTATCCAAGTACAATGTGTGACTGCTTCTTTTATCCATTGTATTTGGACTACTTTATACTACCGATGGGAGTAGATTCATCTGAAGTGCATTAAATTGCAGTGCAATATTGATAAAACTAATGGGTGCTTCAGAATTAATCAATTTTTATTTCAAAGAGTGCAATTCAAAGGTGAATTTATGAGCAAATAATACAGTGTTCCATTTATTAGATTTAACTACTTTCCTTTATTACGAACTGTAGCTTTCTGTCTCGGGGCAAATGCATCGCAAGCAGCAGGTATCTGTTATTGTGAAATTGCTTACCATTCCACTTGCAATTTTGTTTTCAAGTACTCGAGAGAAGTGAGGAGTAGATATGATTCAAAGTGTGAATTTGAAATATCGATGCCTGGAATAGGAAGATTATGGCACTATAGCTTCAAAGTGATATATGATATAGAATCATATATCATTTATAGAATGATTTATTTGGTGATAGGATAATTGCCCCCCCTCGGATAATTGCCACGGACAATTGCAACAATAATAATTACTATATGACTTTTTACCTTGAAAGATCATCTAAATAACTTACTGTTTATTTCTTTATTAAGTAAATATAAACGAAGATCTTTATTGGTGATATAATTAAAGGTCCCCTCCAAGCAAATGTTTATATATTGCATTAGCTATATAACAAGGCTAATGTTTCTTATCATTTTGCTGCAAACCCCATGAAATTTAACAGTTTAATTAGATGGAATTTTATATGCAATTAAAAATTTTTATGATCAAAACAAGAAAATAGCCGTTTTTCTCTCGACTAATTTTTAGTCTGAAGAAAAAGAATGAACACCGTTTGTTTTTGTTATTGTCATCCAGGTAAGTATTATATCAATCTAATATTAAATATTCCTATAAAGGTTTATAATTGGAAAAACTTATTATAGAAGCGTTTATAAACACCAGGAAACAATTTAAATATTAAATGAATGCTGAACATGTATGGTTTGTTTATGAAATGCAAATTGGAAATCAAATAAAGAGTGTACGTACATTGTTTCGCACAATTGTTACTTTAAAAACAAATAAAAAATATGTACTGAACAGAATTTTTTGCGGTTTGTAAATGAATGATCTTAGCTAAACCTTAGTTTTGCAATATTTTGCAATAAACTCATTTTTTTACCGAATCCCGGAGAGGATCTTTTAAAGGCTTTTATCAATAACAAACGAAGAATTAAAAAAGTTGTACATAAATCTTCATGAAATTTATACATGTATATGCAAGTACAGACTGAAGAGTGATACATATTTTAGGCACCATGCATATTAATACCTCTTTTTAAATTAATTTTAACATAATAAATATTAAAACCATTATTTTCAGTAAAAAACAGTAAATTATACATTTTATCACAGTCGAAACCACCCGGGGACAAGCTGCCGGTACCAGGACAGAATATATACCTAAACAGTAAAAATGCTTACGGACAAAATGCCTAACGGACAAAATTTACGAATATAGAGTACAAAAATAGTCGGATTATGACGTGAAAGAGTGTTGGAAAGAAAATAGAAGAACAAAGTTCATATTTAAATAAAAGAGCAGAAAAGAAAATGATATATACAGACGAAGATTAAAACTCTAAAAGAAAATATTGAAGTGATATATCTATAATGAAATGTTTATTGGTATATTATTACAGTATTCAATATAATATAACAAACCTTCTCATTGAACATCCATTTTTATTAAACTTGTGTAAAAACTAAGTAAATAAAATATACTTAGTCTCAGTTACCATTTTTTTATAACCGTGGGTAGTCAACTGCATTTCAGTACTCAATTAATAATGAAAAAATTAAAATAACAATTAATATTGTAGTTAGTCCATTTCTAGAACGAAAGATACCTAACTTGCTTGCCTATCTAATAGAATAGTCAATACTTAAAAAGTCAAAATAGAGGAAGAAGATTATAGTTATTTAATGAAGTAATCGTATTATAAAATTAAAGTGGATTAAAAAAATTATATTAAAATAAATAAACTAAAAAATAAATCACAAACACAGCTAAATAAGGCAGAGTTTACACTAAGCACGCTGAGGTACAAATGTTCGTATTCAATTTGTGTAGTGATATATAAACTCTCACTGAGACGAAGCTCTCCGTTTCCACTTGGTCTCAATTATTAGAAATTAGAAATATTGGTCCACTATTCCCATACTGGAAATAAGTTACAGTACATATTAGACTGTTAGGCCTTTTATGCCGTTAGGCATTAAGTCTGCAGGCATTTAGTACGTAGGCATTTAGTCGGCTTACGAAGCCCCCATACCCCCACACTGGACCACCAACCTAACCTTTTATAATTTTTTGAGCTGCATTCCACTGAATCTAAGGAAAATTAGAAGCCTGAGAATAATATTAAGGTGGCAGTTGTCCGGATGACAACTGTCCAGTAGAGCAGGTTCCCGGGCACGGATATATTTGATACGCAAAACGGGTTGCTTTAATAGACCACCAAAGTGAAGTGATTTGGGTTCCTTCTTAGATTATCGGCGAAATATTCCTATGTTATTCGTACGGGAGAAAAAGTAGGTGGTAAAACATCCCTTACAGCTGACTATTTACTTACTCTTGGAAAATTCAAAATCGATATTTCGATACTTAATATCGAAACGCATTCATTAATAAAAAGTTCGTTGAAATATGTATTCAAATAAAAAAGTTATGAGCAATTTAATTAGAAATAACGTCAATTAAGAGCGAGAACTTCTTTCTACGCGAGAAATTTGAAAGATTGGTTACCAAATAACATCAAATTCTCTCAGTTTTAGGAGTATACTTATTATTAAAGTAATTTCATTTACTTTATACCCTTTCTATCTTAGGATAGGATTCTGAAACCGAACTAGGGGACGGTGAACCTACATTTGTAACTCATAAAATATACCTAGTTAGGTAATTAAAATTCTGAAACTAGTTACTATATATTATTTTATTTTATATTAATTAAAATATATACAATTATGATAGTGATATGATTGATATCATGTTTTGAAACTAACTAGCTCTATTTTGTATTATATTGTATCTATTATATTATAAGATAGAAAAGTTATAAAATAAAATAAATTACTTCAATAATAAGATATACTCCCAAAACTGAGAGAACTTTACGTTATTTGGTAACCAATCTTTCAAATTTCTCGCGTAGAAAGAAGTTGTACAGATTACCTAATTTACGGATTTGTCTCTTAATTGACGTTATTTCTAATTAAATTGCTCATAACTTTTTTATTTGAATACATATTTCAACGAACTTTTTATTAATGAATGCGTTTTTGATATTAGGTATCGAAATATCGATTTAGAATTTTCCAAGAGTAAGTAAATAATCAACTGTTAGGGATGTTTTAACCACCTACTTTTTCTCCCGTACGAATAACATAGGAATATTTCGCCGATAATCTAAGAAGGAACCCAAATCACTTCACTTTGGTGGTCTATTCTGAAACATCCTGTATGATACCACATGAAATATAGTGGGAAAAGAGATATTATGGTGCTTTGCGTATTGATAAGTTACCCATACCATGTAACAGTATTACATGTAACGTCACCTATCCCATGCCACAGTGTAATATGAATTTCTAACCATTGGACTTTATCGCAGCGTTTCAAGTCTGAACTTCATACACAAAGTTATGTTGTTAAGAAGAACAATTTGACATGTCATGGATGTAGCTTAGAGAACACGATGTGATGTACTACAGACAGAGTGATGTACTACAGACAGAGTGATGTACTACAGACAGTGTGATGTACTACAGAAAGAGTGATGTACTACAGGTAGTGTGATGTACTACAGAAAGAGTGATGTACTACAGGTAGTGTGATGAAATACAGAAAGAGTGATGTACTACAGATAGAGTGATGTACTACAGAAAGAGTGATGTACTACAGGTAGTGTGATGTACTACAGAAAGAGTGATGTACTACAGATAGAGTGATGTACTACAGGTAGAGTGATGTACTACAGATAGAGTGATGTACTACAGATAGAGTGATGTACTACAGACAGAGTGATGTACTACAGGTAGAGTGATGTACTACAGATAGAGTGATGTACTACAGATAGAGTGATGTACTAAAGATAGAGTAATGTACTACAGATAGAGTGATGTACTACAGATAGAGTGATGTACTACAGACAGTGTGATGTACTACAGATAGAGTGATGTACTACAGATAGTGGGACAATTTTTTCATCACTATTTAATAGCGTGCTTTTTAAATTATTTTTAAGGGGCTTACACTGCGAAACCTGGCAGCTTAAATACTTATATATTTAAGAACGTATTTTTTAATAAAAAAAAGCGTTATAGCTTAATAATATTCATATTTGTGTTGTTTGTCCAGATCACGGTTTCGTCCATTTCAAGGTGCAGCTGGCTGAGTGGTTATACTGTGTAGGGGACCAAAAAACGCATCATTTGGCTGCTACAGTTGTTGTAACCTCTTTGCATTGTCAAGCCAACACTCTGCTGAAAAGGTCTCACTCCGGTCTCTAGTGGCGTCAGTGATGCGACATCCAATATCAGATAGAAATGCACCTGCCGCTAGACCACAGGGCTCAAATATATAGCGGAAGTACGGTACCTACCTAAACGTCGCATGTTATCGACGCGTTCACTCCTCACCACCGCTAGCTGCACTATCTATTGACATTGATGAATTATTCACGTACCTCTCAGCGTAAGTGCTTGCATATGTTCCATTCCAGTATAGACATTCCCACAAAAGAAAGTGAAACGCGTGATACCATCAGGTCTCTTACCATCCTCCTTATCGAATAAAAATAGGTATGATGAGGATAGGCTCTCTTAATCACTTTTCTTGAGCTGCATGTCTTAGATGGTGTCCTGCACAATATTTACATTCTGTAACTAGTCAGACCTTTGTACACATCAATACACTACACCGGCAGGTTTGAGATTTACAGACATCGGCTTTGAACGAAGAGCAACAACAACACGCAATGTGTCTGGGTTGAGAAATAAACTGAGTGAGGGGGCTGGAAGTGCTGCCGCTAGAAGATGTGCTCTAGATAGTTGAACCGCCCTTTCGGCCAGTCCAGCAGCAATGACCTCAGCTAAGGTTACATCATAAGATATTTGGTGTCCAATATCAGCCAAACTTCTACTGCAACTTCCAGTTCAGTATCATCAATTATTGCACTATACACATACTTGCTTCAAGTGGACTCTGTGCTGAGTGAAGAGACGAAACCAAAGCAGGTTGATTGATATTTTTATACACATCCTAAAGGATATAGTGAAGTGTTGGCAAAGTAAAGCAGTTCTTGTGCAAAGCGAAAGTTTCATGGGTCTCAATCAGCGGCAAACGTGACCCAAAAAGATCTAGTTCTAGAACCCAGTACCTCCATGCTATAACTTGTAGCTCAGAGGCGAGCATCCGACGAAGGAGTGATTTTAAGCACAGACAACACAGCTCTCTAATATTTTCTTCCATCTGAAAGCTATTCTTGTGATGAGTAATTTGCACTTTATGTGGTTAAAATCCAATCCTACTTTCTGCAGGTCACCTATAAGCTTGTCAACGCAAAACATGATTCTCAAGGGTGAAACCCGATGTTTCCACCAATCAGGAACCAGATATTGAACACCCACTCAAGAGTTCATTAATTCTAAGCGAAAAGTGGGGTGGCACAAAAGATCGTCTCTCTATATTTTGTCAGCAGATACCAGTGGTTTATATAAACGTAGAAAAGGGTCACTGTCCAGTATTCTGTACTGTCAGGTATAATTCATTTAAATTAAAATCTTTGGCATAAAATAATAGTATTCCTGTGTCATTTGCTTAGACTTTTGTCAATTTGAGATATTGCACACAAAGTCCTAGCGATATAAAAACAAATGAATTTACTATCTTTCATGATAACTAATTGTGAAAAACTTAGCTTAACTGCTAGATTTAACTCTATTAACTTATATCACTTCCAAAACTTTGCTCTCCCTATCACCTTCACCAGCCTCTAATCACCAATAACATTCACCTCTCTCACTCACCATCATCATTCACCACTTTCCCCTCACTCCCTCACTCTCCACTCACCCCCCTCACTCTCCACTCACCCCCCTCTCTCTCCACTCACCCCACTCCATTGAACCACTAAGTGGTAAAATGCCACTCTCATCAATCTTTTATTGAATGCCTCAGAATTCTGACGAATTTATTAAGTGTCTGTGAATTGAATTCGAACTACAACGCATTCGTGTGAAGAGGGAAATGAAGAGGTGTGAGTGAAGTGAAGAGGTGTGAGTGAAATGAAGAGGTGTGAGTGAAATGAAGAGGTGTGAGGGAAATGAAGAGGTGTGAGTGAAATGAAGAGGTGTGAGTGAAATGAAGAGGTGTGAGGGAAATGAAGAGGTGTGAGTGAAATGAAGAGGTGTGAGGGAAATGAAGAGGTGTGAGTGAAATGAAGAGGTGTGAGGGAAATGAAGAGGTGTGAGGGAAATGAAGAGGTGTGAGTGAAATGAAGAGGTGTGAGTGAAATGAAGAGGTGTGAGGGAAATGAAGAGGTGTGAGGGAAATGAAGAGGTGTGAGGGAAATGAAGAGGTGTGAGGGAAATGAAGAGGTGTGAGGGAAATGAAGAGGTGTGAGGGAAATGAAGAGGTGTGAGGGAAATGAAGAGGTGTCAGTGAAATGAAGAGGTGTGAGTGAAATGAAGAGGTGTGAGGGAAATGAAGAGGTGTGAGTGAAATGAAGAGGTGTGAGGGAAATGAAGAGGTGTGAGGGAAAAGAAGAGGTGTGAGTGAAATGAAGAGGTGTGAGGGAAATGAAGAGGTGTCAGTGAAATGAAGAGGTGTGAGTGAAATGAAGAGGTGTGAGTGAAATGAAAAGGTGTGAGGGAAATGAAGAGGTGTGAGGGAAATGAAGAGGTGTGAGTGAAATGAAGAGGTGTGAGGGAAATGAAGAGGTGTGAGGGAAATGAAGAGGTGTGAGTGAAATGAAGAGGTGTGAGGGAAATGAAGAGGTGTCAGTGAAATGAAGAGGTGTGAGTGAAATGAAGAGGTGTGAGTGAAATGAAAAGGTGTGAGGGAAATGAAGAGGTGTGAGGGAAATGAAGAGGTGTGAGTGAAATGAAAAGGTGTGAGGGAAATGAAGAGGTGTGAGTGAAATGAAGAGGTGTGAGGGAAATGAAGAGGTGTGAGGGAAATGAAGAGGTGTGAGTGAAATGAAGAGGTGTGAGGGAAATGAAGAGGTGTCAGTGAAATGAAGAGGTGTGAGTGAAATGAAGAGGTGCGAGTGAAATGAAAAGGTGTGAGGGAAATGAAGAGGTGTGAGTGAAATGAAAAGGTGTGAGGGAAATGAAGAGGTGTGAGGGAAATGAAGAGGTGTGAGTGAAATGAAGAGGTGTCAGTGAAATGAAGAGGTGTGAGGGAAATGAAGAGGTGTGAGGGAAATGAAGAGGTGTGAGTGAAATGAAGAGGTGTGAGGGAAATGAAGAGGTGTGAGGGAAATGAAGAGGTGTCAGTGAAATGAAGAGGTGTGAGTGAAATGAAGAGGTGTGAGTGAAATGAAGAGGTGTGAGGGAAATGAAGAGGTGTGAGTGAAATGAAGAGGTGTGAGGGAAATGAAGAGGTGTGAGTGAAATGAAGAGGTGTGAGGGAAATGAAGAGGTGTGAGGGAAATGAAGAGGTGTGAGTGAAATGAAGAGGTGTCAGTGAAATGAAGAGGTGTGAGGGAAATGAAGAGGTGTGAGGGAAATGAAGAGGTGTGAGGGAAATGAAGAGGTGTGAGGGAAATGAAGAGGTGTGAGGGAAATGAAGAGGTGTGAGGGAAATGAAGAGGTGTCAGTGAAATGAAGAGGTGTGAGTGAAATGAAGAGGTGTGAGGGAAATGAAGAGGTGTGAGTGAAATGAAGAGGTGTGAGGGAAATGAAGAGGTGTGAGGGAAATGAAGAGGTGTGAGTGAAATGAAGAGGTGTGAGGGAAATGAAGAGGTGTCAGTGAAATGAAGAGGTGTGAGTGAAATGAAGAGGTGTGAGTGAAATGAAAAGGTGTGAGGGAAATGAAGAGGTGTGAGGGAAATGAAGAGGTGTGAGTGAAATGAAGAGGTGTGAGGGAAATGAAGAGGTGTGAGGGAAATGAAGAGGTGTGAGTGAAATGAAGAGGTGTGAGGGAAATGAAGAGGTGTCAGTGAAATGAAGAGGTGTGAGTGAAATGAAGAGGTGTGAGTGAAATGAAAAGGTGTGAGGGAAATGAAGAGGTGTGAGGGAAATGAAGAGGTGTGAGTGAAATGAAAAGGTGTGAGGGAAATGAAGAGGTGTGAGTGAAATGAAGAGGTGTGAGGGAAATGAAGAGGTGTGAGGGAAATGAAGAGGTGTGAGTGAAATGAAGAGGTGTGAGGGAAATGAAGAGGTGTCAGTGAAATGAAGAGGTGTGAGTGAAATGAAGAGGTGCGAGTGAAATGAAAAGGTGTGAGGGAAATGAAGAGGTGTGAGTGAAATGAAAAGGTGTGAGGGAAATGAAGAGGTGTGAGTGAAATGAAGAGGTGTGAGTGAAATGAAGAGGTGTGAGGGAAATGAAGAGGTGTGAGGGAAATGAAGAGGTGTGAGGGAAATGAAGAGGTGTGAGTGAAATGAAGAGGTGTGAGGGAAATGAAGAGGTGTGAGGGAAATGAAGAGGTGTGAGGGAAATGAAGAGGTGTGAGGGAAATGAAGAGGTGTGAGGGAAATGAAGAGGTGTGAGGGAAATGAAGAGGTGTGAGGGAAATGAAGAGGTGTGAGGGAAATGAAGAGGTGTGAGGGAAATGAAGAGGTGTGAGGGAAATGAAGAGGTGTGAGGGAAATGAAGAGGTGTGAGTGAAATGAAGAGGTGTCAGTGAAATGAAGAGGTGTGAGGGAAATGAAGAGGTGTGAGGGAAATGAAGAGGTGTGAGGGAAATGAAGAGGTGTGAGGGAAATGAAGAGGTGTGAGTGAAATGAAGAGGTGTCAGTGAAATGAAGAGGTGTGAGGGAAATGAAGAGGTGTGAGTGAAATGAAGAGGTGTCAGTGAAATGAAGAGGTGTGAGGGAAATGAAGAGGTGTGAGGGAAATGAAGAGGTGTGAGGGAAATGAAGAGGTGTGAGGGAAATGAAGAGGTGTGAGTGAAATGAAGAGGTGTGAGTGAAATGAAGAGGTGTCAGTGAAATGAAGAGGTGTGAGGGAAATGAAGAGGTGTGAGGGAAATGAAGAGGTGTGAGGGAAATGAAGAGGTGTGAGGGAAATGAAGAGGTGTGAGGAAAATGAAGAGGTGTGAGGGAAATGAAGTGGTGTGAGGGAAATGAAGAGGTGTGAGGGAAATGAAGAGGTGTGAGGGAAATGAAGAGGTGTGAGGGAAATGAAGAGGTGTGAGTGAAATGAAGAGGTGAGAGGGGAATGAAGAGGTGTCAGTGAAATGAAGAGGTGTGAGGGAAATGAAGAGGTGTGAGTGAAATGAAGAGGTGTCAGTGAAATGAAGAGGTGTGAGGGAAATGAAGAGGTGTGAGGGAAATGAAGAGGTGTGAGGGAAATGAAGAGGTGTGAGGGAAATGAAGAGGTGTGAGGGAAATGAAGAGGTGTGAGTGAAATGAAGAGGTGTGAGTGAAATGAAGAGGTGTCAGTGAAATGAAGAGGTGTGAGGGAAATGAAGAGGTGTGAGGGAAATGAAGAGGTGTGAGGGAAATGAAGAGGTGTGAGGAAAATGAAGAGGTGTGAGGGAAATGAAGTGGTGTGAGGGAAATGAAGAGGTGTGAGGGAAATGAAGAGGTGTGAGGGAAATGAAGAGGTGTGAGGGAAATGAAGAGGTGTGAGTGAAATGAAGAGGTGAGAGGGGAATGAAGTGTTTTGTTATTTAGAATGTAAAATTTTCCCTAGAAAAACTGCTAAAAATAAATTTTTGTTTTAGTAATTTAATTTAAGAAAATATTGTCAGCAGAATAATTTGGTTCTCAAATGTGAATCTACACAATCAAGTACAGGTAAGCTTCCAATCATGCTTATTCAATTAATGGCATTCATTAGATATCTATGCAAAGGATGCTAATTTCTAAGATATTCCAATGCATTAAATTATCCTGCAGAGTCAGTCTCTGATATCGCACAGAGTTCTTATTTACTAATTAAATCTATTGGAAAATAAGGCATTCTTTGGAGAAACATTCATTAGTGAACTCATATTCATTAGTGAACTCATATTCATTAGTGAACTCATATTCATTAGTGAACTCATATTCATTAGTGAACTCATATTCATTAGTGAACTCATATTCATTAGTGAACTCATATTCATTAGTGAGCTCATATTCATTAGTGAACTCATATTCATTAGTGAACTCATATTCATTAGTGAGCTCATATTCATTAGTGAACTCATATTCATTAGAGTGCTCATATTCATTAGAGTGCTCATATTCATTAGAGTGCTCATATTCATTAGAGTGCTCATATTCATTAGAGTGCTCATGAGTGAATTCATATATCACTCATGCATATTCATTACTACAGTAGAATCTTCAATTTCTTTCTCTTTCTTTATTTGTAATTATTTTTTAAGTTACCCTAGTATAACATTGGTCTACTACAAGGGTTTGCTGAATTTTGTGATTCACATACCATTCTAACTAATGACTATGGTTTAAAATTCTAATAAATAATCTAATAATACTCGGAAGAGTTACGTTTAAATGGCTAAATTGGTGCAATGGATAACCAGAGTCGAATTGAGACGCACTGGGAACTCTACTTCGGACATTAATAAGGGCGCTAGTTACGCAATACAACCTTTTTTTGTCTCGTAGCCAAGTTTGATGTCGAGGGTAGAGTTGAAATAAGTCGCAACAGACCTCGAAATGATCCAAAACGAACCAACACTTTTCTCTCTTGACTTCAAACTCAAATCAGTCGATGTCAAAAAGTGGACAAAAGAAGACGAATTTTAGCTACATAAGCATTAGCAGAGCAGTCAATTGAATCATTGGGATGAAGTCTTACGATAGAAGACCACAAACCTCCGTACTGTTCGCTTAAGAGCCATCAGGGTTGGAAGATGCCCAAAGATTCTAAATTATCTCGAGAATAAAGGAGGATGTGTTCATTGTTGACGATGGCATGTGATCATAAGTTGATGCCTCCTCATTACATCGAAGCTGGTCTTAACATCAACACTATCTGTTGCGAGGAATTTTTAGATTCTGAATGATTTTTGTTGCTCTTTAACAGGGGTGGCAAACCTTTTCAATTGACTGGGGCACTTTTGAAATCTCAATTTAAAAAAAGAGAAAAGTGGGTCAAAACTTTACTTAACTCATTAGCCCTACCCTAGTAACATAACGCTCAAAAGTTTGCTCACTTACATAGCTGATGGTGACTATTGATACAATTTTATCAAATTAAAAGACCTTGATGACTAATGTTCACATTCATTGGTAAACGCTAAAAGATCATTTTCTATTTAAAATAAAATAAACAAATAAAACAATCAAAGATAGAAACAAATATTTTCTTATGTATTATTTTATGGGACCTGGGTGGGGCTTGTCACTCTGTACGGAGCTTGGTAGTTATAACGATTTTAACAAGAATTAGCGTATTTTCATGTGGTTTTCTTTGGCTAATTCAGAATTTTGTCAGCTATAACCACACTGTTAGTTTGTATTCCTAATAAATTTTCTACAGAAAAAGCTCTTTCACGGGCTTATTTTAAACCTTGTTTATCAAAAGAGTAAGTTGTATCCCCAAAAATTACCATAATATTAAGAACCCATATTTTGAATCAGCAGATATTTCCGAAGATACAACATATTTTTGGAGCTACTATGCATCGAATGTGAAGGAGGCAGGATGGTGCGCAGTACATAGGACACTTGCTCTTAAAGGAAGACTGAGAGCAGTTTCAAACATCCAAGTCATTTCCAAAGGTCATGCAGAGGAATTGTCTCCGAGGAGCTCAGGTTTAACTGGCTGCTATTTTTTCTTATAGGGTTATTTGTAGAATGATGTACGTATGCTTCTCCCCACCTGCTAATCTGATTCAATTAAAAGAACGAATAACGCAGGACTTGGCTTTCTTGAAGGCTAATCCTGACGTTATCAAAAGATCAATGAAAGTATTTAGAAAACGGGTGCAAAAATTATGGGGGATAATGGACGATTTTGGTAAAGAATAATGGGGGATAATGGACGATTTTGGTAAAGAATGATTTACTTTAGATCTTTATAATATGCGATTGTTTATTTATTATAACTAATAAAAATATTGGGTAAACAAACCGATATTGATAATTTTTTATCTATTTCACATCTGGCGCAAGAGCTTTTTCACCACCCTCTACTTATGATCACCCTGTAGAAAAACTATAACAAATAGGAAAGCAAACGAACAATGAGGTTATAGCTGATAAAGAACTACACTAGCCGAAGAAAACCACACGAAAATATGATAATACTTGTTAAAGTTACGGCTATTTAATTTCGTACCCGCTTCTTTTCATGCTGTATAGTGATACACATAAATTTTAAATTTACCTGGAAATTTTCAAAATCTACTAAATGTTTTACCAAAATTTTTCGTTCAAGATTTGGACGAATATTTTTGACAAAGGCATCTTAAAGAGATATGCGGTTGGTTGCTGGAAAGCTCTTCTCATAGTAGCACAAATGAACATTAGTCATCATTATACAAATATAAAAAAAGTGAAGTTTGTCACTGAAAAGGTAAGGGTGTGTCACTTCGTGACCCGCGGGTCAGTGGTTCGCCACTCCTGCTCTATACGATGTTACCCAAGTCATACTTGTTGAAGAATATGAATCAGACCACGGAACAGAAAGAGTTCAGACTTTCCTGAAGGAGAATCTCCTCTTCTATGTCCCGTAACACAATTGGCCTATTAACTCTCCAGAATGTTTGCGTTATTGAAGGACAGTCTAAAGTTAATCCACCCCCTAATGTTAACTCTCTGAAGACAGCCCGCAGTCGAAGGGCATTACGGAATCTTGATGCCGATGAAATAAACACAGTTCCGCCAGAGAATCTCCAAAATTATTGAAGCAAATAGTTATCGTATTGAATAATTGTGTTATAAGATATTAAGGAATACAGAAATAAATGTTTTAATGATCCTCGTACCTATTTTATTTTCAAATCAGATAATTTCGAAAAATGAAGAAGTCTCAATATACCTGCATGACCATTGATATACCATTGAATGTTTTGATTCGAATTATTGGCTTAGAATATTTAACATAGGACTTATATTTTTTAATTGGAATGTAATTTAACTTCACCTTTTTATCATTGTTATTTCTTTCTGTTTCCTTCACCACTCTGCTTTCTCTCCCTCACCACTCTGTTTCCTCTCCCTCACCACTCTGTTTCCTCTCCCTCACCACTCTGCTTCCTCTCCCTCACCACTCTGTTTCCTCTCCCTCACCACTCTGTTTTCTCTCCCTCACCACTCTGCTTCCTCTCCCTCACCACTCTGTTTCCTCTCCCTCACCACTCTGCTTTCTCTCCCTCACCACTCTGCTTTCTCTCCCTCACCACTCTGTTTCCTCTCCCTCACCACTCTGTTTCCTCTCCCTCACCACTCTGTTTCCTCTCCCTCACCACTCTGTTTCCTCTCCCTCACCACTCTGCTTCCTCTCCCTCACCACTCTGTTTCCTCTCCCTCACCACTCTGTTCCCTCTCCCTCACCACTCTGTTTCCTCTCCCTCACCACTCTGCTTCCTCTCCCTCACCACTCTGATTCCTCTCCCTCACCACTCTGCTTCCTCTCCCTCACCACTCTGTTCCCTCTCCCTCACCACTCTGTTCCCTCTCCCTCACCACTCTGTTTCCTCTCCCTCACCACTCTGTTTCCTCTCGCTCACCACTCTGTTCCCTCTCCCTCACCACTCTGTTTCCTCTCCCTCACCACTCTGCTTCCTCTCCCTCACCACTCTGCTTCCTCTCCCTCACCACTCTGCTTCCTCTCCCTCACCACTCTGTTCCCTCTCCCTCACCACTCTGCTTCCTCTCCCTCACCACTCTGTTTCCTCTCCCTCACCACTCTGCTTCCTCTCCCTCACCACTCTGTTCCCTCTCCCTCACCACTCTGTTTCCTCTCCCTCACCACTCTGTTTCCTCTCGCTCACCACTCTGTTTCCTCTCCCTCACCACTCTGTTTCCTCTCCCTCACCACTCTGTTTCCTCTCGCTCACCACTCTGTTTCCTCTCCCTCACCACTCTGTTTCCTCTCCCTCACCACTCTGTTTCCTCTCGCTCACCACTCTGTTTCCTCTCGCTCACCACTCTGTTTCCTCTCCCTCACCACTCTGTTTCCTCTCGCTCACCACTCTGTTTCCTCTCCCTCACCACTCTATTCCCTCTCCCTCACCACTCTGTTTCCTCTCGCTCACCACTCTGTTTCCTCTCTCTCACCACTCTGTTTCCTCTCGCTCACCACTCTGTTTCCTCTCCCTCACCACTCTGTTTCCTCTCCCTCACCACTCTGTTCCCTCTCCCTCACCACTCTGTTTCCTCTCCCTCACCACTCTGTTTCCTCTCGCTCACCACTCTGTTTCCTCTCCCTCACCACTCTGTTTCCTCTCCCTCACCACTCTGTTCCCTCTCCCTCACCACTCTGTTCCCTCTCCCTCACCACTCTGTTCCCTCTCCCTCACGATGACAATTATAAGACACTTCACCACACATCTCATTAGTCACTACAGAACAAATCCCAGGAATTGCACCTACTTTCAACAGCCGAGAACGAAACTTTTAAGCTAAGAAAATTGTTTCAGTACACTTTTATTATTTAAAACCATGGTTTTATACTATTATATTTAAATTTTCAAATCAAATTGGTGAAAGAGAAATTAATCATCGGGATACATCAGAAAAAGTTTTTTTTATAAACTAGAAGATAAAAAATATTCAATACTTTTTGAGAAAATAACTAAAAAATACACACATGGTCTGTGTCTTCAGATATAGTTATTATTTATTCATTAATGAATATTATACTTTTTATTATAATTAGCATTATATTATATTAATCTACTGTACCCTGCAGTATTTAAATTCAATTTTGAACTGATTATTTTTATGCAAGGCATGGTATATTTTATAGATAAAATATATATAAAAATTTGCATAAAAACACTACATTCTGAATAACAAAATTAGATAAAATTTCTCAATGCGTTATCTTTGATCAAATCCTTTTCATTGAAAATGATATTAGGAGTTTAAAATGTTTCTTGGTTTCAATTTGTCATCCTAAGATGATCAATTTTTAGTTTCAATGGAAAAATTTAATCCATAACTATTTTTTAAATTGAACTAAACTGCTACCAAACTATATTAGGAGATCATTCCATTGAAAAGTGTTCTATCATGCTGATAAAAATGGCATCATTGGATGAAATAAAATAATCAAATGTGACTGCTATCAAATAAACTACCTTGCATACAGTTTGACGAAATAAATTTGTTGTCAAGGATGCAAAGCTATTAAATGCTACCAGGAAAGAGGTTTTGATTTTTGTGATGAGTCTCTTCCACATCGTGACATCAATAAAGCACGCTTAAGAAGATTGTAAGGATATTTTTGAGATGCCTAGTAATTTAGTCATTGAATATATGTGTATGGAAATGTCTTTGGCCCCTACCACAAGTTAATACGGTTATAGTAATAATAAAGTCTTTATCAAACATCATCAATATGTGTGTTTGGGGGTGTCCGGAAAACTGCCAGGCGGAAAACTGCCAGTCAGAAAACTGCCAGGCGGAAAACTGCCAGGCGGTAAACTTCCAAGCGGAAAACTGCCAAGCGGAAAACTGCCAAGCGGAAAACTGCCAGTCACTTACTGAATTTAATGACTTAGTCAGTAGTAACATTTTGATTTATAAAAAATAAAAACGACGTTCACTATAAGTTAAAAGGATTTATGGGAACATCATTTTTACTTAGTATACAAAGCAAAATTATAGTTTTTTTCATTAGAAAAATACATTAAATATATAATTATATAAATATTACAGTAAAAAATTGAATACATGATATAAATTAAAAAAATCAAACCATTCATAGAAAATACTAAAAGAAGAAGAAACAAAGAAATGATTGTATTAGGGACAGAGTACAATTTCTTTGTTTATCATTTCATTATCATTTTATAATGGGTTTAGTGTCTAATTATTTCATTTTTGTTTATAATTTGATAATTGAACAAGCCTTCAAGCTTAATATTCGCTTGTACTCATTATAAAACAAATTTGATCGATGTTTGCGAAATATTTAGAATTTGCAACACAACATCTATGATTATCAAACTGATATTACAAAACTATTTCTCTGAAAATTTCACTCGATCGAATTGGATTGCACATAAATTAATAATACTTTTACATATAAATGAAAATTGTAAAAATGAAGGTGTTAATGCTATGAAGAATAAAATTGTAAATGTAATTAATATTAAACATACATATAAGTGATTTAAATTATAAATTATAAAATTATAAATAAATTATAAAATTATAAATAAATTATAAAATTATAAATAAATTATAAATCTTATAAACATATAAAATCTTGTATAGGTAATTAGGTATATATAAACATATACATATTTTAAAATGTGCGTAACAAATAAGTTAAAAGTGGCAATTATAATTTCTTTGTGTGTACTGAATTCGGTTTACTGTGTGTTTAATAAAGTAGCTTTGTTGAAATACTATTTTCCTTTGAATATTAAGTAATCCAATAATCTATATACTTTAGTTATAACTGTAAAAATGAATGTCTCCTTAATCACTTGACGAATGGCTAACGATGTTTTTTATGAATTAAAATGTTCTTTGAATGTGTTTATTAAAAGTAAAAAATACATGAATTGCCAATAAGTGACTGGCAGTTTTCCGTGTACCGTGTTTGGGTGTGCCTTATTTTCTTTAAACAACCGGTTCTGTTTACTTTATCATGACTCTTTTACCAACAATTTGTTACTCATCTGTAAATATAAAAAATACTTTGCCTTTAATTTTGGTTAACGTCCTTCTTTAAGATTGATTCATTAAGATGAAAATTAAAAATTCTTTAATTCCAAGAAATATATTAAAAAATCACTTGAAAAACAATACAAATTAACTTAACTTCGTATCCTAAGTGAATAATCGAACAAATTGTCTAATTAATTCCGAAATTAACATTTATTTATAAACTAATTACTAAAAATGACCGCTGCAGGAGTTACCCCTAATGATAATTTTTCAGCAAACTAAGGTTTACTACAAAAATTTAAGTTTAATGAACATCCTGTGTTATATTAGTATTTAGAATTGATCGAATTTTTTATTAACTATGAATTAAACGGTAATTAATTGTCTGGTTTAATTGCCATATAAATGCGTGTTCTTAGTCCCATTATAAAAGTTTGAAAATAAATTTAGTAAGGGTTTAACGTCTGCTTCGGCCATATCGTTTACCATATCGCTGACGTCAAAATTAAATTAATTGCAAAGGACTAGAAGAAGTGGTTACAGCAAAACCTCGTAGTAGACCAGAGTTACGTTCCAAGTTTGTTTGGTCTGGTAAGAAACTCACTGTATTAGTTTCCTACTAGACCAAAATTGTTTTCTTTAAAAGTGAAGCGGTGACTTTAATATTTCGATAGCTCTATTTGTTTATGATAACTTTAATGCCAAATTAATGGTGACTAACATTCCAATTTTGAAGGGAAACACATTTAGAAACAGTATGATTTTTTTTGTTTCATTGAAATGAATATAATATTTTTTTCAATTAAATTATCGTTTTATGAAATTATATTATTATAATAGTCGTCCCTGTATCTAATTTTCTGTAACTTTTCACATCAATTTTTTGTAGCACAGACTCTGCCATTAAATCTTAAATCGATTCTGCCTTATGTTTTATCCTAAAAACAGCATAGATAAATATAATACATAAGTCAAATAAGAGATTTATCTTTAAAACAGTATTGTAATGATTACTCCTTGTAATATTTACACTAGAATAACTGTCAAGTGACAAAAACCGTGTTTTGTCTAGTACGAGGTTTTTTCCAGTACAGTTTCAAAAATTTTTTGGTCTAATAGGAGGTTTGTCTATTAGGAGGCTGGTCTACTGCGAGGTTTTGTTGTATATAGAAAAAAGGCTCCATGAATAAAATCGCCTACCACAGTCTGTGAAAATGCACTTGGATATAGAAAGGCTACTCTGATTCTATAATGTATATAAAAGGATTAAAATAAAGTGAGACTAACACAAAAAAAAATCATTTTCTTTTGTAGCCGATAATTGTAAACAGAAATAGGATTAAAATCAAATTAATAAACTGACACAAATAATGCAGCAATAACATTATATAAGTTAATTAAGTTAACGTAAATTCCATGAAGTCTAACCAATAATTATGTAAAACAATGTAAAGTAATTCATACACTTAAATTGGGTGTCGGGCCAGCAAAGGCCCGACGTTGGCCCACCTCACGGATGTCCACCGGCCCTGAACAGTATAATCACGTATGAACGACTTATTGGTACCGGCGATACTCAACGTTGCCAATGTAGTGCTAGTGATGATTGGGGTAGTGCAAATCTGACGTTTTGTCAACTCACTGACCCAGTTCTAGAAAATGACTTATAGATGTCTCATGAATAACTTATAGACGTGTTATTAATGAATTATAAACTTTTTATTGATACATAATGTTGCCGATGTCATACCGGTCTTCGGCCAGTGCTATTTTATATTAGATGTGTATTACGCTACACAGAGCACGTGAAGACATCAGTAACTTCTCTCATTGTAGTAACCATTCAATAGATACATCTTATATATTACACACAGAGAAAGGATTAGTTGAATCAAATCATATTTGATTTGTTTTGACTAAATTTTGTGGTTTATCTGTGCGCCTACCTACGTGGTGAGTTACAGGTACTATTTAATATGAGTTAAATTGACGGTGGTTAAAACAACACATATGTGAGTTGATTATTTTTAATTCCCGATGGTCACAACAACTACCTGTGATAGACAAAACTACTCGTGATGGTTGAACCAATTACAGTAGCGAGCAAAAAGATCAGAACGATAGTTCTAATGAGAGAAAATCTTCCATAACAAGCTTCATGGAGCCTATAAAACCTCAAAATTCTAAGAATTTTTTCTTGACTCAATGGGTAATGAAATGGGAAACGTGTTTTCTGATACTACCAGTTATTCACATTTTTAAACTCAATTAACAAAACAAAATCCGAAATTTGAGTGATCAAAAACATCAGAACGATGAAGAAAATCAATTTATTTAGTATTTTATAGGGAGTTGAAGCTAATTTTTAGGGTAAATATTATACTAACAATTTCCTAGTGTTATTTAGTCAGTTTGCAACCGGCTCTTATACTGTTAACATGCCTAAAAACGCTGTAACATCATTAGAACTTAGAGAACTGATAGTGAAGTTACGTAATGAGGATAAGCATTCAATTGGTGACATTGCCAACATTGTGAAGAAGTCAAAGAGTGTTATACATGGTATTTTGAAGAAATTTGATGAAACTGGTTCATGTGAAGCAAAGAAACCACCTGGCAGACCTAGGTAAACTACTTCAAGAGAGGACAGATTCATTACACTTCAAGCTAAGAAAGATAGATTTACCACAGCAGCTGACATTGCAAATAAGGTTAAAGATAATTTAGGTGTCAATGTTTCGAGACATACAGTTTCACGAAGACTAAATGAACAACGTTTGATGGCTCGAACCCCTTCTACAAAACCTTTCATATCTAAGAAGAATCAACTAGCACGAAAGAAATTCGCTATTGAACACGTCACATGGACCAAGAATCAATGGAATTCTGTCTATTTCAGTGATGAGTCTAAGTTCAATTTGTTTGGTTCTGATGGGAGGCGGTATGTGAGACGCAGTGTCACGGAAAGATATTCTCCAAAGTGCATCAAACGTAGCGTAAAGTTTGGAGGAGGAAGTGTGATGGTGTTTAGCATGATATCAGCTGCTGGTCCTGGACCTCTTGTTAGGTTACATGGGCGAATTAATGCAGCAGTTTACAAGGAAATGCTAAGGCAGCATGTTTTGCCTACTTTAAGGTCTGCTGCTAACCAGCCAGCAATATTTATGTAAGATAACTCACCGTGCCACCAGCAAAATCTATCTAGACCTTTTTTACCGAGGAGAGATTTACTGTAATGGATTGGCCGGCACAAAGCCCAGACATGAATCCAATTGAGAATGTTTGGAAGTTATTAAATGAACGAAGTAAGAATAGGAATCCAAGTAATGTCGATGAATTGTGGACTTATCTAAAAGAGGAATGGGAAAAAATATCAGTCGATGAATGCAGCACTCTAATTAACTCTTGTGGCAGGAGATGTCAAGCTGTCATTGATAATAACGGTCTACATACAAAGTACTAATGAATGTGCAGCATTGTGTTACATTTTAAATAATTTATCCAGTTAAATTTATGATTTTGTTATCGTTCTGATGTTTATGATCACTCAAATTACAGATTTGGTTTTGTTAATTGTGTTAAAAATTGTGAATAAATTGTTTGTTCAGAAAACCAGTTTCCTATTTCATTACCCATTGAGTCTAGAATATTTTTGGAAATTTTAAGGTTTTATAGGCTCCATGAAGCTTGTTATGGAGGATTTTCTCTCATTAGAACTATCGTTCTGATCTTTTTGCTCGCTACTGTATATGTAATGGTGAAAACAACTACAGAACAAGGTTATATCAACTACTCGTGTAGGTTATATCAACTACTCTAGTAGGTTATATCAACTACTCGTGTAGGTTATACCAACTACTCGTGTAGGTTATATCAACTACTCGTGTAGGTTATACCAACTACTCGTGTAGATTACATCAACTACTCGTGTAGGTTATACCAACTACTCGTGCAGGTTATACCAACTACTCGTGTAGGTTACATTAACTACTCGTGTAGGTTATATCAACTACTCGTGTAGGTTACATTAACTACTCGTGTAGGTTATACCAACTACTCGTGTAGGTTACATTAACTACTCGTGTATGTTATACCAACTATTCGTGTAGGTTATACCAACTACTCGTGTAGGTTATACCAATTACTCGTGTAGGTTATACCAACTACTCGTGTAGGTTATATCAACTACTCGTGCAGGTTATACCAACTACTCGTGCAGGTTATACCAACTACTCGTGTAGGTTACATTAACTACTCGTGTAGGTTATATCAACTACTCGTGCAGGTTATACCAACTACTCGTGCAGGTTATACCAACTACTCTTGTAGGTTACATTAACTACTCGTGTTGGTTATATCAACTACTCGTGTAGGTTATATCAACTACTCGTGTCTGTTATATCAACTACTCGTGTTGGTTATATCAACTACTCGTGTTGGTTGTATCAACTACTAGTAAACTAAGTAAATGTATATCAACTATTAGTGTAGGTTGAAATATAGGTCCGGTAAGCAGTAGCCAGACTTTTTACATGACTTTTTCAGTCACTATATTTACTCTATCAAATTATAATCTCGAGTTAGGTCCCGGTATCAATTAGATTAGACTATTTATTTTCTAGGACCAACTCTAACATGTTCATTTATTTTCTACTTTTGCTTCTGTGATATTCATACTATTTTGATTTAAAAAAATAATTGATCACCTTGACCTATCCTTGCTTTTTGAAATGTTTTCGATCCTATGAATTGATATATGGCTATTAGTTGTAAATTAATAGATTAGATTGAATAAGTAACTTCATCAGGTCAGTTTATAAATAAGTAGTTAGATGACTTAAATAACTTTAAGTAGTGGTAAATAGGTAGGCTAGATGAATTAATTAACCAGGCTATAGATTAAAAAAGTTGATGGAATAAATATTTGATATGCTGCAATTATACTATAACTTAATGAATAATAATAAAGCCTTTATCTTCTAAACCATATTTTAGTACAATTCATCTTACTCATAGGCACTGATGTAGAAATATGCTAATAGAATTACCAAGGTCAAATTGAAAACGAAATGTAAACATTTAAGTTTCAGATTTTTTTAATTTAGAAGTACAATTTGAATTCTCGTCACTGTCTTTCACGACTATAGGTTGCCAATTCCTGAAATAAGAGATTCGTATATTAATATGTAAATAATAGAAATTTATAGCATCGTTTATATACATTATCAATAACATCACCTACTCTTTTTTCCTTTTGTGATGAGATAGCGACAGCTTCGATATTCTTTTCATGTCTGGAATCCCTAAAAGCATATGAAAAAGTAAGAGCTAATCATATTGCAAATACATATTTAGAAATCATCTAATATTTTCAAATACTTACTTTGACCTAGCATAATTGTTCCTGAACCATTCAAAGGAATTGAAGAGGACTCCGATAGTTGATGACGTTGATCTACTCCATCAATTCTTCATAAAGATCTGAAAGTAGATTCAGAAAATATAGAAAACCATATATTAATAAAGAAATGAAGAGAATTATTAACTGAGAATTGTTTCATATAGGAAATTATTTATATAAAATGTTAAACTAATTATAAATCTACAGATGAAGTATAGATTTAGCTCTAATAAATGCAATGGATTCTACTGGCTAATCCTCATAATTTTGTTCATTATACACTTTTAATTTAGACTTTAATTAAATACCAAAAATGTATAATATATCAAAAGGCTCACCTCTGGTTGGAGTTCTCCCTGCTAAATCCCTGGACGGTGTTCTCCTCCGACTACCTCCCTGGATGGAGGTCTCCCGGTCATAGAAAACTAAGGTCAAGTAGGTAAATTGGGGCACTTTTACTAACTGCGGTCTCTTATCTCAGAAACATTAATAACCATCATGGCTTCAAGGCACTCGTGAAATAAATAGAACCTATCATAAAATGAACTAATTATGATATTCAGCAATTCAATATATAGCTAAACTAATTTCAGAATGATTTTGAGACTTTCTTAATAGGGCCTCAATATAGAAATTAAAGAACTGAATTTACCTGTGTAACTCTACCTATAGGTAGACTAACTAGTTTTAAAATATATAGATTATCAGACCACTTTACTTAAGATACTAGGATAGGATCTGAAATATCGGACGGTTCCACATTTTCGGTCACCCAAGAAAAACTATATAAAATAATTAATCAACTTTTATTTTAATTAGCTATTAGGTAGCTATATACTTTATTTCATACGTGACCGAAAATTTGGAATCGCCTGATAATTTGGAACTTACCCTATTCTGAGGACAGCGCAGTAACTGCCTATATCCTATGTAGAAGGTATTGGCACTGAAAAAACAGCTAGGTAGGTATGATGCTTAAATAAGTTAATATATAATAATCTAGGTAAATTAGTTTGGATATCAGTTTACAAACTGAAAGGCAGTAATCAAAATTTATTATTATGAAAAGTTATACACTGCTAATCAGCTCTTCAAATAACTATCTTGCCGCCAGTCGATCAATCCCCAAAATTTTAGAATATTTAGGCAGACATTTATCAATTTATTAAAAATTAATTAATAATTAATAATCGATCTGCAGCGATAATACTATTCCGTGCATATAACGCTATTGTTTGCACTCGAACTAAAATGGTATTGAGGAGCGTTCACATTCAACACGTAACACACTTGAAACAAGATTTGAACTGTAAAGTGTCAACCAATTAATTGGCTTTGAGGAAAGCATAAGTTGCCACATACTCATTTGATTTAACTCACACCTAATCTTAAAAAAGTAGCACCAACACTCATAATAAGTTAATTTATACACCAGATACATAGGATTAACAGTCTTAGTGGGTTACATTATCACACTATGGCATAGTTGTTTTAACTCGCACCTAAACTTACAAAAAAGTAGCGACAACTCTCATAGTAAGTTAATTCATACACTGCAGAATACATTGGATTAACAGTCTTTGTGAGTTACTTCAACACACTATGTCATAGTTGTTTTAACATGTGTTCAAAACTCCCAAAATGTAACTCTAACTCTCATAGTAAGTTGATTCAATCTTTAAAATGAATTGAATTAACTATGTTTGGTGACACACCACGTCATAGTTGTTTTGACACACGTGAAAACATGAATGTAGTCCAACTAACTCACGTAATAAATTGATTCAAATCATAAATTGTTGACCCATTAAATATGAGTTAACTTTTTTCTCTGTGTACAATCAGAGGAAACAATGTACAACAGTTACCTATTAAAACTTCAACCTATATTATTTTATCTACGCTAATTTAACCAAAAATAATATTTCAATTTAAAATTGAATAGAAAGTGTAATTTACAACCTGAATAATTATTTCAATCGGAAAAATAACTTTTTATACCAAATATATGAATTAACTAGCAGCAGCCAGGCTCATTTTTATGATTGAAATAAAGAAAGTGTTAAAATAAATATTGTAGGGATAACACGCCCATTTTTTACTAAATTGCCAGAAATGGCTACAATTCAAAATATATACTTAATTGAGGTATTAATTTGGCTATTTGGTGTGATCAATGTTGAGATAGATCGTTTGAACCTATTTCCTCTGATTGTCTGACGATAACTGCAAAATAGAACCGGTAGACCAGTATAATAAATATACAACCGGTGGTTGCATTCACGGATGGAAGAGGAAAATGAAGAGGTGATAGTAAATAAAGCCAACCTAACAGAAAAGTCTAAGACCTCGTAATTGAAGAGCATAACCCTAGCGCTATCCTCCAAAACTGCAAGTAGCGGTAAAAAAAATATAAACATGATAAAAATGAAAAATGACAATCCATAATCCAAATTACAACAGTTCGAAGCCAATGGCAAACCATCCCCCTTCTCTTCCATTCACCACAGACAGCTTCAGGATAGGCATATTGATAAAAGTATTTGCATATTTATAAATGCATATGTATATTAGAAAATGCATATGCATATTTTTAAATGCATATAATAGGGATGTGACATTGTGCCTAAATCATATATGCAGTCCTCTGCATATATTTCAAGAGCATATAATATGCAAGTGTGCATTATATGCTAACCGAGAAATATGCACTTCTTGGTCAATTTTTAACATGTCAATGTTTATCCTATGACGTTTTCTTCCGGGACCCCTGCAAAACAATTTTAACTGTGGACCCAAGTATATTTTATCAAAATAATTATTCAAATATAAAAAAGTTTGTAGGTGGAATATTGAAACTACAAAATTAATATATTATTAAATTTATATGACACTTGCTATTTAGTAAATATTTATAGTAATTGATAAATAAATGTATACAATTATTTTGGAGAGTTGTTCTACTCGAAAAATATCATAACTTATAGCACGTACAGGTATATAATTTACTAAAGTAATTAAACACAAAACGGTTTAAATTGACCATTTAATAACTTAGTGTCGCGACTTATAGCTGGGGATCCTTTAAAACAAGGGTGGGCAAACTACAGCACTCAGTGCTATTTTGGCCCTCAGCGCTGCACTCGTGCTCACCAGGGAAACGGTGCTTTGTTTTCTTTCAAATTACAAGGATAATATAGAAGAGTATGGTCAACTAATTGAAGAACAGTATTTTTGTAATGACCTTGATACTTTGATAGAAATTTTATCTTTTAATAAGATATTTTTAGTTTATTGTTACAATAGTGCCAGTATATAATTTAATTACCTCTGTCTCTTTTTATCTAGATCAGTTAATTTTATATCTTTCATACGCTTGTCTTGGGATATTCGATCACTGTGGTATAAATTTATGCAAACTTTTTTAATTCCCTTTTTTAATAAGTTAGGTAGCCATAGTAATTAATCCTGTGAATTTATGAGTTACATATTATTATTTTTGCAAGATAGCTTATTTTGTTTTTATTGTGAATTATTTTCACATCAAGAAAAAATTATTTTAAATAATTCATTAATTCTTTTTTATGCAAATGATAAATCTACTACCAATATTTATGCGCAAAATATGTACCGTTTTACATGTACGAACTTCAATTAAATCTTCCACCTCTTTATGTAATTACTCAGTATCCCCTGCAATTTAGAAAACGAAAAGAAAATTGGTACTGAGATTCCATTTTTTGGTACTGAAAAACACAACATGTGCCCACCCCTGCTTTAAAGGAAACTGCTGGTCTAACAAGATGGTTTATGATTTTCGAGTCATGACTAAAGTAATGAATGGAATGTGATATTTGAATGAAGGATAGTTTAGAACTTTAGAAGACTATATTTGGCTGAAGGAAACATTTGCTCCTTTTGTTTCTTGTGATGTAGAACGGGTGTTTTCCCAGTACAAAATACATTAGCAGATAATAGGAGATTCACTTTTGAAAACACGAAAAAAAAATTTAACAATAAAGTACGTAAAATTCCACTGTTTGAAATTGAATGTGTATATTTGAAATTGACTTACTATTAAAGAATTTAAATTTAAAACAGCTTTGCCGTATTTTCTTTTCAAACGTTAAAAATTTCACAGTAAAGTAAAAACTTGAGTTCCATTCAAACCACCAAAGTACAATTACATTCAAAATATAACTATATACAGATTAACTTGATTTTAAATTCCGTAATTAACTTTGAGCATGTAATATGCACACTATATTGAATAATTTCTGGCTTATTAGATGCATATTCCCAATATGCATTTTGGTTCAGCATATATGCACATTGACCTTTTGCATATTATATGCAGAAATAGGCATATAATATGCTGCATATCGCGTCAAAAATTATGCTGCATATTGTCACATCCCTACATATGAATATTGGTAAATGCATATATGCAAATTAGTAAATGCATATTGCTTAATGCATATTTATAATTGCATATACATGTTGATAAATGCATATGCAAATCCAATAAGCATACGAGGTAAAAGCATATGTAAAATATGCCATGTCACAACCCTAGTGAGAAGACAGTTAAAATAGATGCCGTGAGAAATAAGATCTGCGCAATACTTTCATTCGTTATGAGTGGCTAGCACTCCCAAAAATAAATACATATTTGTTTCTAATAGATAATTGGATATTAAACAGACTATACTTATTAAGTAGAAACCTACTCCATTTACCTAATAGCAATAAACAAATTAGTGAAAAATGCTCATATCAGTTTATAATGGATGTATCGTTATTTTACAAGCTTTCTTTATGCATTATTGCTCCATTTACTTTCTATATAAAGATTAATTTATAAAAAAATGGTAGGTTGTTCAATATATTTCAATGGGAAACTTTATACATTATTGCTCAATTTACTTTCTATATAAATATTGACTTATATAAAAGATTTGAATACATAATACATTTCAATGGGTAACTAAAGTGATTTCTCATTATGAGGAAATTTTATTAAAGTAAAGTTTTTTTGGCAAAGTTGATTCTTTAATTATGAAGAATTTTGAGAGATAAAAATATAGAGAAGAATGAATGATAAAATAGAATAATTTTTGGATCTCCTGTAGATAAAGCACACAAAGATTTCCCACATGCTGATTATCCAGTAAACATTATAATGTTTACGTTGACCCACTTCAGAAAAAACTTTTGCCCAACGTTGTCATGCCGGTCTCGATGTATAAAGCCCCGACAGTGGCCCACCTCACGGATGTCCACCGGTCCAGAACGAGAACAGTATAACTGACTCCGACGTTTTGTCAAATCATTGGCGTAGTTCTGGCAAATGACTTAATTATAAACCTCTAATTAATGCCGGTACTACTTAATGTTGCCGGTCTATGGCCAGAGCTATTTTTATATTAAAGGTGTATTAGATTACGCGATACAGAACACGTGAAGACAACAGTTACGTCGCACAATATAGTTACATCATACAAATACAACTTATAGATCAAAATCATGTGTAAACGATATAGGACAATAACCTATTCAACTCAAACCTATATTATTTTACTTACGCTAATTTAACCACTTAATATTATTAAAATTTAAAATTTAATGGAGAGATTAATTTGCAATCTGAATAATCATTTCAATGGGAAAAATAACTTTTCATTCTAAATAAATGAATTAACTAACGGCCAGGCTCATATTCAAGAATGATATAAATAAAGTGTTGAATTAATAAATTAATAGTTGAAGGGATAACAGGCCCATTTATACCAAATTGCCAGACACTGCAACAATTTGAAATATATTCTTAGAGGGTATAAGAGATAACATATTAGTGCAATGTTGTCAGGGTAGGCACCCTAAGATGTACCTCCTGCAGTTTGTGCACCACAGAGGTGGCGATTATTTATATTGATATAATGTATTAGTATTACATTGATTGGAACTAATTAAAAACGTGTTTAAACACATTCATTTATTATTTTGAATTTATTTTACAAAAGGTAGCGAGAACAATTATTCAAATTAAATCAATTTTATGACAAAATAAATTATTTTTTACCACATTTAAGTAATATCTTGGATTCTAAATATTGATTTAGTGACACAATTATTATTAAATTTATTTAATTCCACCACCTCCTGTAGATTAAGCACCACAAGATTTGCCTCCTGTAGATTAGGCACCCCAAGATTTGCCTCCTGTAGATTAAGCACCACAAGATTTCCCTCCTGAAGATAAGGCACTACAAGATTTCCCTCCTGTAGATAAGGCACCACAAGATTTCCCTCCTGAAGATAAGGCACCACAAGATTTCCCTCCTGAAGATAAGGCACCACAAGATTTCCCTCCTGAAGATAAGGCACCACAAGATTTCCCTCCTGTAGATAAGGCACCACAAGATTTGCCTCCTGAAGATAAGGCACCACAAGATTTGCCTCCTGAAGATAAGGCACCACAAGATTTCCCTCCTGTAGATAAGGCACCACAAGATTTCCCTCCTGTAGATAAGGCACCACAAGATTTGCCTCCTGAAGATAAGGCACCACAAGATTTCCCTCCTGTAGATAAGGCACCACAAGATTTCCCTCCTGAAGATAAGGCACCACAAGATTTGCCTCCTGAAGATAAGGCACCACAAGATTTCCCTCCTGAAGATAAGGCACCACAAGATTTCCCTCCTGTAGATAAGGCACCACAAGATTTGCCTCCTGAAGATAAGGCACCACAAGATTTCCCTCCTGTAGATAAGGCACCACAAGATTTCCCTCCTGTAGATAAGGCACCACAAGATTTCCCTCCTGAAGATAAGGCACCACAAGATTTGCCTCCTGAAGATAAGGCACCACAAGATTTCCCTCCTGTAGATAAGGCACCACAAGATTTGCCTCCTGAAGATAAGGCACCACAAGATTTCCCTCCTGAAGATAAGGCACCACAAGATTTCCCTCCTGAAGATAAGGCACCACAAGATTTCCCTCCTGAAGATAAGGCACCACAAGATTTCCCTCCTGAAGATAAGGCACCACAAGATTTCCCTCCTGAAGATAAGGCACCACAAGATTTGCCTCCTGAAGATAAGGCACCCCAAGCCTCATCAGCAGATCTTAATTTCTATTTAAATAGAATAATAGTATAAATAAAATAATAGAATATATTCTATTCTATTTTTTCAAATAATAAAATTCTATTTTATTTCTATTAAAATTCAATTTTCGAAGTAAATGTATAAAACAGCCAAAAATTCAACCAAAGAAGTTACCTTCACACCAAACTAATCATTGTTTTCCAACTGATTATAACATTTTAAGGAAAAATTAATTCAAATGATATTTTATAAACACCAAAGACTACATAAAGATGGACATTATTGGACAGTCAAGAACGTTAATACGAAATCAAATTTCAAAGATTAGGAATGCAATTCATTTATTGTAATTGAACCAAAGCTCTCGTAAAAAATTGTTCATATAAAATAGATTTCATAATGGATCATTGTTCCTTAGTCCTGAGATTTGCTATAAAATCTAATTTGTTAAAATTCTGAAGTTACCCCATAAATCACAATAATGGTAGTTGAAATTGTTTTGGTGAATTTGTTAATTGTTTGCAGTCAGTGAATACAGACTAGAAGTAAATTTGAAATCTGAGGTAATTCTTAATATCTATTTACTCAACTGACGTGATATCACTTCATTCATCCGAATGTCCTAACTATTTATAGGCTGCGTCTTAAGCTAGACGTTTTTTCTAATCAGCTAAGCGATTTTTAAACTGTAATGGAGAAATAATTATCCAAAATATAAGGGGAAATTGACTAAAAATAAAACATTTTACAGATTTAATCACTCACTTATTAATGGTAGATACTGATGGATTCATCAACCTTTTCTTGGTTAGTGTAGACCGATTAACGGCTGTGCAATCATATATAAATCTACTCTCTCTAAAGTTTTGTTTATAACTTCAGACAGATTGAAACTGTATATAAAAATCATATTTTACTTTCATTTTTCAAGAACTTTTGCACTGCCTTATATCCTGCCAAGCTCTTGCCACCAAAACTAATAGTAATGATTGGGAAAATCTAAAAAACTCAAGATATATGTACTAAAATAGAAAAAAAAAGCTAATTTCACAAACTACATTATATAGTTTCATAATATTCTCAATTTTACAAATTAATTGTTTGTACCCAGACCTACAAGCATTACAATATTAATAAAGTTTCTCTTGAAAAATGTGAATTAGCAAACAGTGAAACAAATCATTACAGATACTTTTTGTTTTGATTGTAAATACATACTAACGACTGAACACTTCATTATTATCATGTTCATAAATAATTAAAGTAAGGATGCAAGACAAATAAAAATATTGAATGTTTTATATATTTCATAATAAATTTATTTAACTTTAAATATCTTACCATTTGTAATCATATACGATCATATTTACAAACGTTTGACGAATACAAATAATCGTCACCTCTGTGGTGCACAATCTGAAGGAGGTACATCTTAGGGTGCCTACCCTGACAACATTGCACTAATATGTTATCTCTTATACCCTCTAAGTATATATTTCAAATTGTTGCAGTGTCTGGCAATTTGGTATAAATTCAACTATCAATTTAACACTTTATTTATATCATTCTTGAATATGAGCCTGTCCACTAGTTAATTCATTTATTTAGTATGAAAAGTTATTTTTCCTATTGAAATAATTATTCAGATTGTAAATTAATCTCTCCATTAAATTTTAAATTTTAATAATATTAAGTGGTTAAATTAGCGTAAGTAAAATAATATAGGTTTGAGTTGAATAGGTTATTGTCCTATATCGTTTACACATGATTTTGATCTATAAGTTGTATTTGTATGATGTAACTATATTGTGCGACGTAACTGTTGTCTTCACGTGTTCTGTATCGCGTAATCTAATACACCTTTAATATAAAAATAGCTCTGGCCATAGACCGGCAACATTAAGTAGTACCGGCATTAATTAGAGGTTTATAATTAAGTCATTTGCCAGAACTACGCCAATGATTTGACAAAACGTCGGAGTCAGTTATACTGTTCTCGTTCTGGACCGTTGGACATCCGTGAGGTGGGCCACTGTCGGGCCTTTATACATCGAGACCGGCATGACAACGTTGGGCAAAAGTTTTTTCTGAAGTGGGTCAACGTAAACATTATAATGTTTACTGGATAATCTGCATGTGGGAAATCTTTGTGTGCTTTATCTACAGGAGATCCAAAAATTATTCTATTTTATCATTCATTCTTCTCTATATTTTTATCTCACAAAATTCTTCATAATTAAAGAATCAACTTTGCCAAAAAAACTTTACTTTAATTTAATTTCCTCATAATGAGAAATCACTTTAGTTACCCATTGAAATGTATTATGTATTCAAATCTTTTATATAAGTCAATATTTATATAGAAAGTAAATTGAGCAATAATGTATAAAGTTTCCCATTGAAATATATTGAACAACCTACCATTTTTTTATAAATTAATCTTTATATAGAAAGTAAATGGAGCAATAATGCATAAAGAAAGCTTGTAAAATAACGATACATCCATTATAAACTGATATGAGCATTTTTCACTAATTTGTTTATTGCTATTAGGTAAATGGAGTAGGTTTCTACTTAATAAGTAGAGTCTGTTAAATCTCCAATTATCTATTAGAAACAAATATGTATTTATTTTTGGGAGTGCTAGCCACTCATAACGAATGAAAGTATTGCGCAGATCTTATTTCTCACGGCATCTATTTTAACTGTTTTCTCACTAGGGTTGTGACATGGCATATTTTACATATGCTTTTACCTCGTATGCTTATTGGATTTGCATATGCATTTATCAACATGTATATGCAATTATAAATATGCATTAAGCAATATGCATTTACTAATTTGCATATATGCATTTAGCAATATTCATATGTAGGGATGTGACAATATGCAGCATAAAATAAGCATAATTTTTGATGCGATATGCAGCATATTATATGCCTATTTCTGCATATAATATGCAAAAAGTCAATGTGCATATATGCTGAACCAAAATGCATATTGGGAATATGCATTTTATATGCCAGAGATTATTCAATATAGTGTGCATATTTGAAATGTTCCAAAATTCAGTCGTTTGAATCTTCTTAATCCCAAATGAGTGCTGTCTGGATGAAGTTCAATTTGGTGATAACCTTAATTGAGATCTAATTTTGAGAATACCTTTGCATCATTAAGGTCATATAAAATATCATCAAGCGGGAGGAGTAATGTGTCTTTCCCTCATTATTGCTTTATTTGCCTCCCTCATATCTATGCACATTCGAATGGAGGAAAGATCCTTCGGTTTTGGAATCACAACAATTTGAGGTTTGTAGAGTGGATACCACCTAAGCAAAACAGTCTAAACAAATAATAATAAATTAATAGAATAGTACACATATTACATGCTCAAAGTTAATTACGGAATTTAAAATCAAGTTAATCTGTATATAGTTATATTTTGAATGTAATTGTACTTTGGTGGTTTGAATGGAACTCAAGTTTTTATTTTTACTGTGAAATGTTTAACGTAAGAAAAGAAAATACGGCAAAACTGTTTTAAATTTAAACTTTTTTAATAGTAAGTCAATTTCAAACATACACATTCAATTTCAAACAGTGGAATTGGACTTTATTGTTAAATGGTATTCGAGATTTCCAACAATGAATCTCCTTCTATTATCTGCTAATGTATTTTTGTACTGGGAAAACACCCGTTCTACGTCACAAGAAACAAAAGGAGCAAATGTTTCTTACAACCAAATATAGTCTTCTAAAGTTCTAAACTAATCTACATTCATATATCACATTCCATTCATTACTTTAGTCATGACTCGAAAATCATAAACCATCTTGTTAGACCAGCGGTCCCCTTTAAACTATAGACGAAGGTATTGGGTAGGGAAGGTTGGTCATCAATGGGACAAGAAACACAGAAAGATTGATATTTCATTTACTATGGGCATAATATGAAAAATAAAAAATCCATGTGTAATATGGATATTCCTTTATAAAATGAAACCAACTCGAATGCTATCACATATTCTGTTGACTAGAAAAAAATTAAATAAAAAACAAAAAAAATTGTCCCATTGTTTAACAGCTCTGGTGAACAATGGTACAGTTTATCAAACTTGTATATTGTTGAGGTTTGGGTAAAATTTCAAGTTCGAATTATCTCTTTATGTTGTCCCACACTTAGTTAGTTCATATAATATCAGTTTAATGTACTCTAACTTCACCGAAGCCATGTCAGGAACATTTGGAAAATTAAGCTCATTGCACTTGAATCTTCGCCTAACATTAATATTTCGTATTTATCTTTTTCATGCTTTTGGCCAACAGAATACGTTTTAGAAGTCGCCTCAAATTCTACAAGTGCATAAATCTTTATTTTCAACATTTTCGGTGGAGATTTAAGTTCTTCAGACCAATGGATCAGTTAGATTAAGAGTTATATACCAGACCAAGAACAATAGTTCACAGGCCATCTACGTCAGATGCTTTATGAAGTGATTTCGAAGGCCTTATCCTTAGTGGCACCAACAAAAAGCTCTTCTTTCTCTGGTGTATCCGTTGCAATCATGCTGCGTCTTTTTCTTTTATTAGTGAAATTTGTTTTCTATGCAATGCTTTGTGATGACCTCAGATTGCTAAAGCCCTTGAACATGATCGAAAGTCCCGCTTCAGCTGAAGCTCTGTTTCTACAAGAAGCCCTGAAGCTACAGTTCTCGTTATTGTATCAAAAATAGATATTCTTTAATTCATATGGAATAAATAGACGGTTTAGTTGACAATAAGGCACTGTCCCATTGTTAACCAAATTTTCTGTCCCAATGATCACCATGACGCCATTTTGAAAACATATGGGTATAGCGGCTCAACTACAAAAGTATAAAGGCAATCCTTTCAAATGATCATATTTTACATATTACTTAATATCATGTAAAAACGCCGTAAGCATTATATGTTAAATTTACAGATTTATAATAATTGAAACAAAGTACGAAATATTTAGTTTTATCACCCCTAAAACACGTTTTCGCTTTTACACAGGGCTGACTGCACCCCAACCGCTGAATGCAATGCGAGTGAATGCACTGAAGTATGCTTAATTTACCACTAAGATTTTGTTAAAAATTACCATCAAATAAAAAAATTATTCAGCATGTCCCATTGTTCCCGGTGTCCCATTGATGACCATCCTCCCCTACTGTTGTCTGTCACTCGTATTGCAAATTCATGTTGAAAGTACCTTATCATAGTTTCTTATCAGTTATTTAGGTAATTTAAGGAATCAGAAAAATGGTAAATATGATTTAATAAACATAAATATTAATTAATTGAATCATTTCTCCTTTGGTTCAAAATTCGTGTTTCTATAATAAAGGAACAGGTAATTAATAACACTATAGATTAAAATATCTTACAGGTCACATATTTCTGTGGAGCACAAAAGTATAACTTTAGAGGTCCTTCTCCTTGTAATAGTTTGGGTAAAACTTATTACAGTGAAACTCCTGAGTTATGAAGTATTGGTTACTTCATAGCTCAGGGACACTTATAATTTTCTATGATTAAAATCATGGAGAAAACTACGCTCTTTGAGGGATAACTAGGACCAAATTCATGACGTATATCATTTTCTATAATTTAAACATAGAAAATACTTCATAACTCAGGTGCATTTCATAACTCAGGTCCTTCATTACTCGAGTGATTCATAAGGTAGAACTTAATAAACCAGGAGTCTTACTGTATTTATTCTCTCACTTATATGACGTCACAAAATACCTGCGCGCGAGCATACCTTATCATACCATGGTTAGAACTGTGACAAGGTGTGTACTTTAAGTAGTTAGAGAAGCATGCGGCATCTAACTGGTATTTATTTATTCATATCTCAAACCGAATTATTCGTTCAAATCCCGTGTGAAAAAATGTCAACACTGTTCAAAACTACTAATGTTACGCATCATTATGTAACGAAAATGATGTTAACAACTTTTAATAGTAACTACCTATACATTTTACTTTTCCATAATTTTACTTTTTTTATATAGAATCAATCTGAATCATTATAAAACAAGAGTTAATGATCCGAAATCGAATGATCCTAGAACCAAAATTGCAATAGTTTGGGACATCGATTCTAATGCGGTGAGAGTAACGATATTAAATGCATTACATGATTATGATATCGATGTCACTACCCATTAAATTCATGAAATTCGACTACACTGAAATTATCTTTCACTTCAACAATACATTTAGTGTCACAGAGAACCTTTCAAACATGCAATTTTTATTGATATAATCAATATAATTCATATAAATTTTATGACGGTACCGATATATCTATCTAAACTTAAATCAACTAAGTTTAGATTATCATTATCCAGTTATAGATCAGCTTAACGTTCAATATATCCCTCAGAGTATAGCTGTTTAATGTGGCCATTCCATTGAAGCAACCACTCTAACTTTTCTCCTTACGCCGCCATCATAGCCTTTGATTTACTCATACCTTTCTTCCTGACGATGATCATTAAAAGGCAAGAGAAATGTGCGATATATCAGCCTGAGTAGATGTCTCTCAAGCTTATCATGACACTCATTGGGACGTAATGCAGGTAATTAGTGCATAGGCTGACTAAACAGATCAAGTTAAATGCACTTCAAGTATTCGTACTGATTTCTATCATATTGCACTCAAATTTGGCCAATACAAAATGAAGAAAAACCACGAAAACCACATAACTAACCACAACAATATCACAAATTATTATTTCTTTTCGCGTGTGTCCACACGGTACTAGGACAAAATGCCTACAGACAAAATATATGAATATAGAAAAATAGTAAAATAATGATGTAAAAGAATGTTGCAAATAGAATAAAAGAATTAACTCCATATTTAGATAAAAGGGCTTAATATTAAATGTTGAAATGTTATCTGTTATGAAATTATTATTAGTAAATAAAGAACAGTATACATTATATTGTAATAAACCTTATCATATTAAACATGAAATAAAATTGTTTTAAATTTATGTAAAATCTGAGTAAATAATATATAGATAAATCCCTCACAGAGGACAGTACAATTTACGGTGGCTCATAACGAGGCCAAAAACCAAAAATTTCAAAATCACTTTGTCTGTCATTCGTGCGGAAAAGTTGCGAAATCATGAGAAAATACTCGGTGCAAAATCTTAACTAAATCAATTAATTGTTAACATCTTGAGGTTCCACATGACACATGAAATTTGATGGTATAAATTCGAATATAATAGCCTAATTGACTCATGAATACAATGAAACCTAAAAAAAGTTGGCTACTTTTCCCTAGGTGCACTAAAATTGCAAGATTATAACAAACAATAAATGTAAATAAATAGATAAAATCTTCAAGTGTCATGCGGAACCTCAAGATGTCAATTGATTGAGCTAAGATTTTGCACTGAGTATTTTCTCATAATTTCGCAACTTTTCCGCACTAGGGACAATGTGATTTCAATTTTTTTTGAGCCACCCAACAGTACATGTAGCAGAAAAGTGTCCGCTATGCCGATCAGCGTTCGTTGTAACGTTACATTTTTAGCTTAATTGTTGATTTAAACTTTGTAAGTCTCTTTAACAGCATTTCAAAGAAACGCTAATGAAGGGAAACAATCTCAAATTAATATTAAAAGGAAAATTTTGATGTAAATCTTATAATATTATATAGCTTACTTATATAAATGTACGAAATAATAAGGTAGGAATAACTGTCGCGTGAAGTACTATAAAATATGATGAAAAAGGATGTTGAAGGGTATGTACCATGTACCTCAATGCAAACTAATATAAATAGCATAATTAATAATTGTTTATTAAAATGAAAACAATATAAAATAAATTATTTCATTTCCTGATTCTTGTTTTCTTGTTTGGCAGGAATAAATAAGGTATATATTAAATTATAGTATATAATAGTTACACCTTCATGGAAGGAGGAAGTGTCGATTGTAAATTGTTTTGCCTCTGACTGGATAGTTGGTAGATGAATAAAATATTTGTTGAAATATATAATTTAAAGATTTCGTTATAGCGAGCTGCAGTCTGGTAAAACGGATTATTTCTGTCCTTTATAGGGGGTGGGGTGTCCGTTCAAAGATCGTCCGCTGTAAGGACTTTAACTTTACTACACGTCTCAGTTACAATACATGAAGATTACTGTAGTATTATTTTCCAAATGGAACTTCTAATACTTAGGTAATTAAATAATACAAATATCGGCGGTTTTTTCTATAACCATGGCACGCCAGCACTAACTTATATAAACATTGAAATTATCCAATTATCTTTAGAATTTCAAAAGAAACTATAAACATCACTATATATTGACGATGTTTATATATATATAGCTATCAAACAAAATAAATAAACAATATTTAAAAAAATAAAATAGAAGAAGACGATTATAGATATCTAATAAAATATCAAAATAGAGGAAGATTATTATATTCATGTGATTTGGTAAATAAAACAAACATTTTAGTGAGAAATCACAAACACAGCTAAAAAAGACAGTGTTTACACTAAGCACGCTGAGGTACAAATGTTCATATTCAGTGTGATAGTGATTTAATAAACTATCACTGAGACAAAACTCTCTGTTTCTACTTGGCCTCACATATTAGAAATTTTGAATTTTTGTCCACTTTTCGTATATTGGAAATAAGATAACAATGCATTTTAGGCATTTTATCCATTAGGCATTTTGTCCATAGGTATTTTGTGATTTTTGTCCATATCATTATGTCCGCTCACGGTCCACACAGTGTTCTTTCTTAGGAGTTACCCAGAACAACTTCAAACTCTATTCCATCTTTTTGCATGTGTCTTTCTTAGGAGTTACCCATAATAAAGCCACAAGTAACCACAACAATACCACAACTAACCACAACAATAGCACACTTTATTCCCTCTTCTCCTGTGTCCACACAGTTCTCTTCTCAGGACTTCCTTTCATCGCTGGCTGCAGGCTGTTATTTTATTTGCAGTGTCAGTAATTGCAGGCTGTGTTTAAGACAGAGGGAAAAGGGAACCTGTTAATTAACTCAGGCAGCTGTGATTTGAACTCCAGTGAATATTAAAATATACCTACCTGGGGATGTAGCTACCTCTGTAATTACACACGTCCCTATCATTAAGGATGTATACAGCACATAATTTATTAGGAAAAGACAGGAGTCATTTGTCCCTCTCAACTAAACACTAGCATTAGCTTTTGTTGTAGAGTTATATGTATAATTAAATATTAAGATGAATGCGTGAAATATATTCATACATTTCTCCTGAAAAGTCTTTTTTTATCTAAACACACCAAACACACAACATTCATGTAAATTGCTTTGATGAATCAAGAGATTATACCTTTTTCTTATTTTTCATTTTTCCATTTCCTCTCTCCTCTTATTGCTATTTTATTACAATATATTGTTCACGTTTCTCCGTCTCATTTCAATCCTTTTCTTTTATTAATCTTATGATGATGATCGTAATGGAATACTTTCTTTCCCTTGCATCACTTCTTACCTCCCTGTACTTCCTCTTTCTTATATCGTATCATCAGTTAACTTTGACCATTAGAGCATTTTTCACCTCCTTACGTATATTTTATGCTAATATCTTTTTATGGTTCAGGCGCATGTTTTCTCAACATGAATTATTATTTCCGACAAACTTCCTTCACTCACACTAACTCTTAAAACCTTCAACCTTCACTCCTTTTTATCACTTGCTAAGCTTGTTGGTAGTACCAATCTATTTGTTTCATTCTTTTCTAAGGGAGGGTAAAATAATTTCATATGTATTAGATTGAAATATTATATTCTGATTGGTAATATTTGTTTCCTTCGCAAAAATTGCTGTAGGTTTTGTTATAATCCGTACGAATAACTTAAGAGATCTTTTTATTTACTTGTAATCTTGTTATTAGCATAACCCAATAAAGTATATAAACAAATTGCCTGAGTTGGTTGGATGATTGGTCAATGTCCAGGAAACATTTGATTAGATTTTGGAAACAATTGATACAAAGGTCAAGGTCAAGGTCATTTTTATGCATCACTAGGTATATATTTGAAACAAAATCCCAATGTCAGAATCATTCTATTTCTGCAATGATTTACACTGATGAAAACTTGACGGTATTTTTAACAGTCGCAGACAAATTGTTTTCAAACGAATTATTAAGTATATGCAGACTTTCAGATTACCTGAATGACCTTTAAATAAGATTTATAGGGCTTTAGATTTACTGCACTAAAGACACAGACAAGATTGGCCTTTATTTGCTGTGTTGTAGGAGAGACATTTGCTATTATTCATGTGCTAATTATACGAGTTATTCATTTTGGTTGATACTGAAGAAACTTTGGATTCGATGTAGACGCACTGGTAGCAGTTCATAAAAAGAGAAAAAGAATATCAGCAAAGGTAATAAATCTATGCAGAGGTGGGCAGCGCAACTTTGAAAAGTAGCGCCGCTACCGCTATAGCAAAATGTAACGGCAGCGCTACTTTGGGAAAATTATCACATATATATGCTGTAAAATTGCATTTATTATATTTACGTCCGCGTACAGTTAATTTATAGGTGATCTCCTGAAGAAGATTACTCGCATTGGTAAGGACAAATACAACGTAACTACCAGTCATAACTGTCCTTGATCAAGAGAGAACTCAAGAGGAAACCATTGGGTTTTTAAGAGTGTCGACGAAGAAAACTTCTCAAAAACCAGCCACTGTACAATAATGAAACGAATCGTCTCTTATGTTTCACTTGTTACCAGGCCTTTTTCGAAGGATACACATGAGAAATCAAGGTTAATGTTGGCGGAGAAGTATATTAGACTGATTACCAAATAGTGCTCTTCACAGACAAAATGTGTGCCACTCTCGACTGCCCTGACAGTTGGGCCTCTCATGGCTCACCACATCGCCAACGAATTTTATGTCAACATGGGAGTGGAGGTGTGATAATTTAGGCTGGGACCATTGGAAATTACTGGTCGGATTTTCCAGGATTCCAGAAGGAGTGAAATGAATATTACAAATTATATAAACTTTTTGTAGAGTGGATTCATTCATTGACCAAAATGGAGACATGCTTAGTTCAAAAAAAAGGTTAAATTCAAAGGCAACTGTGAATATCCTGAGAAGTAATAAGTTCGTCGATGACAAGTTAATGGTATGACCCAGTGTCTCTCCAGGTTTGTAACCACCTGCAAACTTTAAGTTCGTCCTGAAGCAGAATGTGTATCAGCTCTGAATGGAAACTGAGGACTCTTGTAGGACGATAACGTCTGAGACAATTCAGAAATTGACATATTTGTTGGTCTTTTGAAAGTGGTGGAGAAGGAAAGAAAATTAAACTGAACGTTAAATTTAAATTAACAGTTTTGACTTGATTCGTCATCTTTGATGAAAAATAATATTTTACTGCAAACTACCAATGAACTACCAATATATATATTTGTCAAAAAATATTCCAATAGAATTATTTAAACCATTTATTAATGCATTTTTAGTGTGTTGCACAGAAACTTGGTATACTGAAAATCGGTAATTTTTGGTGAAATAGTTGTACGTATTATCAGAAATAAATTTGTTAATAATTTTTTTTAGATTTACTTGCAATATAGATGAATATTTACAGAAATTTTCAAGGCAAACTCTTAAGTTGATCCCATTTTATCGCAAAATAACGCATCTGCATGGAATCGTAGTACGTTGTGAAAGTTGAATGAATTAGTCGCTTTGTTTTAATATCAAACAAAACATCGCAAAGCATTATTGCCTTCGCAGAATGCGGAAAGGTTATATTATTGACGGCAATTATTTATTTATTTATCATCTTGTTATTCGAATAACTGAAAAAGTATTCAACTAAATTGCTTGAAATTTTGAAATTTAGTGAAACGATTGGTCAATGTTCAGTGAATTGCTGGTAGAATTTTGGAAGTGACCCAGTCAAAGGTCAAGGTCACGGTCATTTATAACTCAAAAAATATTAAACCATATTGCATGAAACTTGGTGGGACGTTTGATCATAATACAGGAACCATTTTGTTAGATTTTGGGAGCGATCGGATTAATGGTCAAAGATCAAGGTCAAGGCCATTTGTAACCCAATAACTCAAAAAGTATTCATCTAAATTGTCAGAAATTGGATGGGACGATTGGACAATGTCCAGGAACCATCTGGTAGAATTTTTGGAGCGATCCGGTCAAAGGTCAAGGTCATTTATAACTCAATAACTCAAAAGTATTGAACCGTATTGCATGCAACTTGGTGGGACGATTGGTCACTATCCAGTCACCAATTTATTAGATTTTGGAAGCAAACGGAAAAGCGGCGGCGGAGGTATGCGCTCTACCGAGTGCATGTAATCTAATTTTACTATCATTTGGGCGCATTGCTTGATTTACCTGAATATTACTTACAACTGATAAGCTATCTAGGGTCACGCACTTGTATAGACTTGTATCTAGATTTCTCAGATAACTTTAGCATTTTTTATTTTTAAAAACAGTGGCAGCGCTGTAGCACAAAAATACCTCTAGTGCTTCTGAAAAAAGTAGCGGCGTCACCGCTACTTTACCTACTCAAAAAAGAAGCGCTGCTTGTAGCACGCGCTATACAAGCAGCGGCGGTGTGCCCACCTCTGAATATATGAAATGAAATACTGCTAACCAGATACCTACGTAATAAAACAGTTTTGATATACGTTCAAATGTGATCTCAATGTTGCAAATCGGTACAGAGCATTAGAAATAATCATTGAAACAGTACCGTTTATAAAGTATTACAGATTCATTGAGTCACACAGAAAAATCAACTGTATTTGACATGATATTAAACATTACATGTACTTATTGATAATATTATCAATAGCAATTTAAATTCCCACTGAAGTTTCATAGATGATCACAGGTGAAATTAATGTTATTCTTTTAATTATACAACTATTGTGTATCAATGAACGACTAATCTAACTTTTTAAAAGAAAATCCTAGTCAAATTGAGTTTGTGAGTGTTGTGAAATTCTTCCTCGGTTGCACCCCAATGAAGTGATCCCTCACCATGGATGGGCCTTTCCCCCCTCTGGAGGACCCCAAGGACAATAAGCGTATCAAGGAGAAGAAGTTGAGGAAACTCTACAAGTACCATCCGTGGCTGAAGAAGTTCCGGTTCTTCGTCTTGGATTGGATTCTGCTCTGCATTTTCGTTGTTGGTGAGTACAATTTACTGGATGTTCATTATTTGTTGTATCATCTTGAGACCAAATGGAGAAAATGAATAGAGGATGTAGTAGAAATCCTCTATAGTGAATCAGTTAGGATGTACCCCTTATAGTGAACAAATTTTCTTTAGACTGCGAAGAAAACCAGTCTAAAATCATCCGGTTTTAGAAAACTGAAGGCTATTGTATGGCAGACTAAAGAAAATTCATTCATTATACGGGGTACACCTTACAGATGTACACTATAGAGGATTCACTATAGAGGAGTTCTACTGTAAGGTATTTAGCATTACCAACATAACGTCATAACACAATGTATCTTCATTCGTCTAAATTCCCCTAAATTTTTGCTTTAGAAGAAAAATCTAAATGCTATTAGAAGGCGATGACGGGAACCACGCCTCATAATTTTCTCACTTTGTTATCATTCTATGTCTTCATTTTCCTCTTCTTCCACTTGCAACGTATTTATATTGAGGGGAAAATTGTGTCGACTCATCATTTTATTGAGTATTTGTTTGGTTGGGAGTATTTCACCTGAGGTTTTCGTGCGATAAATCTAAGGGAATGAAAATGTTTTGGTAAGAAGAGGAGTCAAATAATAATAACATTTAAATTCATTCCTGTGTATTACATATAATACAGTTCGTATTCAGTATTTCTGATTTTCATTTAATACGTTTATGAACTTTTCTCTGAAAAGAAAAAATAATTTCAGTAATTCAAACTATTATTCATATATTATTTTAGTTCTTTTTGATAATAAATAATATAATAGGTAGTAAATATATCATATAATTTATCTGGCGTTTATTTACAATTAAATTATATGAAATAGATATTTTTACACTTCTACCGAACTATTTTACAGCATAATAATTTCATTATTAACGGTGTAATTCACATATATCACTCGTTTGCGGCAACACTGTCATAACTCTAAAATAGCTATTTTTCAGGAGAGACATTTTGGTACAGGTAATTTACGTACATTTAACCTCTCTCGCGGTCAATTTATTAGCTACAATTATAATGAATCATTTACCGAAATAAACAGTATTTTAAGATTTATATGCCTATATGAATCACTCGAAAATACATTTTTTATGTTTTTGACGTTGTTATTGCAAAGGAGCGATATCCTAATATTTCATCCGATATATCTCTTATATCGCAACTCTTCAACTTACGTCCTTCCTTGAATCGTATTCCTTAATAAGTTGCCTCGCGTAAATAGTTTCCCTGACAGTAAATTGTCTTCTGCCCCATTTTTCTTCTACATTTCATTTTCTGGGACACGTGACTTCCTGTGCTGGGGTGAGGGGGAAAAATGGGGGGAAAATGGAGGAAGACATGGAGGGAAGATGGAGGAGGCAATGCCAATGGGGGGAAGAAATGGGGGGAAAGAAGTGAATTGGGGGTGGGGAGGAAATGAGGGAAAAAATGGAAGGTAGATATGGGAAAATGGCACAAAAGCAGGGGTGGCAAGGAATTGGGAGAAGAGATGGGAAGAAAGAAATGGGGGGGGGGGTTGGATGGGGGGGGGGGGGGGTTAGCACTGAATTATTAGTATTTAAGTCTATCATTTCATTTTTTGTCGCATATGAGCAAAGGATTTGTAACAATTTACTTTCATATTTTGTATATAAATAAGTATGATTATTTTTATTCACATATCATACTGGTCACTAAAAAACTCACTTCTTCACAGCCATTCTCCCCGTCTGTCTAGTTATAGAGTAGGAGAAGAAGTATTACATTATCATTCATGATAATGTAATTTTTTCATCTGACAGCTCATCTGATCATTCATCGTATTTTCCATCTGCGACCCTCTATATCTACCACTATGTATGGAAAGTGGAATGTAATTTTTGGATCATTTTATAGCAGTACTGTAACACAAGGTAGTGTACTGTAACACAAGGTAGTGTACTGTAACACAAGGTAGTGTACTGTAACACAAGATTGTGTACTGTAACACAAGGTATGTACTGTAACACAAGGTAGTGTACTGTAACACAAGGTATGTACTGTAACACAAGGTATGGACTGTAACACAAGGTAGTGTACTGTAACACAAGGTAGTGTACTGTAACACAAGGTATGGACTGTAACACAAAGTAGTGTACTGTAACACAAGGTAGTGAACTGTAACACAAGGTAGTGTACTGTAACACAAGATAGTGAACTGTAACACAAGGTAGTGTACTGTAACACAAGGTAGTGAACTGTAACACAAGGTAGTGAACTGTAACACAAGGTAGTGTACTGTAACACAAGATAGTGTATTGTAACACAAGGTAGTGTATTGTAACACAAGGTATGAACTGTAACACAAAGTAGTGTACTGTAACACAAGGTAGTGAACTGTAACACAAGGTAGTGAACTGTAACACAAGGTAGTGTACTGTAACACAATATAGTGTTTTGTAACACAAGGTAGTGTATTATAACACAAGATAATGTACTGTAACACAAGGTAGTGTACTGTAACACAAGGTAGTGTACTGTAACACATGGTAGTGAACTGTAACACAAGGTAGTGAACTGTAACACATGGTAGTGTACTGTAACACAAGATAGTGTTTTGTAACACAAGGTAGTGAACTGTAACACAAGATAGTGAACTGTAACACAAGGTAGTGAACTGTAACACAAGATAGTGTTTTGTAACACAAGATAATGTACTGTAACACAAGGTATTGTACTGTAACACAAGGTAGTGTACTGTAACACAAGGTATTGTACTGTAACACAAGGTAGTGTACTGTAACACAAGGTATTGTACTGTAACACAAGGTAGTGTACTGTAACACGAGATAGTGAACTGTAACACAAGATAATGAACTGTAACACAAGGTAGTGAACTGTACCACAAGGTAGTGAACTGTAACACAAGGTAGTGTACTGTACCACAAGGTAGTGAACTGTAACACAAGGTAGTGTACTGTAACACAAGGTAGTGTACTGTACCACAAGGTAGTGAACTGTAACACAAGGTAGTGTACTGTAACACAAGGTAGTGAACTGTAACACAAGGTAGTGTATTGTAACACAAGGTAGTGTACTGTAACACAAGATTGTGTACTGTAACACAAGGTATGTACTGTAACACAAGGTAGTGTACTGTAACACAAGGTATGTACTGTAACACAAGGTATGGACTGTAACACAAGGTAGTGTACTGTAACACAAGATAATGTACTGTAACACAAGGTAGTGTACTGTAACACAAGGTAGTGTACTGTAACACAAGGTAGTGTACTGTAACACAAGGTAGTGTACTGTAACATAAGGTAGTGTACTGTAACACAAGGTAGTGAACTGTAACACAAGATAGTGAACTGTAACACAAGGTAGTGAACTGTAACACAAGGTAGTGTACTGTAACACAAGATAGTGTTTTGTAACACAAGGTAGTGTATTGTAACACAAGGTAGTGTACTGTAACACCAGGTAGTGAACTGTAACACAAGGTATGGACTGTAACACAAGGTAGTGTGCTGTAACACAAGGTATGGACTGTAGCACAAGGTATGGACTGTAACACAAGGTATGGATGGTAACACAAGGTATGGACTGTAACACAAGGTAGTGTACTGTAACACAAGTTAGTGTACTGTAACACAAGATAATGTACTGTAACACAAGGTAGTGTACTGTAACACAAGGTAGTGTACTGTAACACAAGGTAGTGTACTGTAACACAAGGTAGTGTACTGTAACACAAGGTAGTGAACTGTAACACAAGGTAGTGAACTGTAACACAAGGTAGTGTACTGTAACACAAGATAGTGTATTGTAACACAAGGTAGTGTATTGTAACACAAGGTATGAACTGTAACACAAGGTAGTGTACTGTAACACAAGGTAGTGAACTGTAACACAAGGTAGTGAACTGTAACACAAGGTAGTGTACTGTAACACAATATAGTGTTTTGTAACACAAGGTAGTGTATTATAACACAAGATAATGTACTGTAACACAAGGTAGTGTACTGTAACACAAGTTAGTGTACTGTAACACATGGTAGTGAACTGTAACACAAGGTAGTGAACTGTAACACATGGTAGTGTACTGTAACACAAGATAGTGTTTTGTAACACAAGGTAGTGAACTGTAACACAAGATAGTGAACTGTAACACAAGGTAGTGTACTGTAACACAAGATAGTGTTTTGTAACACAAGATAATGTACTGTAACACAAGGTATTGTACTGTAACACAAGATAGTGTACTGTAACACAAGGTATGTACTGTAACACAAGGTAGTGTACTGTAACGCAAGGTAGTGTACTGTAGCACAAGGTAGTGAACTGTAACACAAGCTAGTGAACTGTAACACAAGGTAGTGTACTGTAACACAAGATAGTGTTTTGTAACACAAGATAATGTACTGTAACACAAGGTATTGTACTGTAACACAAGGTAGTGTACTGTAACACAAGGTATTGTACTGTAACACAAGGTAGTGTACTGTAACACAAGGTATTGTACTGTAACACAAGGTAGTGTACTGTAACACGAGATAGTGAACTGTAACACAAGATAATGAACTGTAACACAAGGTAGTGAACTGTACCACAAGGTAGTGAACTGTAACACAAGGTAGTGTACTGTAACACAAGGTAGTGTACTGTAACACAAGATTGTGTACTGTAACACAAGGTATGTACTGTAACACAAGGTAGTGTACTGTAACACAAGGTATGTACTGTAACACAAGGTATGGACTGTAACACAAGGTAGTGTACTGTAACACAAGGTAGTGTACTGTAACACAAGGTATGGACTGTAACACAAAGTAGTGTACTGTAACACAAGGTAGTGAACTGTAACACAAGGTAGTGTACTGTAACACAAGATAGTGAACTGTAACACAAGGTAGTGTACTGTAACACAAGGTAGTGAACTGTAACACAAGGTAGTGAACTGTAACACAAGGTAGTGTACTGTAACACAAGATAGTGTATTGTAACACAAGGTAGTGTATTGTAACACAAGGTATGAACTGTAACACAAAGTAGTGTACTGTAACACAAGGTAGTGAACTGTAACACAAGGTAGTGAACTGTAACACAAGGTAGTGTACTGTAACACAATATAGTGTTTTGTAACACAAGGTAGTGTATTATAACACAAGATAATGTACTGTAACACAAGGTAGTGTACTGTAACACAAGGTAGTGTACTGTAACACATGGTAGTGAACTGTAACACAAGGTAGTGAACTGTAACACATGGTAGTGTACTGTAACACAAGATAGTGTTTTGTAACACAAGGTATTGTACTGTAACACAAGGTAGTGTACTGTAACACAAGGTATTGTACTGTAACACAAGGTAGTGTACTGTAACACAAGGTATTGTACTGTAACACAAGGTAGTGTACTGTAACACGAGATAGTGAACTGTAACACAAGATAATGAACTGTAACACAAGGTAGTGAGCTGTACCACAAGGTAGTGAACTGTAACACAAGGTAGTGTACTGTACCACAAGGTAGTGAACTGTAACACAAGGTAGTGTACTGTAACACAAGGTAGTGTACTGTACCACAAGGTAGTGAACTGTAACACAAGGTAGTGTACTGTAACACAAGGTAGTGAACTGTAACACAAGGTAGTGTATTGTAACACAAGGTAGTGTACTGTAACACAAGATTGTGTACTGTAACACAAGGTATGTACTGTAACACAAGGTAGTGTACTGTAACACAAGGTATGTACTGTAACACAAGGTATGGACTGTAACACAAGGTAGTGTACTGTAACACAAGATAATGTACTGTAACACAAGGTAGTGTACTGTAACACAAGGTAGTGTACTGTAACACAAGGTAGTGTACTGTAACACAAGGTAGTGTACTGTAACATAAGGTAGTGTACTGTAACACAAGGTAGTGAACTGTAACACAAGATAGTGAACTGTAACACAAGGTAGTGAACTGTAACACAAGGTAGTGTACTGTAACACAAGATAGTGTTTTGTAACACAAGGTAGTGTATTGTAACACAAGGTAGTGTACTGTAACACCAGGTAGTGAACTGTAACACAAGGTATGGACTGTAACACAAGGTAGTGTGCTGTAACACAAGGTATGGACTGTAGCACAAGGTATGGACTGTAACACAAGGTATGGATGGTAACACAAGGTATGGACTGTAACACAAGGTAGTGTACTGTAACACAAGTTAGTGTACTGTAACACAAGATAATGTACTGTAACACAAGGTAGTGTACTGTAACACAAGGTAGTGTACTGTAACACAAGGTAGTGTACTGTAACACAAGGTAGTGTACTGTAACACAAGGTAGTGAACTGTAACACAAGGTAGTGAACTGTAACACAAGGTAGTGTACTGTAACACAAGATAGTGTATTGTAACACAAGGTAGTGTATTGTAACACAAGGTATGAACTGTAACACAAGGTAGTGTACTGTAACACAAGGTAGTGAACTGTAACACAAGGTAGTGAACTGTAACACAAGGTAGTGTACTGTAACACAATATAGTGTTTTGTAACACAAGGTAGTGTATTATAACACAAGATAATGTACTGTAACACAAGGTAGTGTACTGTAACACAAGTTAGTGTACTGTAACACATGGTAGTGAACTGTAACACAAGGTAGTGAACTGTAACACATGGTAGTGTACTGTAACACAAGATAGTGTTTTGTAACACAAGGTAGTGAACTGTAACACAAGATAGTGAACTGTAACACAAGGTAGTGTACTGTAACACAAGATAGTGTTTTGTAACACAAGATAATGTACTGTAACACAAGGTATTGTACTGTAACACAAGATAGTGTACTGTAACACAAGGTATGTACTGTAACACAAGGTAGTGTACTGTAACGCAAGGTAGTGTACTGTAGCACAAGGTAGTGAACTGTAACACAAGCTAGTGAACTGTAACACAAGGTAGTGTACTGTAACACAAGATAGTGTTTTGTAACACAAGATAATGTACTGTAACACAAGGTATTGTACTGTAACACAAGGTAGTGTACTGTAACACAAGGTATTGTACTGTAACACAAGGTAGTGTACTGTAACACAAGGTATTGTACTGTAACACAAGGTAGTGTACTGTAACACGAGATAGTGAACTGTAACACAAGATAATGAACTGTAACACAAGGTAGTGAACTGTACCACAAGGTAGTGAACTGTAACACAAGGTAGTGTACTGTACCACAAGGTAGTGAACTGTAACACAAGGTAGTGTATTGTAACACAAGGTAGTGAACTGTACCACAAGGTAGTGAACTGTAACACAAGGTAGTGTACTGTACCACAGGGTAGTGAACTGTAACACAAGGTAGTGTACTGTAACACAAGGTAGTGAACTGTAACACAAGGTAGTGTACTGTACCACAAGGTAGTGAACTGTAACACAAGGTAGTGTACTGTACCACAAGGTAGTGAACTGTAACACAAGGTAGTGTACTGTACCACAAGGTAGTGAACTGTAACACAAGATAATGAACTGTAACACAAGGTAGTGAACTGTACCACAAGGTAGTGAACTGTAACACAAGGTAGTGTACTGTACCACAAGGTAGTGAACTGTAACACATGGTAGTGTACTGTAACACAAGGTAGTGAACTGTAACACAAAGTAGTGTACTGTAACACAAGGTAGTGTACTGTAACACAAGGTAGTGAACTGTAACACAAGGTAGTGAACTGTAACAAAAGGAAGTGTACTGTAACACAAGGTAGTGTACTGTAACACAATGTAGTGTACTGTAACACAAGGTAGTGAACTGTAACACAAGGTAGTGTACTGTACCACAAGGTAGTGAACTGTAACACAAGGTAGTGTACTGTAACACAAGGTAGTGAACTGTAACACAAGGTAGTGAACTGTACCACAAGGTAGTGTACTGTAACACAAGGTAGTGTACTGTAACACAAGGTAGTGAACTGTAACACAAGGTAGTGTACTGTAACACAAGGTAGTGAACTGTAACACAAGGTAGTGTACTGTAACACAAGGTAGTGAACTGTAACACAAGGTAGTGTACTGTACCACGAGGTAGTGAACTGTAACACAAGATAGTGAACTGTAACACAAGGTAGTGAACTGTAACACAAGGTAGTGTACTGTACCACAAGGTAGTGAACTGTAACACAAGGTAGTGAACTGTAACACAAGGTAGTGTACTGTAACACAAGCTAGTGAACTGTAACACAAGGTAGTGTACTGTAACACAAGCTAGTGAACTGTAACACAAGGTAGTGTACTGTAACACAAGCTAGTGAACTGTACCACAAGGTAGTGTACTGTACCACAAGGTAGTGAACTGTAACACAAGGTAGTGTACTGTAACACAAGGTAGTGTACTGTAACACAAGGTAGTGTACTGTAACACAAAGTAGTGTACTGTAACACAAGGTAGTGTACTGTAACACAAGGTAGTGAACTGTAACACAAGGTAGTGAACTGTAACAAAAGGAAGTGTACTGTAACACAAGGTAGTGTACTGTAACACAATGTAGTGTACTGTAACACAAGGTAGTGAACTGTAACACAAGGTAGTGTACTGTACCACAAGGTAGTGAACTGTAACACAAGGTAGTGTACTGTAACACAAGGTAGTGAACTGTAACACAAGGTAGTGAACTGTACCACAAGGTAGTGTACTGTAACACAAGGTAGTGTACTGTAACACAAGGTAGTGAACTGTAACACAAGGTAGTGTACTGTAACACAAGGTAGTGAACTGTAACACAAGGTAGTGTACTGTAACACAAGGTAGTGAACTGTAACACAAGGTAGTGTACTGTACCACGAGGTAGTGAACTGTAACACAAGATAGTGAACTGTAACACAAGGTAGTGAACTGTAACACAAGGTAGTGTACTGTACCACAAGGTAGTGAACTGTAACACAAGGTAGTGAACTGTAACACAAGGTAGTGTACTGTAACACAAGCTAGTGAACTGTAACACAAGGTAGTGTACTGTAACACAAGCTAGTGAACTGTAACACAAGGTAGTGTACTGTAACACAAGCTAGTGAACTGTACCACAAGGTAGTGTACTGTACCACAAGGTAGTGAACTGTAACACAAGGTAGTGTACTGTAACACAAGGTAGTGTACTGTAACACAAGGTAGTGTACTGTAACACAAGGTAGTGTACTGTAACACAAGGTAGTGTATTGTAACACAAGGTAGTGTACTGTAACACAAGGTAGTGAACTGTAACACAAGGTAGTGAACTGTAACACAAGGTAGTGTACTGTAACACAAGGTAGTGAACTGTAACACAAGGTAGTGTACTGTAACACTAATCTTATTAATAACTATGACTATGTGAATCCTTTAAAGTACTTTAAATAAATTTCCCTCCCACAAGTGTCACTTACACAAACAAGAGTCGCATTTTTATAGTGTTTTATATGTCTGAACAATTATTTCAAATCCCTTGTACCTAATTTACATCAGATAATATCTCCATGCATCACAGTTTATAGTTTGTATAACAGCTCCCCAAAGTATAATATTGGAGTCATTGGAGTCACAGTGAATGATATTAGAGTCCACTGTATATTATCCAGCACTCATTGGAGTCTTAATAAATGATGCAGTATGATCCTCAAAGAATGATACCTAAACAAATATCCTTTGAAATATTTACTCTACGAATATTGATCACAGATTCATATCTATGATACCCAGATGCTGGAACATTTGTATATAAATGGACCTTTTTCGATATTAATCCTTGTCCCATTGCTGGGACCATCGAAAATGGTCATAGTACGCAGCACAAGTTACCACTTAAGGAAAAATTCTATCCTTGACGGTCAACAAGTATCATTTATCATCGTAAAGTATGAAGATTGCATGAGCATCAAGGAGGTGCAAAGGGCATTGGAAGATATTTTAATCCAAGAATCCACCTAATTTGCTCAATATTACGGCTTTCAGAAGAATTTTGAAGCGCTTTGAAGAAGAAATTGCACTCCGACCGCAAGTTCTTGTAGACAGATCATCTCGTGGAGCCATTGTAGGAGAACATAGAGGATGTGAATTTCTTTCGGATAAAATCCAAAGTGCCATGTAAGACAATCGGTATGAGTTCTTGGTTTGAGCTACGGGACAATCTGGAGGATTCGAGAAAATTCTCTAATGGCGGGCATGCAGACAACACCTCACACAGTGTCTGAGTCAAGCCAATATGGATGTTGGCAGCACGCACATTTTGGTTGAGCTTTGAAGAAGAGTGGTTTCAGAGGGTCATATGGTCAGACGAAAAATGGTCCGTCCTGAAACAGTCACCAAACATGCAGGCACATCGGCACTGGGCAGGGGGGCTTTCACTAAAGGAGAAGTTAAAGGAGAAAAAGTGATGCTTTGGGTGGGGATTGTGGACGGGAAGATCTGTTGCTTGGTTGGACGGATACATAAATTCAAAAATGTACTTGGAGAATGCCTTTAAACATATTCTGTGAAATTCCGTTAAGAATTTGGCGTCAAGACGTCAATATTGGTTGTCATTTCAATAAAACCATCTGCTTTGTGATTACCGAATGCCTTGAATTTCTGCATTCAAAATTTGATGAAAGCATAATTTCTCGCCAGACGAACCATTTTTTGCCCCCTTATTCTCCGTACTTATCACCTCTTGACTTTTCTTTCTGGTTGCAAGCTATAGGGTACAGATGTGAACCACTTACTCTAACTGAACTCAAGATTGTCAGATTTTGCTGTCAACAGGAGCGAGGAATCTATTCGCAAGATAGTGAGTAATAAAAAGAAACAAGCAGAGCTGTGTAGAGATCAAAGGACATTTTCAACATTTGCTGAAAAAAATGTCCAAACATTGACAATTCATCAAACGTCTTCTATTAATTAATTGCCATTAAATATTTTTATGAAATTTTTAGTTTTAGTATCACTCAGTGTGGAGTAATTACAGTATTACGTATAATATTCATCAAAATTTTATTCCCTCCCCCCTTCTGATTATTCCGAAATTCATATATAAAAATTTGATTTGAATCTTGGCAATAAAAACATTTACGGTTATTCTGTGATCTGAATATCGAATTACTGCAAATATATTACTAATGCAGGAATATTAGAATTTCTTTAATCCTTTTTTCTGTATTTATAATCTCTAGCATTTTATTTTTACTGTTTCTCCATTTGCATTCTTCTTCTAATCATTACTTTTTCTCAGCAGTGCAGTTATATGTTTTCCAATGCATATTATTTGCACATTAATAATATCATGAGATAGTATATAAATTTCCCCTCGTGTAATAAGAAGTTATTTTAGTCTATAAAAAATATTTCTTTTGTACGCTTTACTTTGATTATAAAGCATTATTTTAATTACTTCATTTTTCTATAGCTATTTATTTTGTAAACAAATTATCAATAACAATTTCTACTTTTATTATCTTAGAGTTTTGCGAGAGGAAAAAACAGGTATTTCGATGTCTCGTAATATTTTGCAGAAAGTATAAACGGAAGGAGAGCAGGAAACTAACATCAGTTTCTATTAAAATGTTTTAAGGGCATGAGTGTAAATGTAGCTAATATATGGCACGTGTTCTTAAGATACAAGTGTAAATGTAGCTAAGATATGGCACGTGTTTTTAAGATACAAGTGTAAATGTAGTAAGATATGGCACCTGTTTTTAAGATACAAGTGTAAATGTAGCTAAGATATGGCACGTGTTTTTAAGATACAAGTGTAAATGTAGTAAGATATGGCACGTGTTCTTAAGATACAAGTGTAAATGTAGCTAAGATATGGCACGTGTTTTTAAGATACAAGTGTAAATGAAGTAAGATATGGCACGTGTTCTTAAGATACAAGTGTAAATGTAGCTAAGATATGGCACGTGTTTTTAAGATACAAGTGTAAATGTAGTAAGATATGGCACGTGTTTTTAAGATACAAGTGTAAATGTAGCTAAGATATGGCACGTGTTTTTAAGATACAAGTGTAAATGTAGCTAAGATATGGCACGTGTTTTTAAGATGCAAGTGTAAATGTAGTAAGATATGTACATTAGATATGTGCTATTATTTTGTCAATACTATTTAAGTATTTGCTATGTCTCTTGTCACTTATATTTAAGTATTTTCTAAGTTCTTGCGACTACTTACTAAGTTTTTCCTAAAGGTAAGGCAAGACTCCACCATTTCTCCCTTTCGATTACCATCATAAATATCAGCCAAGTGTTCCACCTCAAGAAACTGTCCTCGCGTTAATGGTGAGTTCTTCCGCTCAAATGAATTGTGTTTTATTGTCCCTTTTCTTTTTACTCTTTTATGTAACTCGTGCATCAAAGAATTTATATCCGTCCCTCGGATCGGCAAAACGTTGAGTGGGGCAGTTTTCATTGCTTCACCTCCTTTTATCAGCTATAACAATTTGGATGTTATGCTACGGATAAAATGTAAAGCAATATATTTTCCTTTCAATTTTATTCGAACCATTCTCAACTAGAAAATTAATAGAAAATAGTAAGAGTGAATATAACATAAATACATGACTTGCAGAGTACCTACTAAACAAATTATAGTAAATAGTAATGTTCAATTCAATTTATATTACTATGTATATTGAGTATTATCTTTATCTGTGCTAGGAATTGATTTCAATGAAATATTTCATCTTTTATATTTTGTAAATAAGTTTCATTATAATATTTTCATCAGTGTTCCTATAAGATATATCAAGATGATATGACACTATAGTTCAAATCTTTACCTGGAAAGCACTGCACTCATTTTATACTCGTAATATCGTTTAGTTTCTATTCTAATTCTCTGCAAGATATTCCAAATTCAATTGTCCAAAATGCTAAACTATTTCCGAAACTCGTTTTCGTAGTCAAATTTCACTGGCAGGATTTTTATGCTCGGGCTTTTGAACGAAACGATTCGAATTCATTGATATTTCAGGCGAAAGCTGAAGGAGTATTTTATCACAGGGCAAAGAGAGAGAGAGAGAGAGAGAGAGATTCTTGATGCTGGCAATCCGTTACGTTTTCTTTGAGAGTTTCAGGGGAGACTAAGCAGAAGATCTTTTGGACTCTCATTTAAATTCTTCTGACTGCTGAATCATTGTGACGATAGGATGTATGTAAAGAAACTGGACTTACATTTTAAATGTCACTTAATCATTGTAATTCGTAAGAATATTTTTTTGATAAATTGTTATGAAATTTTACATTTGCCTCTTAATTATTGTGGAGCGTTAGAAGTCAGAAAATTATCTACAAACCAGGCATTTTGCGGTTAGCTTAAAATCTAATTCCATCTACTCGATAGAGACAAATTCGTATAAGTAAATAATATTTAGTGGTCAGTAAGAAGGATTATCAGCTGTTTAATATTTTACATTTTCCGTGATACTAGGCTATTCAAAAACTATTTTCGTATATTTCAACATCAAATTAAAATCAAATATTCACATTTAATAACCTAATTTCATCCAATTTTTATCAGCAATCTATTTATTTATTACTACTAATTTTTTTTTGTTAAGTTGACAAGAAGCGTAGATGCTAAGTGTTAAATTGGGGAGAACATCTAAGTAAACTCATTACAAACTGTTAAGAATCTAATTTGTAAAGTGTTGCAACTCTCTCCCAACTCCAGTAACTGAGGGAACTTCTTGCTGCAAATAACCATTAATATCATCTACAAACAAAAACCTCGCAGTTACGGGAATTCCATAAAGATTCTAACATTTGATAATCAGTCAAACTATATAATGATCTTATTTATGACACATTGTCAGTCTTGTATTAACTGAAATATAAATAGTATTTAATTGTTTATTCATGTTACTTTCTCAGAAAATTGCCATTTACACTCCTATTCATGCCTATCACTTCTATAATGTTTTGCCCTATCACTTATGTTCATGTTTTAGCCTATCACTTTTATTTCTGTTTTGGCCTATCACTTCTATTCATGTTTTAGCCTATCACTTCTGTTCATGTTCTAGCCTATCACTTTTATTTCTGTTTTGGCCTATCACTTCTATTCATGTTTTAGCCTATCACTTTTATTTCTGTTTTGGCCTATCACTTCTATTCATGTTTTAGCCTATCACTTCTGTTCATGTTCTAGCCTATCACTTCTGTTTGTGTTTTAGCCTATCACTTCTATTCATATGTTCTAGCCTATCACTTCTGTTCATGTCTTGGCCTATCACTTCTATTATTATTTTGACCTGTCACTTCTGTTCAAGTTTAGGCCTATCACTTCTATTCATGTTATAGCCTATCACTTCTGTTTATATCTTGGACTATCACTTCTGTTCAAGTTTTAGCCTATCACTTCTGCTGAACTGTAGTGTTGTGACATACCATTAAACTGTAGCGATTAAGATGCAAAGGTATGCGATCTGTTACCTCAACAATCTCTGTCTTCTCCGTGCTTTTAGCTATCCTATGTATACTAACACTTTAAAAGAAATAACTACAATAAAAGCTTTGTCTTATTAGTATATTATGTTCTCTATTTCAACATTTACTTAATGCCAACTTTTCCCTGTTTTTTATTCTAGGTAAACATTAGAGAAAGTGAAAAGTGCTCAGTGCTCCAATTCCATCTATACTTAAGGTATATAATGTATATATGAATGTCACTGTTTAAAACATCAGGAGTAGCAATATATAAATACTATACTTGTTTAAAATTTGAAGCTGTAACCTATTTACCTACTAATGCTGTGTGATATTTCCCTCTGGTCTCACATCACTTCCATTGGGAATGATAAAAATATATTTATCCAGAACAAATTACGGTTAAATCATAACCTACACATTCATACTCTTCCAATCCCAATGCTCTATTTATCAGAGGTTATTCCCAATCAGTTTCTATTAAAATGTTTTAAGGGCATGAGTGTAAATGTAGCTAAGAATATTGTAATATTCGAATCCTTTTTCCAATTCAGAGTTTCAATTTCGCTGCCAATATCTCGCACAAAGTCCATGTCTTCTTGAAGGCAAATATCAATAAATAGCGTTTATATTCTCTCATAATAAAGCCACACACGTAGCGGGCCATTCGCACGCTCTGGGAAATCCTAATTCACGGCAACACTCTTTGTGCTCTTTGCCGTCTGAGGAAGGAAAGCTTTTGTTCTTTTGCTGTGATAGGTAGAGTGTATTTCCGGTATTGTTGCTACAGCTCTTCCGGTGTGATGTAGATTTGCTATACGCTCTTCTAGAGTAACTATAGGATGAGTGACGCACTCTATTGCTCTCTAATCCAGGAAAGAAGGATAAATTTATAGGATATTAAGGGAGTATCCTAAGTTTATTTCTTGCCTGGGATATACCCTTAATTTACCAGGAATATATCTCTGTAGCCAGGGAAAACTCTTGACGCATTCTATACTCTCTAAAGTTTCTCTAGTGTCTTTTAATTGGCTTCACTGACAAATTCTACTTCTTTTATTAATAATCTGTCTGTTCATGTTGTTGAATGTAAGAATTTCATTATAAATGTTGTTTCGATGTGTGCTGTAATATCTATTTTTCCTTAGAATTGTTACATCATTTAATATATTTTGTTATCCCACTGACTTAATTACATAGAAGGTAAATATTAATTGTTTCTATTTATTTTTTGATCGTAATAAATCATTTATTTATGTATATTCATAAACTGATTTTCTTAATGCAATTAATAGCTATTTATATTCAAGTGTGGTTTAAATTACAATTAGGAAATGATGACAAATTTTTGACATTATTGAATGCAATAAATGGTAATATATTTTCCAATTTAAATCATTATACAGGCTGTTTCATTTCAGATCCGACAAAATTTGATAAGTAGCTTAAAAAAACCATAAATACTGTTTCACGAATATAAAAAGTCCAAATATGTTTCATCATAAAATATTGATACCCTGTTTATAGTTCAATTTATGACATACATTAGGATTGTCACATAAAACAAACATTGTTTCATGAAAACATAAAATATAAATACTGCTTAGTTTTCAAGATACTGACTTTTAAAATTTTAAACGAACTCCTTCCTAGATATAGAAAAGTACTTACGCTACTACCAGATGAAGAGACTCCTGCAAGCGAAAAACTAACTCATCTTGAAAACTAAGTAATTTTGATAACTCTTTTTTTCATTGAACAATGTATGTATGTTTTATGTGTAATTACTACGTATGCCAAAACAATTATTTTAGAATCAGGGTACCAATATCTCGATGACGAAGCACTTTTGGACATTTTGTTTTTCGTGAAAAAGGTTTTATTTTGAATTTTTATGGAAACTGTCAGTTTTTTTAAATCTGAAAGAAACTCCCTGTGTAGTTATCTATATCTCTGTTCTTAAATATAATATATGTCGTAATGTTTACAAACTTGTTTATAACATTTTAGTTTCATTTAGTAGAATCTACTTAATAAGGCAGTAGAGAATTGGACTGTCCTGGTGGCTTCTGAACTGTTGTAATTTGTGCTATGGATTCTCAAATTTATTTTCATAATGTTTTTTTAACGCTACTTGCAGTTTTAGAGGATAGCGCTAGGGTTATGCTCTTCAACTACGAGGTCTTAGATTTTGTGTTAGGTAGACTCGCAAGCTTTACTTACTATCACCTCTTCATTTTCCTCTTTTCAAGCGACTGTGCTTGTGTCTCTTTTATTAGCGTGCATTTGGTTGTTTATTTATTTAGTAGCTTTATACTTTTATTTTTAACGTGAAATTGAAATGAAGGCATTGCATATGTCTAAACCCTATTCACTTTATTCAGTCAAGTGAAATAGAGCAAATCTGTTAGTTATTTACACTGCAATTACTCGTTAGCAATACAGTACATTTTCTCTTAGTTCTTAACTTTTTAATTCTCATTATAGGTCACTCAGGCGGTTATTTTTATGGGCTGTTTTATCAGTGCTATTTATCCTCCGCATTTTAGTGCAGCGGTGCGAATACTTTTGTAAAGAAGAATATTATTGGTACCTACATTGTTAGCTGCTGCTAAGATTCTATTAGTATATTTAATAATTTAAGGTTTTAAATGTTTGAATTAAATTAATTATTTTCTTCAATAAAAACATGATCTGTTTTCAGTATAGAAAATGCTTAGATATAATTTTTTGGGTCCTATTTAAATTTATAGTTCCATTAATATTATAATCTTATGACTTTATTATTAACATATTATACATCTTTTAAGATAAAATATTTTTAACAATTCATATCATTTACCGAGTTTTGAATATTTATTTTCTATGCAGCCAAAAGTTTTTTTTTACAAATTGTATTTCATGTTATCATTATTCGATATTAAAATATGAATATTTCTAATGTCATCTTGATAATTAATGATTTTCATAATTCGTAAAAAGAAAATCTTTCCCCTTTTTATATCTGAGTGAGAATGGATTAATATTTCATTCCATATTACAAAATAACGAGGAAATAACGATGGACAGATATTTAATTCGATATTCGATATTAGTATCTAGTTTATTAATTAATAAAAGTATCTCTTTTGCAAAAAAGCGAAGTTCGTGCAATAACAATAAAACAATTTAAACGTGAATTAATGTTTTTCTCTTAAAAAAATTGATATGATTACAGAGTGAAAGTTAATACTCTTACAGTTATTGTTTTATTAATCAACAAATTAAATACTCTAACAAGTTATTGTTTTAATAATCAACTAACTAAATACTCTAACAAGTTATTGTTTTATTAATCAACTAATTAAATACTCTTACAAGTTATTGTTTTATTAATCAACTAACTAAATACTCTTACAAGTTATTGTTTTATTAATCAACTAATTAAATACTCTTACAGTTATTGTTTTATAAATCAACTAACTAAATACTCTTACAAGTTATTGTTTTATTAATCAACTAACTAAATACTCTTACAAGTTATTGTTTTATTAATCAACTAACTAAATACTCTTACAAGTTATTGTTTTATTAATCAACTAACTAAATACTCTAACAAGTTATTGTTTCAATAATCAACTAACTAAATACTCTTACAGTTATTGTTTTATTAATCAACTAACTAAATACTCTTACAAGTTATTGTTTTATTAATCAACTAACTAAATACTCTTACAAGTTATTGTTTTATTAATCAACTAACTAAATAATCTTACAAGTTATTGTTTTATTAATCAACTAACTAAATACTCTAACAAGTTATTGTTTCAATAATCAACTATCTAAATACTCTTACAGTTATTGTTTTATTAATCAACTAACTAAATACTCTTACAAGTTATTGTTTTATTAATCAACTAACTAAATACTCTTACAAGTTATTGTTTTATTAATCAACTAACTAAATACTCTTACAAGTTATTGTTTTATTAATCAACTAACTAAATACTCTAACAAGTTATTGTTTCAATAATCAACTAACTAAATACTCTAACAAGTTATTGTTTTATTAATCAACTAACTAAATACTCTTACAAGTTATTGTTTTATTAATCAACTAACTAAATACTCTAACAAGTTATTGTTTCAATAATCAACTAACTAAATACTCTTACAGTTATTGTTTTATTAATCAACTAACTAAATACTCTTACAGTTATTGTTTTATTAATCAACTAATTAAATACTCTTACAAGTTATTGTTTTATTAATCAACTAACTAAATACTCTTACAAGTTATTGTTTTATTAATCAACTAACTAAATACTCTTACAAGTTATTGTTTTATTAATCAACTAACTAAATACTCTAACAAGTTATTGTTTCAATAATCAACTAACTAAATACTCTAACAAGTTATTGTTTTATTAATCAACTAACTAAATACTCTTACAAGTTATTGTTTTATTAATCAACTAACTAAATACTCTTACAGTTATTGTTTTATTAATCAACTAACTAAATACTCTTACAGTTATTGTTTTATTAATCAACTAATTAAATACTCTAACAAGTTATTGTTTCAATAATCAACTAACTAAATACTCTTACAGTTATTGTTTTATAAATCAACTAACTAAATACTCTTACAAGTTATTGTTTTATTAATCAACTAACTAAATACTCTAACAAGTTATTGTTTCAATAATCAACTAACTAAATACTCTAACAAGTTATTGTTTCAATAATCAACTAACTAAATACTCTTACAGTTATTGTTTTATAAATCAACTAACTAAATACTCTTACAAGTTATTGTTTTATTAATCAACTAACTAAATACTCTAACAAGTTATTATTTTATTAATCAACTAATTAAATACTCTAACAAGTTATTGTTTCAATAATCAACTAACTAAATACTCTTACAGTTATTGTTTTATTAATCAACTAACTAAATACTCTAACAAGTTATTGTTTTAATAATCAACTAACTAAATACTCTTACAAGTTATTGTTTTATTAATCAACTAACTAAATACTCTAACAAGTTATTGTTTCAATAATCAACTAACTAAATACTCTTACAGTTATTGTTTTATTAATCAACTAACTAAATACTCTTACAGTTATTGTTTTATTAATCAAATAAATAAATACTCTAACAAGTTATTGTTTCAATAATCAACTAACTAAATACTCTTACAGTTATTGTTTTATTAATCAACTAACTAAATACTCTAACAAGTTATTGTTTCAATAATCAACTAACTAAATACTCATACAAGTTATTGTTTCAATAATCAACTAACTAAATACTCTTACAGTTATTGTTTTATAAATCAACTAACTAAATACTCTTACAAGTTATTGTTTTATTAATCAACTAACTAAATACTCTAACAAGTTATTATTTTATTAATCAACTAATTAAATACTCTAACAAGTTATTGTTTTATTAATCAACTAACTAAATACTCTTACAAGTTATTGTTTTATTAATCAACTAACTAAATACTCTAACAAGTTATTGTTTTAATAATCAACTAACTAAATACTCTTACAAGTTATTGTTTTATTAATCAACTAACTAAATACTCTAACAAGTTATTGTTTCAATAATCAACTAACTAAATACTCTTACAGTTAATCAACTAACTAAATACTCTAACAAGTTATTGTTTCAATAATCAACTAACTAAATACTCTTACAGTTATTGTTTTATTAATCAACTAACTAAATACTCTTACAGTTATTGTTTTATTAATCAACTAATTAAATACTCTTACAAGTTATTGTTTTATTAATCAACTAACTAAATACTCTTACAAGTTATTGTTTTATTAATCAACTAACTAAATACTCTTACAAGTTATTGTTTTATTAATCAACTAACTAAATACTCTAACAAGTTATTGTTTCAATAATCAACTAACTAAATACTCTAACAAGTTATTGTTTTATTAATCAACTAACTAAATACTCTTACAAGTTATTGTTTTATTAATCAACTAACTAAATACTCTTACAGTTATTGTTTTATTAATCAACTAACTAAATACTCTTACAGTTATTGTTTTATTAATCAACTAATTAAATACTCTAACAAGTTATTGTTTCAATAATCAACTAACTAAATACTCTTACAGTTATTGTTTTATAAATCAACTAACTAAATACTCTTACAAGTTATTGTTTTATTAATCAACTAACTAAATACTCTAACAAGTTATTGTTTCAATAATCAACTAACTAAATACTCTAACAAGTTATTGTTTCAATAATCAACTAACTAAATACTCTTACAGTTATTGTTTTATAAATCAACTAACTAAATACTCTTACAAGTTATTGTTTTATTAATCAACTAACTAAATACTCTAACAAGTTATTATTTTATTAATCAACTAATTAAATACTCTAACAAGTTATTGTTTCAATAATCAACTAACTAAATACTCTTACAGTTATTGTTTTATTAATCAACTAACTAAATACTCTAACAAGTTATTGTTTTAATAATCAACTAACTAAATACTCTTACAAGTTATTGTTTTATTAATCAACTAACTAAATACTCTAACAAGTTATTGTTTCAATAATCAACTAACTAAATACTCTTACAGTTATTGTTTTATTAATCAACTAACTAAATACTCTTACAGTTATTGTTTTATTAATCAAATAAATAAATACTCTAACAAGTTATTGTTTCAATAATCAACTAACTAAATACTCTTACAGTTATTGTTTTATTAATCAACTAACTAAATACTCTAACAAGTTATTGTTTCAATAATCAACTAACTAAATACTCATACAAGTTATTGTTTCAATAATCAACTAACTAAATACTCTTACAGTTATTGTTTTATAAATCAACTAACTAAATACTCTTACAAGTTATTGTTTTATTAATCAACTAACTAAATACTCTAACAAGTTATTATTTTATTAATCAACTAATTAAATACTCTAACAAGTTATTGTTTTATTAATCAACTAACTAAATACTCTTACAAGTTATTGTTTTATTAATCAACTAACTAAATACTCTAACAAGTTATTGTTTTAATAATCAACTAACTAAATACTCTTACAAGTTATTGTTTTATTAATCAACTAACTAAATACTCTAACAAGTTATTGTTTCAATAATCAACTAACTAAATACTCTTACAGTTATTGTTTTATTAATCAACTAACTAAATACTCTTACAAGTTATTGTTTTATTAATCAACTAACTAAATACTCTTACAGTTATTGTTTTATTAATCAACTAACTAAATACTCTTACAGTTATTGTTTTATTAATCAACTAACTAAATACTCTTACAAGTTATTGTTTTATTAATCAACTAACTAAATACTCTTACAAGTTATTGTTTTATTAATCAACTAACTAAATACTCTAACAAGTTTTTGTTGTATTAATCTACTAACTAAATACTCTTACAAGTTATTGTTTTATTAATCAACTAACTAAATACTCTAACAAGTTATTATTTCAATAATCAACTAACTAAATACTCTTACAAGTTATTGTTTTATTAATCAACTAACTAAATACTCTTACAAGTTATTGTTTTATTAATCAACTAACTAAATACTCTAACAAGTTATTGTTTCAATAATCAACTAACTAAATACTCTTACAGTTATTGTTTTATTAATCAACTAACTAAATACTCTTACAGTTATTGTTTTATTAATCAACTAACTAAATACTCTTACAGTTATTGTTTTATTAATCAACTAATTAAATACTCTTACAAGTTATTGTTTTATTAATCAACTAACTAAATACTCTTACAGTTATTGTTTTATTAATCAACTAACTAAATACTCTTACAGTTATTGTTTTATTAATCAACTAATTAAATACTCATACAAGTTATTGTTTTATAAATCAACTAACTAAATACTCTTACAAGTAATTGTTTTATTAATCAACTAACTAAATACTCTAACAAGTTTTTGTTGTATTAATCAACTAACTAAATACTCTTACAAGTTATTGTTTTAATAATCAACTAACTAAATACTCTTACAAGTTATTGTTTTATTAATCAACTAACTAAATACTCTTACAAGTTATTGTTTTATTAATCAACTAACTAAATACTCTTACAAGTTATTGTTTTATAAATCAACTAACTAAATACTCTTACAAGTTATTGTTTTATAAATCAACTAACTAAATACTCTTACAAGTTTTTGTTTTATTAATCAACTAACTAAATACTCTTACAAGTTATTGTTTTAATAATCAACTAACTAAATACTCTTACAAGTTATTGTTTTATTAATCAACTAACTAAATACTCTTACAAGTTATTGTTTTATTAATCAACTAACTAAATACTCTTACAAGTTATTGTTTTATAAATCAACTAACTAAATACTCTTACAAGTTATTGTTTTATAAATCAACTAACTAAATACTCATACAAGTTATTGTTTTATAAATCAACTAACTAAATACTCTTACAAGTTATTGTTTTATTAATCAACTAACTAAATACTCTTACAAGTTATTGTTTTAATAATCAACTAACTAAATACTCCTACAGTTATTGTTTTATTAATCAACTAATTAAATACTCTTACAAGTTATTGTTTTATTAATCAACTAACTAAATACTCTTACAAGTTATTGTTTTAATAATCAACTAACTAAATACTCTTACAAGTTATTGTTTTATTAATCAACTAACTAAATACTCTAACAAGTTTTTGTTGTATTAATCAACTAACTAAATACTCTTACAAGTTATTGTTTTATTAATCAACTAACTAAATACTCTAACAAGTTATTATTTCAATAATCAACTAACTAAATACTCTTACAAGTTATTGTTTTATTAATCAACTAACTAAATACTCTTACAAGTTATTGTTTTATTAATCAACTAACTAAATACTCTAACAAGTTATTGTTTCAATAATCAACTAACTAAATACTCTTACAGTTATTGTTTTATTAATCAACTAACTAAATATTCTTACAGTTATTGTTTTATTAATCAACTAACTAAATACTCTTACAGTTATTGTTTTATTAATCAACTAATTAAATACTCTTACAAGTTATTGTTTTATTAATCAACTAACTAAATACTCTTACAGTTATTGTTTTATTAATCAACTAACTAAATACTCTTACAGTTATTGTTTTATTAATCAACTAATTAAATACTCATACAAGTTATTGTTTTATAAATCAACTAACTAAATACTCTTACAAGTTATTGTTTTATTAATCAACTAACTAAATACTCTAACAAGTTTTTGTTGTATTAATCAACTAACTAAATACTCTTACAAGTTATTGCTTTAATAATCAACTAACTAAATACTCTTACAAGTTATTGTTTTATTAATCAACTAACTAAATACTCTTACAAGTTATTGTTTTATTAATCAACTAACTAAATACTCTTACAAGTTATTGTTTTATAAATCAACTAACTAAATACTCTTACAAGTTATTGTTTTATAAATCAACTAACTAAATACTCATACAAGTTATTGTTTTATAAATCAACTAACTAAATACTCTTACAAGTTATTGTTTTATTAATCAACTAACTAAATACTCTTACAAGTTATTGTTTTAATAATCAACTAACTAAATACTCTTACAGTTATTGTTTTATTAATCAACTAATTAAATACTCTTACAGTTATTGTTTTAATAACTATTATCAAGTAACCAATAACTCCTTCAATAACTGAAATGGAATCTTCCATTTGATCTTCTCTCTCTCTCTCTCTTTCATGCGAATTAATATTGACCTGAAAACTTTGAGATTTTTTCATCTATTTATTCCGCCTTCGAGAAAATTCCTCAAAATTTCCAGATAAAATGGAGGCGAAGTAAGATTTAATATTCTTTTGATGGTTCGATGAACCTGAGACACCAAAAACTATCGGTAGTCGAGAGATGACCCGTGAACGGAATAGATAAAAAGACGTGAATTAATATCACGAGTATCCACCTGAAAAATTGATTTATAGACTATAAATTCTATCATCAATATTAAAAATGTGACAGTTCACATATAAATATGAAAAACGTGTTTAAAATATTCACTTTTACTGCATGTTAGGAAGTATTTTTCTTTACTAATTTCTAAATAATTAGCTGGAAATTATGCGGCTATGTGGTGGTTGGCAATAAATCTACGGGAAACAGGAGCACTATTTGACATACATTTGATATTATACTGTTGGTGAGAATGTTACTGTAACTGTTACTGTAACTGTTACTGTAACTGTTACTGTAACTGTTACTGTAACTGTTACTGTAACTGTTACTGTAACTGTTACTGTAACTGTTACTGTAACTGTTACTGTAACTGTTACTGTAACTGTTACTGTAACTGTTACTGTAACTGTTACTGTAACTGTTACTGTAACTGTTACTGTAACTGTTACTGTAACTGTTACTGTAACTGTTACTGTAACTGTTACTGTAACTGTTACTGTAATTGTTACTGTAACTGTTACTGTAACTGTTACTGTAACTGTTACTGTAACTGTTACTGTAACTGTTACTGTAACTGTTACTGTAACTGTTACTGTAACTGTTACTGTAACTGTTACTGTAACTGTTACTAAATTAAAAGTATGTTACGATTGTTACAAACAATGTTGAAATTGTTACAATAACTATTATAAGTGTTACTTTAAAAGTGTAACAATTGTTATCAAACGTTAAACTGTTACATCTTTTACAGAGAGACTATTTTGCTTTAAATTAATAAAAGTGTATTTATTTTTTGTAAAAGCGTTGAAACTTGAGAGATGCACATTCGGTTTTCCAGCTCAGATCACTGCTTCATGCAATCGCAAGTGATAGATCAGCGGACAGGGTCACATATATGCTGTGTGACGGGGAAAACAAACATCGTACCTGTCGGTTCCGATTTAAAAATCCTGCAAGAATTACCTCTTTGTACTGTAAAGCTCACTGCTCTTATCAAAAGGTCACTTGACATCAGTGATGCCATACTCACCTCTTGTATTTAATGTAATGGACTTGAACCTATAGCAAGACACTGCCTGGTGACAGTGGCGACTCATTTACGTACTTCTAAGCGTATGTATCCACACAGTTTCATCAAAGCGTATTTGTGACTTCCCGCAAGAGAAAAGGAAAACCGTGATACAAATAGGTCTCTTGTCATCTTCCTGTCGACTAACGAAAAAACAGAAGGGATTCCGAGACATTCAATGCTCCCTTAACAAATTTCTTTATCACTGCATGTCTTGAATTATGTCCTGCACAATAATCATACGCGATATATGCTGACCAGCCTTTTCAGCAGGTATGAGGCTTGCAGATGGGAAACAGTCTACTCCCTGCCGGACTATTCCTTGCCGGACTTTTCCCCGCTTCATTTTTTCCCGCTGGACTTTTCCCCTCCGGTCTTTTCATCGTCGGGATTTTCCCCGACAGACTCTTGTAGACAATTTAATATTACGACATTTTGTTTAAATTCCTTATAAAAATCGGTTTGGCAAAAAAATCCGTTGCCATGAAATTGTATGCCAAAGTCTGACGTCGCAAATATCATACCTATTTTTGAAATGTTTTTTCCTTTTCAATTAATGATAATATTGTTGCATAGAATAGATAACTAATTGACTGGAAATAGGTCACTACCAACTTCTTGAACTGAACACGTTTTGTAGTTACACCTACGAACATTATGTATAAATCGTCTTCAACCCTGGCAACTCGAAAAGTTTTGATTTAAGGATTTCTACTCTCTTATTTATGCTTACCTTATTTTCTTCAAGGTACAAATACTAAATATGCATAATAGAAAAAGGATACTATAAAAAGGTCAATAGTAAATGTATTATACATCTATAGTAGGTTTATTAATTATATAGTATTGTAATTGTCAAATTGATAAAATACAATTAGATTTATTAGTTTTCTGGATAAGCATAAATTTGAAAAAGTGTAAATAGCTGGCAAAGAAAATAATAAATTCACGATATGTATAACTTCAGAGCTAGATTATACTAAATTAATCGTAGCTTCTGAGACTAAATTGGGACATTTAGCAAAACCCCAAAATGTTTGAACTTCGTAGCACACCTCTATTATATGCGTATTTACGAAGGCATAGTAATAAAATCATAAAGACCAATATGGACACATACGGAAATCAAAGCTAAAAATATGACTGTATTACTATTCACAGATATTGGCTCCAACCCGATGAAAAGTGGCAATGTGAAATGTGTCCGGGACGGCATTCTACTACCGAGAACTCCGAAATCCATGTCCAAAGCGGCTACCTAAGTTTTTATAAGTCCTATAAAAAAACTCTCTAAACTATATACGAGTGAAACCTGAAACATATATTAGACAGTTCTTACGAAAAGCAAAAGTTTGCTGGCTCTCAATTAGCTCTGAAACCCATCAAACGCTCCAAGTCTCAGGTTCAATCCACCTTAACCGCTCACAGGCCTCTTCCAGAAAGAGGAGCACCAACCAAAGAACAAAACGACGAAAGAGTAACTCTAAACTTAGGCAACAGCTCTTTAAATTTGTCCTCCTTTTGCAGGCAATCTGCACTTGTGCAATACAGATGAACAATTTGTCCATTTCCATGTTCATCTCCAATTCTACATTCCACAGGTCACCCCCTCCCTTAAAACAAGATCAACTAACTCAGTTAAGGAGAACAGTAATCTCACGCCAGCCTCAGTAGCTGGGTCAGCTGATGACCTGGGCGCTACTCGTTGAGGTCTCCTGCAAAGCCTGACCTGAATGATACTAGATTTTTATTATTATCTCCCCCACTATCTAAAGGAGAGATGGGTAACTGTCCTCTGGTGAAAGTGGTATGGAGAAATCTTCAAGACAAAAGAGGTTCTTCTTGAAGAGAACAAAAAGATTCTCTGCCTCATTTAGGCGGTCTTCCTTATTGACGCCAGTAGTCGCATCTCACTCAGATAACCTTGATGATATGGTCATCTTAAGCAACATATCATTGTTTTATTTTTATCAATTGGATGACTCTCGAAGGGATGAGAACGGAGAGGGCTGGTCTCCGTCACAAAGGATGTTACTACCGTCATCTCCCCAAGTAGAAGCCAGTTGTCTGATCCACAAAAGCCGGAGCTGAAGAGTTTTACCCAAGTTAGCTCTAAGTTAGCATAAACTGTTAAAGTAATGTCTGCAAAGCGTCAGCAAAACCATTCTTAAACTATTAGAGGAAATACGTGCCATTGTGTTTAGAAACATTTTACCAATGATGTTCATTGCATTCATTTCATAGTCAACATAAATACGAATTAACTCCCTCCTTCAAACTTATTTTCTCATGTCCACCAGACCGATACTGTTATGTTCCCCTCCCTCTTATCCCCCCTGCCCACCAACCCGATAATATTCTATCATCTCCTGTCCACAACTCGCCACTTCATTTCTCACACGGCAAATTAATTCCAATTTGCCACTCTGTGCTCTGACAACTGGTACGCAGTCATCACCTCCAATATAATGAACTGCAGACATACATTCAAAGAGTAATTCAAAGCCAATCAACCCCCATTCAAAATATAAATAAATCCCATCACTGGAAATGCATATTCATGAAGTGTGTCGTGTTTTTCCCGCTGGCAGAGGGCGCTGTTACATCACCTACAGATGTTACCTCATCGCATGTCTGCCTGTGACATCATTTCGGTGTCTGTGTTTGTGAGGGGTGGTGTGGTACGTGTCTGCCGCTCTCTGCTTTGTGAATTCACACACTCAGGATAAGTGCACTTAAGTGATCATTTCTATCGAACATAACAAGCAGGTCTCATTTCACACGATTTATGGTAATGTTTCTCTTATTTTGCAGTACTATATTCATTGATTCTTTAATTAATATACAATGCGTATAGATGATTGGATAGAGCGTAAATATTCTGGACAGTACGCAATATGAATAACATCGGGAGTGGAATAATAAAAATCTACGGATATTGATAAGAATATTTGAGTTACTTTTTATATAGGTAACATTTTTTTGTAATTTTGTAGAATATTTATATAATGGTATATAATTAAAAATATTTATGTATGTATAAGAATAAGTATATGCATATGTATTTAATACTACATTAGCATTTCAAGGGTCAGGGTTGGAATATTTCGAAATACTTTATTATTTATATGGTCTGTCAATCATGATACTTTTAGTTGATATTGAAAATAAATGCGAAAAATATTTTTTTATACGAAATAATAAATATGTGAAATTTTGAAATCTATAATATATAATTGCATTTGTTAAGTTAAATTATTGATATATGACAATTGAGATTTAAAAAAATATTCAAATAAAATTTTATAACCGGTTTGTTGAAGTCCATAAACGTTTCCAAGTGAACGTTTATATTCTTTCATATAATCTTCGGATGAATAATTCTTGTATTCGTTTATTTTTAATTTATTTTAACAAGATAACATTTATCAAAAAGCACAAGAGTTTAAACTGCGTCCATCACTTTATTGCAGATCACTATTTTGTAAATAATTTTAATAATATTAATCGTACAGTAGTGAAACTTTGGTCACTGGAAGATTGCTTCTATGTTAGTATCTTGCTGAAATGTTTTTTGAATCCATGAGAAAATTGGAAAGTTATGAACGTTTATGTATTTTGAAGGCATTTTACCTGTCCATCGCTTTATTGCAGCTCTGTGAAAAGGCCAAAAAATGGGCGATTAACTTCTACTGAGAGGGTAAAAATTGTAGCAGGTCCTGCAGAAGGGTGGACTCTTCTATATTTAGCTTTATAACTTGGAAGAGTTAGAGAACAATAATTGCTTTTTTGAAAAATCCCGACACAAATCCAAGGAGAGATGAGGGTACGAGAAAAATAATTTCCCCTCGAAATATGAAAAAATACGCAGGCAGGTCATAAGGCAGCTAAATGATACTAGTGCCTCCATTTTTGACAAGGCTGTCATTGGTCTTACGTCTGATGTAATGTCCCAAATGAAACGGTCAGAAATGCTCAATGGGGCTTAAGACCAGAGAACAAGGCAATCAAGTCATGAGAGTCTCTCACTTGATGCCCAGAGATGTGAGGAAAGAAGTTGTAACCCTTTAAGCATGCGATTGTGCAAAGTAATGCAAGAAAATCATCTTTTGCCAACGAGATAATTGCAAACTATTAGGCCAAGGGAACAAGTACTCAACAAAAGAGGCAATGTAGGATTGGATTGTTAGATTTACACCCTCTGGTACTCGGAGAGGGCCAATTAACGTTTCACCAATGATGCCCGCTTAAAACATAAAGCCACAGCCTCCTTGTTGACGACAAATCCAGTGTGGATAAACAGCTCCAGTAGGATTCAAACTTTAACCCATCCATCCAGAGAATCAAGGGTGGCTCTTTCCTCATCTGTTAAAAGAACAAGTTGGAAGTTTGTTTTCATGTAATTCTGTGTACATCTAATGCCTTTTTCCTTTTGGGTCTTGTCCATAGGAGGCCTGGAAATAGGCTCCGCGTTCCTTGTCGTCTCATTTAAGACACTGTTTGGACGAATAACCAATGACAGCCTTGTCGAAAATGTAGGCACTAGTGTATTTGGCTTCCTTATAACCTGCCTGGGTAGTTTTCGCATATTTCGAGGGGAAAATGCTTCTCCTCGTACCCTCATCTCTCCTTGGGTTGGTGTCGGGATCTTCCACAATAAAAACTATGTTTCTCTTATCCCTCCCAAGTTCGTTAGCTAAATATAGAAGAGTCCTCCCTTCTGCAGGACCTGTTACAATTTTTACCCTCTCGGTAGAAGTTAATCGCCCATTTTTTGTCCTTTTCACAGAGCTGCAATAAAGCGATGGACAGTTAAAATGCCTTCAAAATACATAAACGCTCATAACTTTCCAATTTTCACATGGATTCAAAAAATATTTCAGCAAGATACTAACATAGAAACAATCTTCCAGTGACCAAAGTTTCACTACTGTACGATCAATATTATTAAAATTATTCACAAAATAGTGATCTGCAATAAAGCGATTGACGCAGTTTATAAGTTTATATTGTGGACATATCTCAAATTCAATTAAATAATGCTTATTTAGGAGGGTAAACTAATCACCCTATAATTAAATATTTTCCTTCAATTTATTTGTTTGCCACAAATTAAAGTCATGTTAAGAAATTAGGAAATTACCAGGTAGTAACATTAATACTAATTCTTATACGATTTAAATAAATGATTTGATTAACTAAATTAGAAATAATGAAAAATCTACATGGTTATTTTGAATGAATTTTACAATATATTTCATTTAATTTATATACTCTAAGTCAATGACTCTATGCCCTAATGTTATCGTCACTAGTTAATTAGTAACTTTAGCCAAATCTGAGGGCACGGACCGGAAGTGTGGATAGTTAAATTATACAGATATTGATACCATTGAGATACTATTTTATGAACGGACAATTACACACAGAAAAAGGATTAGTTGAATCAAATTTGATTTGTTTTGACTCATATGAATGGATTATTTTTGCCCCTACCTACGTGGTGAGTTGCAGGTACTATTAATAAATGGTTAAATTGACGTTGGTTAAAACAAAACAGTCGATAAGATTCACTCCTAAACTTAAAAAAAGTTTTACCAACTCTCATGGTAAGTTAATTTATACACCAGATACATTGGATTAACAGTCTTTGTGAGTTACTGCAATACACTCTCTCATAGTTATTTGAAACAAACAATGAAACAATTTATTCAAGAACACAATAAAAAACAAATTAAAAAGATTACAATCATAATGAGTGACTAAGGTATTCAAGGCCCGGGAAGCTGAGGGTCAGCTTCTAGGGCAACCTATATAAGAAAACATGAATTAATAGAACATGGAATATATAGAAACTAAATAGTACATCTATATGAAACAATGGAAGTCTTAATACTCCCAATATTATGATGAAGTGGAGAATGGTGAGTTCAGAGGCAAATATGAAAACTTACTCTCTAAGTGGTGAATGGTGAGTGAGAGTCACTCTCTAATTGGAGAATGGTGAGTAATAGTACTCACTACTAACCATCTAAATATAGAATTGTTTATCTTAATAATTAGGTTAATTATCTACCAAAGGTGACAGTACTTTTAAAGTCTCGCATTTCAACCTTTTCCTCGTTCTCTTTTTAGCTTTTATAATTTATTCAATTAAATTTCTTCAAAGGGTTTAAATACACGTCTTTAATGCATATTCTTTCTTAGAATTAGTGCATATAATTTGCTCCAATTAATATACCGTAAATAACTAAATCAATTTTAGTCTATTAAGTAATAAGAATCATTCCATTGAATTTTCCATTTAATTCTTAGAATCTCTCTTTTTCTTTAAATTTTCAAGCTATTATTTCTAGAGGCAAATGCAGTAACATTTTGCCTTTCATTAAATAATTCAAATGAAAATAGCCACATTTTTATTCTGTCATATCTGTACGACAGAACTCTCTGACATTCTGTAATATAATTATAATGTATTTAAAAGTATTTTGCAAAATGTGTAATTTACTTAAAATTAAACGTAGAAAATATTCATTCAACAGTAGTGTATTTGATTCTACAATTGAGTTTAATTGATTCTTTCAGAGTTAATATTTCACTCACGTTTTCCGTTTCAAATGAGCCAGTCCTTTCATTTCATTTATCAAATAAGAGATTCAATTAAATAGAAGTGAGTAAATAACTGGCTATTGTGAATTGGCACAAATATTAAAAGTACACAATTCACCAAGAAGAATGGAAGGAAAAAGCACATCGTATAACAGAAAGCTAGCCTGGAGTAATTTAGATCTAAACTTCTTGAATTCTTTTGAGTTAGGTAACATCTCTGTGAGGTATATTAAAAAAGTGCAATAGAAACATTAGATAACAGAGCCTACATACAGGGTGTTAGTATTAAAACGAATGTTCATATCTAACTATCATTTCAAGAAAGTAGCTCGTAAGTAGGTATTTGGTCTGAGGAAATACTTTATCACATCAAAATTTATTAAAAAATATTAGCGAGTTCAAATTATGTCACACAAAAGAGCAGCTTTAGTCTTATTACGCTATGAATTATAAAGAAGCTTTCAATTGCGAGATCGACTGTATGGAATTCATTGAAGCGGTCCAATGAAAGAGGTGATTCGTTAGATCCTATGGGAAGTGGTAGACCAATTATAAAACGGTCTAAAACTCATGATAAACTGTCGATTAAGTTGCTAGCAAATACAGCTGACATCAGTCCCAGAACCACGAAGAACAGATAATGTCTTTTTCCATCTTTTAGAAGATACAAACCTTCCACCATCTGTGGATCAAAAAAAGGGAGAGAAGCAAACTTCTTCTGAAAGAGTTCAAGTCTGGTGAGAATGTTTGGTCAGATGAGAAGATCTCACCAGTTGAATTGGCTCTTAATCGATAATTGAATGAAATGTCAATGATACTTATTGTTATCAAAGAACCATGTACCGAATCTTGAAACCTGCTGTTCTTGCCGTTTCTAAAACCTGTAGGTTTTCCCTTATTTTCACGATCAAGGCGTCAAATGTTGTGCTAGGAACATTCTAAAGCTAATATTGGAATATTATGTGGACATTTTAACAAGGCGATGTCTCGTCACCAAAGAAATTTAATTTCCCTGCTCACCAGATCTGAATATCTTGAACTTTTCGGCGTGGTCCATCCTCGAAGCCAATCAATGTGGAGAAGTTCATCTCTACAGCGAGCTTGGCATGAAATAATAGAAGATCAGCTTCGTGTAAAGGTTTAAACAGGAGACGGTATGCGGTAATCGAATGCTAAGGGGGATATTATGAATAAAATTATTACTTTCGCTCTCTATTGATGTATATGTAGTAGTACATATATGCTAATTATTATATTAAAATAAAATACATTTTATTTTCTTCCAAATTTACAATTCACACTGGGCCTGTATATATTGTGTACATAAGTAAACGATACATTTGCCAAAATATTGAACTGACTGGTATTATATCATAGTTCATAAATAAGAATAATGATATTAGTATTCAAATTGCTATTCATTTTATTTAAGATAATTACATAGAATTGAATTCATTTATAAATGGCGATGCCTTTTTTATCTGATATCCTATCTTCAAATCCAATGAAGCGACTGTAATTAACTCGGTCTCTAATTAATGCACTCTAAGTGTTTGTGGACAAACGGAAAAATAGCCAAGTCAATGACGCTAGAACTCGTCAAATTAACGACTAACACAGATAATTCAGAAGCAGATCAACAATCATTTGATTGTTGATCAGAAGCAGATCTCATTGATTTTAGTGTGAGTTTTGCATGAGAGTGTCAAAATCGTAATCAAGATGGTGTACTGACACTAACAAGTTAGTGTAAATTTACCAATAAATATGTCAAACTTCGGAATATTGAAAATGGTATCCAATGTGAGGATCAATATCTAGTTAAATTATTCCATACACTTTATTTGATATACATAATTTTCACTTTAAAAATGTTTTAATTTAGGTTTAACCTAGGAACATCCAGAGTGCCTGAGAGGATTGTACCGGAAGAAGAATAACTTTTTACTTTTAAAACTTGCCTAGAGTTTCTTGAAATTTGGATATTTTATAGTGTAAGAGCTACTTAAGCGAAATCAATGAAAATAATGCAAGACATTTAGTTTTTATTTAGTTTTTTAACATTTCATTACCATGCGGAAATCTATAGCTCGGGTGAAAAACAAAAGTTGTTGCGTCACATTTTAATATACAGCAAAAACATCTAAAATTCCTATAAGTGATGTTACTAGTGTGACACATCAGCAGTTGTACTTCATCCGGGCTCCAGAGGCACACTTTATCAAAAATGATTTAGAACTAAATAGAACAAACAATATTACATCATTTTCACTGCTAACAGAACGCTGAATAATTACGTCATATACAATGAAACTAACGGATTTTCAACCGCTAAAGTTATTAGTTTTAAATTAGGCATCGATATTTCAAACCGGACTGTGTCTCTAGACTGTTGGTTGTTTCAGGGTTAAGACTATATATTTTATCCACTATCGGCCGATCGCAGCCCTAAAATAATTATGTAAAGGTTAGGTTAGCGGTCCGGTTGGGAGGTGTGGAGATTGATTTCTGTATACTTTACTGCTGTTCTTCCGTTCCCCCTAATGTGTTCAATGTGCTGTGCTCTATGGGCTATTGATGGCGTAGTTCTGCCGTCAGCGCATAACTTTCCCGCTTCTGCGCAAATACTTTTGCTTACATGTTTTCGTGCGTGAGCCACACTTTAAAGTTTGGAATGTTAAAATGTAGAAAGTGCTAAAAAGAAAGTGAAAGAGTTAAAGCTTTAAAATGATTGAAAATAAAGTTTGCAGCGATAACACAAATTGGTTTAAGATGTTAAATATAATACGGAGATGCAATTGAATCTATTTCAGTAAACTGCATAGCTGTACTGTAAATGACCTGCGTTATTATAAAACATAATTTACAACAATAGTTTAATTCTCTCCATTGTACTTATTTATAACTAATTCATATGAGGTATGCACACAGTAGCTTTCTTACGCTCACAACCATTACCTATATTAACATGTCTTTTACTTCATTTATATTAAAGTTAAGTTCTCATTCGGTTTCGATAGAAATATTCTCCTGTTTGATTATCAGTTTATTTTTATAGTTCCATTTTTCGTTGTTTTAACTGCAGTTACTTCAATTGGACACTGTTAATTTCATTAAGTGGAACACTTTCTTGCTATTATGAAAGTGTTGTATTTGTTCGCATGTATCGCAGTCATGCAACAGCAATGATAAATATCATTTCTCGACCTTATATAAATTATAGCGCGTTATGAGTAACTAGTTACGCGTATAAAATAATTATATGCATGCATATGTTCAAGTAATATCATATAATTTAAGAGTTGTTTAATTGCGTGAACTAATTTGTTCTCTTCTACTCAATTATTTACCAAAATAAACACAATTAAATCGTTATAATATATTATATCATTCAGAGAATAAATGTACACCGCTGGCGTTAATTGGAAGATAAATACAAGGGACTTTGAAGAAGCAGTCAGATAGAAAAGTAACTCCATAGAAAATCTTCTTCCACTATTCGGTGTCAGTGCTCATGTTTGGAGAAAAGCTACCCAGTGTGGTGAACAAACCGATGAATTGATCATACGAATGGAAGAGGAAAATGAAGAGTTCATAAATTTAATTAAAAGCCAAACTATAAAAAGAAAATCTAGTAATTTAAAATAAACAAGTTTAATAACAATACAATTTTTTAATCAGTGAGTACAGTTTGAAAATGACAACATGATAAAATAGAAACAAGACTAATGAACCACAACTATAAAGTACAGTGTTTAATTAAATTACAACAACGCTATGTTATTTTCCATCCACGTCCCACTATTATTATGTCTTTAAGCACCTTTGTAACTTTGTTTGTTTAATTATTTTAAAATAGTAGTACCTTGTTACTCGCACTAACTTAACGAAAATATAGCTTTGTAGGCTTAGACAACATTGGGTTAATTAGCTTCAGATCAAATTATTAAAAAACCGTCGAAATAGTAATTAAAAGATCCGTAGATATTCGTCATCTTATGATACCTCGTCATTTTGAAGAGGATTTTAGCGTGAAAGACGAGGTTAATCTCCAAAATTGACGAGTTTAAACTAATCGATTTTGAGGCATTTTTGCGAGGTTTTTTTTCTGATTGTAATATTCCTTTATTTCTAAGCAGGTCTTACCTTAGCACTTGGCTACATTTACTCAATATCAAACATGGTGAAAACTGAAAACACTTTTTCATTTTTCTCTCTTTGGAATGAAACAATATTATATGATTTATGGGATGTTCTTATAGTTATAGTTACAAAATCTCTGAAATGTCCACAGGCAAGGACATGGAATGTCTTTTTGACGATCTTTCTTACAGTCCATCGATCTGGAAGACTCTCGCTCTTTCGTTCGCATTTTTTTATTATATTCGAGCAGTAGGTATCACTTGGAAAAAATTTGAATCTGGTAAAATCTAAAGAGAATCGGTAGCTGAAACTTTAAGATATTATTTTTTCTAAATGTTCTCTGCCTAATGAGAGAAATACAATAATTTTTCCATGACCCATTGACTGCAAATGAAGTCAAATGACTGATATTGTATTTGGTTCAGGTTTCTAGATGAAAAAATAAGCTCATTATAACACTTTGTTTGTCTCCAAAATCGATTCAACGAAAGAGACTAGTGGAATAATAATTCATCCTATTGATATCAGTGGTTAATAAGACTACATAAATTCCTTTCGAATGCTTTAAGTACAATATAGCCTGCACTCTATACCAAGTGACACTACAGCAATAGTTCCACCTAATGAGTCTTCCTTACCAATCTAGTTAATATGAAGTGACAAGAGTCTCTCGGTGCATGAAGAACATAGATGTAAAATGATGTTCTTTGACGACATAAATTAAGGATGACATTGCTCCTAAGTACCTAGACTGTGAGGAATTGAAGTCATCAGCGATTGTCTGTTGGTTAAGACAATAAATCACACTGACTAAGTATGGATGTCATGCGTTCGCAACCGACCAAAGCTCTAATAAAATAATTGTATATAGGGGTAGGATAGCTGTCCGGTTGAGGGTCTCGGGATGGGAGGTTCCTTGCTCACCGAGTTGCTTCGAAATAAATAAAAGTATAGTAATTTACTGTTTATTCCAGTCTCACAGTGTTTTGCGCTATCTATCGATGTCGACGCTAACGATAGGATTAGAATTTCAGTAGTAGCAATTACAATTCATTCCCTGATATCGTTGGTTTGAAATGAAGATTAGTCCTCTTGGGATGCCTTAATTATTCTAGTTCGTATAGAAAAGATAGAAGGCGTAACTATTTACAGAAGTATTACCATATCTAGTAGGTATACGATGCTTTGCCAATTTAACTGTATTCTTAAAACGTTTCAATTTTTATTTAACGGTAACTATTCGTTATCGCAAAATTTCAAATGATTCAAAATAAATTCTGATGAAAATATGAAGAGTGTGACTATTTTATCCATGAAGTAAATGGAGCCTGAAATGTTGGCCATTTCTGAGTGTTATTTCACCATTATTCTGTAGTGTAGAATTCACCTACAGAACATTTAACCAAACTATAAGCAGTTATCTTCACTGCAGATCACATAAGAACATAACAAGAAAAAGAAGAGAAAATAGCAACTCTTTTTTGGAGACGAACATTAAAACTAATGACGCTATGGAGATCTTATGCAGTGTATGATAAATGAGAGAGGAGGTGTTAGAGGTGAGAGAGGAGGTGAGAGAGGAGAGAGAGGAGGTGTTAGAGGAGAGAGAGGAGGTGTTAGAGGTGAGAGAGGAAGTGTTAGAGGTGAGAGAGGTGAGAGAGGAGGTGAGAGAGAAGATGTTAGAGGTGAGAGAGGAGATGTTAGAGGTGAGAGAGGAGTTGTTAGAGGTGGGAGAGGAGGTGTTAGAGGTGAGAGAGGAGGTGTTAGAGGTGAGAGAGGAGGTGAGTCACAAGTCACAAGGATAAAGAGACCATCAAAAGGCACAATATGCCCATCCAAGGATGGCCCCTGTGCACAGCCAGCTGTGCGCTCGACGTTGGGTTAACAACGGAGCAAGGTGAATCTCTCTCCATCACTCGCCTCTTGAAACCTAAGCACTCCAAACCGTACTCCCAAACCTGACAAAGGAAAAACCTCCACCAGGCGTAGGAGCAAAGTTTGGGTACAATCATTACCTCCAAGTTTTATCCTGGACTTGATCAGTCAAACTCGCCAATCACTGCCCCCTTCACAGGGGCCGCCCGAAGGCAGTTCCTGAGACGGTGACAGGACGCAGGATGTGACCTGATCTCTCTAGCCGCGGAAAGGCGCTAGGTTTTCTCTTAGTTGGTTGGTTGGAGTTGAAGTAAGAGTGCTATCAGACAAGATAGCTAAGACTCTCATCTCAACTCTGAGGTCAAGTCATGGAGGCGCTTGACAGCTCAGTAAGCCAGCTCACTGAGTATTCCGTCAAGTCGCCTTTTGAATGTGTCAACAGTCAGGCTGCTGACAACATTTTCTGGCAGTCTGTTCCAAACATTACAGATCTTTACCAGCATGAAGTTCTCCAGCTGAGCAGTGGTGAACCGTGGCGGGACCACCTTCCACCCGTGGTTGCGGGTGGGGTTCACACACTGCGAAAAGTAGTCTTCGGGATCAACTCGACTTATCCCTCGAAGGATCTTAAAAGTCTCAATGAGTTGACCCCTCAAACGTCGCTGCTCAAGCGTGAAGAGGCCCAGGTCTTCTAACCGACGTGCGTATCCCTTGGATCGTATTTCAGGTACAAGTTTAGTCGCCCTCGCTTGCACCCGTTCCAACCGCTGGACATCTGCTCGCAACGTCGGTGACCAGAACTGGACCAAAGCTGTAATGGATGTCCTACTACCTAATTTTTCTCACCGCACGAATAACATAGGAATTACGTCGATATTCTAAAAAGGAACCCAACTCACTTCACTTTGGTGGCCTATTTTCTTATAATGATTTTCTATATTTTTTCTGAATTTCAATTCCAAATATTCCTCTTTGGTATTATTTGTATACGTAGTTAATATATTAGGTTTTCTGTCTGTTAACATTTTTAAAGCAATGCATTTTAATGAGATAAAAGGTAATTAAATTAGAGAAGAATTAATTTAAATATCCCCTCTTCCTAGTTCACGTCCCTAAATCAATAAGGGACGTGAACTAGGAAGGGGGTATTTGGATCGGTTCCTAGTTGATATATCACGGTAATTTAAAAAAAAAATATCATTATAACTAATCATAATAGTTTAACTAATCATAATATTTTTACTAATCATAATAGTTTAACTAATCATAATAGTTTAACTAATCATAACAGTTTAACTAATCATAATAGTTTAACTAATCATAATAGTTTAACTAATCATAATAGTTTAACTAATCATAATAGTTTAACTAATCATAATAGTTTAACTAATCATAATAGCTTAAGTATAAATATACAGTCTAAATCTACAGCAAATGTAACTCAATAAATTTATATCTGCACTCAGTGTAATATTATTTGTTAGGTTGTTTACTTGCTATGAAAAATATAGGAATGGAGTTTGCTCTGGAAAAACTGTAATATTATTTGCAGTTAACTCGGAGTGAACATTTTAGAGGATAAATAGCGTTTAGAGGATAAATAGCGTTTAGAGGATAAATAGCGTTTAGAGGATAAATAGCGTTTAGAGGATAAATAGAGTTTAGAGGATAAATAGCGTTTAGAGGATAGATAGAGTTTAGAGGATAAATAGCGTTTAGAGGATAGATAGCGTTTAGAGGATAAATAGAGTTTAGAGGATAAATAGCGTTTAGAGGATAGATAGAGTTTAAAGGATAAATAGCGTTTAGAGGATAGATAGAGTTTAGAGGATAAATAGCGTTTAGAGGATAGATAGAGTTTAGAGGATAAATAGCGTTTAGAGGATAGATAGAGTTTAGAGGATAAATAGCGTTTAGAGGATAGATAGAGTTTAGAGGATAAATAGCGTTTAGAGGATAGATAGAGTTTAGAGGATAAATAGCGTTTAGAGGATAGATAGAGTTTAGAAGATAAATAGCGTTTAGAGGATAAATAGCGTTTAGAGGATAAATAGCGTTTAGAGGATAAATAGCGTTTAGAGGATAGATAGCGTTTAGAGGATAAATTGCGTTTAGAGGATAAATAGCGTTTAGAGGATAAATAGTGTTTAGAGAATGGATAGCGTTTAGAGGATAAATAGCGTTTAGAGGATGGATAGAGTTTAGAGGATAAATAGCGTTTAGAGGATAAATAGCGTTTAGAGGATAGATAGAGTTTAGAGGATAAATAGCGTTTAGAGGATGGATAGAGTTTAGAGGATAAATAGCGTTTAGAGGATAGATAGAGTTTAGAGGATAAATAGCGTTTAGAGGATGGATAGAGTTTAGAGGATAAATAGGTTTTAGAGAATAGATAGCGTTTAGAGGATAGATAGCGTTTAGAGGATAAATAGCGTTTAGAGGATAGATAGAGTTCAGAGGATAAATAGCGTTTAGAGGATGGATAGCGTTTAGAGGATAAATAGCGTTTAGAGGATAGATAGCGTTTAGAGGATAAATAGCGTTTAGAGGATAGATAGAGTTCAGAGGATAAATAGCGTTTAGAGGATGGATAGCGTTTAGAGGATAGATAGAGTTTAGAGGATAAATAGCGTTTAGAGGATGGATAGCGTTTAGAGGATAGATAGAGTTCAGAGGATAAATAGCGTTTAGAGGATGGATAGCGTTTAGAGGATAAATAGCGTTTAGAGGATGGATAGAGTTTAGAGGATGGATAGAGTTTAGAGGATAGATAGAGTTTAGAGGATAAATAGCGTTTAGAGGATAAATAGAGTTTAGAAGATAAATAACGTTTAGAGGATGGATAGAGTTTAGAGGATAAATAGCGTTGAGAGGATGGATAGAGTTTAGAGGATAAATAGCGTTTAGAGGATAGATAGAGTTTAGAGGATAAATAGCGTTTAGAGGATAGATAGAGTTTAGAGGATAAATAGCGTTTAGAGGATAAATAGCGTTTAGAGGATAAATAGCGTTTAGAGGATAAATAGCGTTTAGAGGATAGATAGCGTTTAGAGGATAAATAGCGTTTAGAGGATAAATAGCGTTTAGAGGATAAATAGCGTTTAGAGGATAAATAGCGTTTAGAGGATGGATAGCGTTTAGAGGATAAATAGCGTTCAGAGGATGGATAGAGTTTAGAGGATAAATAGCGTTTAGAGGATAGATAGAGTTTAGAGGATAAATAGCGTTTAGAGGATAAATAGCGTTTAGAGGATAAATAGCGTTTAGAGGATAGATAGCGTTTAGAGGATAAATAGCGTTTAGAGGATAGATAGAGTTCAGAGGATAAATAGCGTTTAGAGGATAAATAGCGTTTAGAGGATAGATAGAGTTTAGAGGATAAATAGCGTTTAGAGGATGGATAGAGTTTAGAGGATAAATAGCGTTTAGAGGATAGATAGAGTTTAGAGGATAAATAGCGTTTAGAGGATGGATAGAGTTTAGAGGATAAATAGCTTTTAGAGAATAGATAGCGTTTAGAGGATATATAGCGTTTAGAGGATAAATAGCGTTTAGAGGATAGATAGAGTTCAGAGGATAAATAGCGTTTAGAGGATGGATAGCGTTTAGAGGATAAATAGCGTTTAGAGGATAGATAGCGTTTAGAGGATAAATAGCGTTTAGAGGATAGATAGAGTTCAGAGGATAAATAGCGTTTAGAGGATGGATAGCGTTTAGAGGATAAATAGCGTTTAGAGGATGGATAGAGTTTAGAGGATGGATAGAGTTTAGAGGATAGATAGAGTTTAGAGGATAAATAGAGTTTAGAGGATGGATAGAGTTTAGAGGAGAGATAGAGTTTAGAGGATAAATAGCGTTTAGAGGATAAATAGCGTTTAGAGGATGGATAGAGTTTAGAGGATAAATAGCGTTTAGAGGATAAATATAGTTTAGAAGATAAATAACGTTTAGAGGATGGATAGAGTTTAGAGGATAAATAGCGTTGAGAGGATGGATAGAGTTTAGAGGATAAATAGCGTTTAGAGGATAGATAGAGTTTAGAGGATAAATAGCGTTTAGAGGATAGATAGAGTTTAGAGGATAAATAGCGTGTAGAGGATAAATAGCGTTTAGAGGATAAATAGCGTTTAGAGGATAAATAGCGTTTAGAGGATAGATAGCGTTTAGAGGATAAATAGCGTTTAGAGGATAAATAGCGTTTAGAGGATAAATAGCGTTTAGAGGATGGATAGCGTTTAGAGGATAAATAGCGTTCAGAGGATGGATAGAGTTTAGAGGATAAATAGCGTTTAGAGGATAGATAGAGTTTAGAGGATAAATAGCGTTTAGAGGATAAATAGCGTTTAGAGGATAAATAGCGTTTAGAGGATAAATAGTGTTTAGAGGATGGATAGCGTTTAGAGGATAAATAGCGTTTAGAGGATGGATAGAGTTTAGAGGATAAATAGCGTTTAGAGGATAGATAGCGTTTAGAGGATAAATAGCGTTTAGAGGATAAATAGCGTTTAGAGGATAAATAGCGTTTAGAGGATGGATAGCGTTTAGAGGATAAATAGCGTTTAGAGGATGGATAGAGTTTAGAGGATAAATAGCGTTTAGAGGATAGATAGCGTTTAGAGGATAGATAGCGTTCAGAGGATAAATAGCGTTTAGAGGATGGATAGCGTTTAGAGGATAAATAGCGTTTAGAGGATGGATAGAGTTTAGAGGATAAATAGCGTTTAGAGGATGGATAGAGCTTAGAGGATGGATAGAGTTTAGAGGATAGATAGAGTTTAGAGGATAAATAGAGTTTAGAGGATGGATAGAGTTTAGAGGAGAGATAGAGTTTAGAGGATAAATAGCGTTCAGAGGATAAATAGCGTTTAGAAGATGGATAGAGTTTAGAGGATAAAAAGCGTTTAGAGGATAAATAGAGTTTAGAGGATAAATAGCGTTTAGAGGATGGATAGAGTTTAGAGGATGGATAGAGTTTAGAGGATAGATAGAGTTTAGAGGATAAATAGAGTTTAGAGGATGGATAGAGTTTAGAGGAGAGATAGAGTTTAGAGGATAAATAGCGTTTAGAGGATAAATAGAGTTGAGAGGATGGATAGAGTTTAGAGGATAAATAGCGTTTAGAGGATGGATAGAGTTTAGAGGATGGATAGAGTTTAGAGGATAGATAGAGTTTAGATGATAATTAGAGTTTAGAGGATGGATAGAGTTTAGAGGAGAGATAGAGTTTAGAGGATAAATAGCGTTTAGAGGATAAATAGCGTTTAGAGGATGGATAGAGTTTAGAGGATAAATAGCGTTTAAAGGATAAATAGAGTTTAGAGGATAAATAACGTTTAGAGGATGGATAGAGTTTAGAGGATAAATAGCGTTAAGAGGATGGATAGAGTTTAGAGGATAAATAGCGTTTAGAGGATAGATAGAGTTTAGAGGATAAATAGCGTTTAGAGGATAAATAGCGTTTAGAGGATAAATAGCGTTTAGAGGATAAATAGCGTTTAGAGGATAGATAGCGTTTAGAGGATAAATAGCGTTTAGAGGATAAATAGCGTTTAGAGGATAAATAGCGTTTGGAGGATGGATAGCGTTTAGAGGATAAATAGCGTTCAGAGGATGGATAGAGTTTAGAGGATAAATAGCGTTTAGAGGATAGATAGAGTTTAGAGGATAAATAGCGTTTAGAGGATAAATAGCGTTTAGAGGATAAATAGCGTTTAGAGGATAAATAGCGTTTAGAGGATGGATAGCGTTTAGAGGATAAATAGCGTTTAGAGGATGGATAGAGTTTAGAGGATAAATAGCGTTTAGAGGATAGATAGCGTTTAGAGGATAAATAGCGTTTAGATGATAAATAGCGTTTAGAGGATAAATAGCGTTTAGAGGATGGATAGCGTTTAGAGGATAAATAGCGTTTAGAGGATGGATAGAGTTTGGAGGATAAATAGCGTTTAGAGGATAGATAGCGTTTAGAGGATAGATAGCGTTTAGAGGATAAATAGCGTTTAGAGGATGGATAGCGTTTAGAGGATAAATAGCGTTTAGAGGATGGATAGAGTTTAGAGGATAAATAGCGTTTAGAGGATGGATAGAGTTTAGAGGATGGATAGAGTTTAGAGGATAGATAGAGTTTAGAGGATAAATAGAGTTTAGAGGATGGATAGAGTTTAGATGAGAGATAGAGTTTAGAGGATAAATAGCGTTTAGAGGATGGATAGAGTTTAGAGGATAAATAGCGTTTAGAGGATAAATAGAGTTTAGAGGATAAATAGCGTTTAGAGGATGGATAGAGTTTAGAGGATGGATAGAGTTTAGAGGATAGATAGAGTTTAGAGGATAAATAGAGTTTAGAGGATGGATAGAGTTTAGAGGAGAGATAGAGTTTAGAGGATAAATAGCGTTTAGAGGATAAATAGAGTTTAGAGGATGGATAGAGTTTAGAGGATAGATAGAGTTTAGAGGATAGATAGAGTTTAGAGGATAGATAGAGTTTAGAAGATAGATAGAGTTTAGAAGATAGATAGAGTTTAGAGGATAGATAGAGTTTAGAGGATAGATAGAGTTTAGAAGATAGATAGAGTTTAGAGGATAGTTAGAGTTTAGAGGATAGATAGAGTTTAGAGAATAGATAGAGTTTAGAGGATAGATAGAGTTTAGAAGATAGATAGAGTTTAGAGGATAGTTAGAGTTTAGAGGATAGATAGAGTTTAGAGAATAGATAGAGTTTAGAGGATAGATAGAGTTTAGAGGATAAATAGCGTTTAGAGGATGGATAGAGTTTAGAGGATGGATAGAGTTTAGAGGATAGATAGAGTTTAGAGGATAAATAGCGTTTAGAGGATGGATAGAGTTTAGAGGATAAATAGCGTTTAGAGGATAAATAGCGTTTAGAGGATAAATAGCGTTTAGAGGATAAATAGCGTTTAGAGGATGAATAGCGTTTAGAGGATGAATAGCGTTTAGAGGATATATAGCGTTTAGAGGATGGATAGAGTTTAGAGGATAAATAGCGTTTAGAGGATAAATAGCGTTTAGAGGATAAATAGAGTTTAGAGGATGGATAGAGTTTAGAGGATAAATAGCGTTTAGAGGATAAATAGTATTTAGAGGATGGATAGAGTTTAGAGGATAGATAGAGTTTAGAGGATAGATAGAGTTTAGAGGATAGATAGAGTTTAGAAGATAGATAGAGTTTAGAAGATAGATAGAGTTTAGAGGATAGATAGAGTTAAGAGGATAAATAGAGTTTAGAAGATAGATACAGTTTAGAGGATAGATAGAGTTTAGAGGATAAATAGCGTTTAGAGGATGGATAGAGTTTAGAGGATAAATAGCGTTAAGAGGATGGATAGAGTTTAGAGGATAAATAGCGTTTAGAGGATAGATAGAGTTTAGAGGATAAATAGCGTTTAGAGGATAGATAGAGTTTAGAGGATAAATAGCGTTTAGAGGATAAATAGCGTTTAGAGGATATATAGCGTTTAGAGGATAAATAGCGTTTAGAGGATAGATAGCGTTTAGAGGATAAATAGCGTTTAGAGGATAAATAGCGTTTAGAGGATAAATAGCGTTTAGAGGATGGATAGCGTTTAGAGGATAAATAGCGTTCAGAGGATGGATAGAGTTAAGAGGATAAATAGCGTTTAGAGGATAGATAGAGTTTAGAGGATAAATAGCGTTTAGAGGATAAATAGCGTTTAGAGGATAAATAGCGTTTAGAGGATAAATAGCGTTTAGAGGATGGATAGCGTTTAGAGGATAAATAGCGTTTAGAGGATGGATAGAGTTTAGAGGATAAATAGCGTTTAGAAGATAGATAGCTTTTAGAGGATAAATAGCGTTTAGAGGATAAATAGCGTTTAGAGGATAAATAGCGTTTAGAGGATGGATAGCGTTTAGAGGATAAATAGCGTTTAGAGGATGGATAGAGTTTAGAGGATAAATAGCGTTTAGAGGATAGATAGCGTTTAGAGGATAAATAGCGTTTAGAGGATGGATAGCGTTTAGAGGATAAATAGCGTTTAGAGGATGGATAGAGTTTAGAGGATAAATAGCGTTTAGAGGATGGATAGAGTTTAGAGGATGGATAGAGTTTAGAGGATAGATAGAGTTTAGAGGATAAATAGAGTTTAGAGGATGGATAGAGTTTAGAGGAGAGATAGAGTTTAGAGGATAAATAGCGTTCAGAGGATAAATAGTGTTTAGAGGATGGATAGAGTTTAGAGGATAAATAGCGTTTAGAGGATAAATAGAGTTTAGAGGATAAATAGCGTTTAGAGGATGGATAGAGTTTAGAGGATGGATAGAGTTTAGAGGATAGATAGAGTTTAGAGGATAAATAGAGTTTAGAGGATGGATAGAGTTTAGAGGAGAGATAGAGTTTAGAGGATAAATAGCGTTTAGAGGATAAATAGAGTTTAGAGGATGGATAGAGTTTAGAGGATAGATAGAGTTTAGAGGATAGATAGAGTTTAGAGGATAGATAGAGTTTAGAAGATAGATAGAGTTTAGAAGATAGATAGAGTTTAGAGGATAGATAGAGTTTAGAGGATAGATAGAGTTTAGAAGATAGATAGAGTTTAGAGGATAGTTAGAGTTTAGAGGATAGATAGAGTTTAGAGAATAGATAGAGTTTAGAGGATAGATAGAGTTTAGAAGATAGATAGAGTTTAGAGGATAGTTAGAGTTTAGAGGATAGATAGAGTTTAGAGAATAGATAGAGTTTAGAGGATAGATAGAGTTTAGAGGATAAATAGCGTTTAGAGGATGGATAGAGTTTAGAGGATGGATAGAGTTTAGAGGATAGATAGAGTTTAGAGGATAAATAGCGTTTAGAGGATGGATAGAGTTTAGAGGATAAATAGCGTTTAGAGGATAAATAGCGTTTAGAGGATAAATAGCGTTTAGAGGATAAATAGCGTTTAGAGGATGAATAGCGTTTAGAGGATGAATAGCGTTTAGAGGATATATAGCGTTTAGAGGATGGATAGAGTTTAGAGGATAAATAGCGTTTAGAGGATAAATAGCGTTTAGAGGATAAATAGAGTTTAGAGGATGGATAGAGTTTAGAGGATAAATAGCGTTTAGAGGATAAATAGTATTTAGAGGATGGATAGAGTTTAGAGGATAGATAGAGTTTAGAGGATAGATAGAGTTTAGAGGATAGATAGAGTTTAGAAGATAGATAGAGTTTAGAAGATAGATAGAGTTTAGAGGATAGATAGAGTTAAGAGGATAAATAGAGTTTAGAAGATAGATACAGTTTAGAGGATAGATAGAGTTTAGAGGATAAATAGCGTTTAGAGGATGGATAGAGTTTAGAGGATAAATAGCGTTAAGAGGATGGATAGAGTTTAGAGGATAAATAGCGTTTAGAGGATAGATAGAGTTTAGAGGATAAATAGCGTTTAGAGGATAGATAGAGTTTAGAGGATAAATAGCGTTTAGAGGATAAATAGCGTTTAGAGGATAAATAGCGTTTAGAGGATAAATAGCGTTTAGAGGATAGATAGCGTTTAGAGGATAAATAGCGTTTAGAGGATAAATAGCGTTTAGAGGATAAATAGCGTTTAGAGGATGGATAGCGTTTAGAGGATAAATAGCGTTCAGAGGATGGATAGAGTTAAGAGGATAAATAGCGTTTAGAGGATAGATAGAGTTTAGAGGATAAATAGCGTTTAGAGGATAAATAGCGTTTAGAGGATAAATAGCGTTTAGAGGATAAATAGCGTTTAGAGGATGGATAGCGTTTAGAGGATAAATAGCGTTTAGAGGATGGATAGAGTTTAGAGGATAAATAGCGTTTAGAAGATAGATAGCTTTTAGAGGATAAATAGCGTTTAGAGGATAAATAGCGTTTAGAGGATAAATAGCGTTTAGAGGATGGATAGCGTTTAGAGGATAAATAGCGTTTAGAGGATGGATAGAGTTTAGAGGATAAATAGCGTTTAGAGGATAGATAGCGTTTAGAGGATAAATAGCGTTTAGAGGATGGATAGCGTTTAGAGGATAAATAGCGTTTAGAGGATGGATAGAGTTTAGAGGATAAATAGCGTTTAGAGGATGGATAGAGTTTAGAGGATGGATAGAGTTTAGAGGATAGATAGAGTTTAGAGGATAAATAGAGTTTAGAGGATGGATAGAGTTTAGAGGAGAGATAGAGTTTAGAGGATAAATAGCGTTCAGAGGATAAATAGTGTTTAGAGGATGGATAGAGTTTAGAGGATAAATAGCGTTTAGAGGATAAATAGAGTTTAGAGGATAAATAGCGTTTAGAGGATGGATAGAGTTTAGAGGATGGATAGAGTTTAGAGGATAGATAGAGTTTAGAGGATAAATAGAGTTTAGAGGATGGATAGAGTTTAGAGGAGAGATAGAGTTTAGAGGATAAATAGCGTTTAGAGGATAAATAGAGTTTAGAGGATGGATAGAGTTTAGAGGATAGATAGAGTTTAGAGGATAGATAGAGTTTAGAGGATAGATAGAGTTTAGAAGATAGATAGAGTTTAGAAGATAGATAGAGTTTAGAGGATAGATAGAGTTTAGAGGATAGATAGAGTTTAGAAGATAGATAGAGTTTAGAGGATAGTTAGAGTTTAGAGGATAGATAGAGTTTAGAGAATAGATAGAGTTTAGAGGATAGATAGAGTTTAGAAGATAGATAGAGTTTAGAGGATAGTTAGAGTTTAGAGGATAGATAGAGTTTAGAGAATAGATAGAGTTTAGAGGATAGATAGAGTTTAGAGGATAAATAGCGTTTAGAGGATGGATAGAGTTTAGAGGATGGATAGAGTTTAGAGGATAGATAGAGTTTAGAGGATAAATAGCGTTTAGAAGATAGGTAGAGTTTAGAGGATAGTTAGAGTTTAGAGGATAGATAGAGTTTAGAGAATAGATAGAGTTTAGAGGGTAGATAGAGTTTAGAGGATAGTTAGAGTTTGGAGGATAGTTAGAGTTTAGAGGATAGATAGAGTTTAGAGGATAGATAGAGTTTAGAGGATAGTTAGAGTTTAGAGGATAGTTAGAGTTTAGAGGATAGTTAGAGTTTAGAGGATAGATAGAGTTTAGAGGATAGATAGAGTTTAGAGGATAGTTAGAGTTTAGAGGATAGTTAGAGTTTAGAGGATAGATAGAGTTTAGAGAATAGATAGAGTTTAGAGGATAGATAGAGTTTAGAGAATAGATAGAGTTTAGAGGATAGATAGAGTTTAGAGGATAGATAGAGTTTAGAGGATAGTTAGAGTTTAGAGGATAGTTAGAGTTTAGAGGATAGTTAGAGTTTAGAGGATAGATAGAGTTTAGAAGATAGATAGAGTTTAGAGGATAAATCAATATTATTTTTGAGGATAGAGGAAGTTTTTGAAATAAAATATCTATTCAATGAAATAAATAAACAAGATGCCAACATTAATAGATTAGCTAATAAAGTACCGATCACTAAAATAAGGCAGCGCTATTAATTCCAACTCAGATTATCAGTGAAATATTCCTATATTATTCGTACGAGGATAAAATGAGGTTCATTAACATCTGTACAGCTGACGATTTACTAGATTTTGGAAATTTTAATTCGATATTTCAATACCTAATATCTCATCAAATTAATTGCTGTAAAGTGTATTTGAATTACTTATGAATTGAAAAAGTTATGAATTATTCAAGATGTCTTCTGTGGGAATTCTCACATCAGGGGCTCAGTGCCTGTCACTTCGAGTGGTTGTGTGGTGCTTTTGCTCGTCCCTTTGGTGCAAAAAAAAAAAAAAGATTTACAGCCTCCCGAAAGAACCTCATAAAACATCTTAAATAACTCATGACTTTTATATTTTAAAACTAATTTCAATAACCTTCACAGCAATGAATGCGGTTTGATGTTAGGTATTTAATAATTGAATTAAAAATCTCAAAAATGAAGTAAACCATCAACCTCATTTTATCTCCGTACGAATAACATAGGAATATTCCGCTAATATGTTCTGGTGGTGATTATTTTAGTGGTACATTATATGCATTTCTAAGTAACATGACGCATTATTCAGTACATAATATTCCAGAAATATCTCATGACTTCTACTTTCATATCACTATATATTTTCACTCTTTATTCTCATTGTTTTCATCAATAAAAGTATCTATCATTCATGGCCCTATTTTCCAAACAATCCCAGCGGTTTTAACTTCCTCATTGTTATCATTAATATTTTATCGGTATTAATGGTTTTTCATTCCTTACAGTGTATTTGGTTTAGAGTTATTTTGTATATTATAATGTTATGTATTCATCACATAGTAATGATGCTGTGACTTTTCTAATCATTTTCATTCATTGAGTCAACTTGTACTAAATTATTTTAATTCTTTCACTCATAAAAAAACCCTATAAACAACGTATATCGATTCGTTTTCTTTTCGATTGCTGGGATATCAAATCGATGTTTTGTTCCATAGAATCGTCAGACCGTTGTTTGTAGGAAATTTTAATAAAAATATGATTATTTTAAATCAATTATGGTTTTCATCACTTATGGCTTTTCATCAACAATATGTTTTCACCAATCGTGGGTTTTCACAAACCATGGATTTTCACATGCAATGGGTTTTCACCAACTATTCTTTTCCCCAATAATGGCTTTTCACCAATCGTGGTTTTTCACCAACTATGGATTTTCACGAATAATGGATTTTCACCAACCATTGTTTTCACCCTGGAACAGTGGCTTTTCACCAACCATGGCTTTTCACCACCCACGGTTTTTCGGCTCCAGGCTTGCAGTGTCAATGTTTGTTTTCGTCAATTGATTCAATTTGTGATGAAGTTAGAATGAAAACAAATTATCCGATGCGATTCTCAGGACACTTCACATCCATCTTCATAGGCAGAAATTCTCGTCCCTCAACACATTGGCTTGCTACTCATATTAACTTCATCTTCAGTTTACATTTTTCTTCTCGTTTCCTTTCTTCCCCTTTTCCTTATTTACTTTCTTTCTCTTCTCTCTCTCTCCTTCCTTCATTTCTCTCTCTCCCTCACCTTTTCTTCTCCTCTCATCTTTCATTTCTTATTTTTCCCTCTCCTCTTTCACTTCTTCCTTCCCTTCTTCTTTCCTTTTTCCTTTGCTTTCTTTTTCCTTTCTTCTCCTTCTCTCTCTTTCCTCTCTTTCCTCTCTTCCACTCCTCTCCCCTCTCCTTCACTTGCCATTCTCTCTCATTCACTCCTTCCTATTCACTCTTCAAACTTTTTACCTCTAAGGATAATGAGGAAGAATGAAAGTCGATTCAAGATGAATCATTAGTGATGTGCACCAACACAAAAATGACAAACTCTACGCGCATCAAAACTAACAAACTTAAAATGTTTATTAATGATTAGCACTTTATTTGACTAAAAACTGAACATTTTAAATGTACATGTTATCTATCCCTACTGTCATGTTTTGTAACATCTCATTTTTATCGTAATCTATCAGATAAATTCAATTGACCTCTTTCCACAAATCTCAAGAAACCTAATAATAGAAATCAAAAGAAAATGACGTAATAGCAATAAAAAGTACAAAATATAAAGACTTATACTACAGCTGCCGTGTAGGTAATACATATTGAATAATCCTAACAATTGAGTTATTAGTCAAACATATAATGTTAGAACTAATAAGGATTTAAAATTTAGATTGTCTTTACTTAATATTAGCACATTTACTGAAAAAAAGAGACAATATTAATTACCTGTTACTGCTCTACATTCTAGATAATTAGTTAATAACTTTTTCAATTAATCAATATACATTCTATCAAAACCAGTTGTTATCACAATGAATGTTAGCAATACCCCAGGTAATATTGAATATATTCCCTCATTATCCGCTATCGTATAATTATATCGAGGGAATATTCCATGAATTAGTGAAAATGAGTTGATCCCCTAACGATACCGAGGGAATATTCCAGGAATTAGTGAAAATTAGTTGATCCCTAACGATATCAAGGAATTTTCCAGGAATTAGTGAAAATTAGTTGATTCCTATCGATATCGAGGGAATATTCCAAGAATTAGTAAAAATTAGGTGATCCATACCGATATCGAGGGAATATTCCAGGAATTACTGAAAATTAGTTGATCCCCTAACGATATCGAGGGAATATTCCAGGAATTAGTGAAAATTACTTCACCCACTAACGATATCGAGGAAATATTCCAGGAATAAATGAAAATTAGTTGATCCCATAATGATATCAAGGGAATATTCCAGGAATTAATGAAAACTAGTTGATCCCTTTCTGATATCGAGGGAATATTATAGGAATTAGTGAAATTAGTTGATTCCCTATCGATATCGAGGAAATATTCCAAGAATTAATGAAAATTTGTTGATCCCCAAAGGATATCGAAGGAATATTCCAGGAATTACTAAAAATTAGTTGATTCCCAAACAATATCGAGGGAATATTTCAGGAATTAGTGAAAAATAGTTGATCCCCTAAAAATTATAAAAGAAACGATTATAAAAGAAAAAACGAAATAATTTATGAAATATGAAACTATATTTATCGATGATAACCTAAAGATAAACTTGAGTTATCTTATTGCATAAAGTTCATTAAAATCCTACTTCTACTGTGTACAGGATGGTCGAGTGGTTAGCGTCGCAAGCAGAAGTCAACAAGGTCCTGGTTAGAGACCCGGAAACATCACTTCATTTCTTTCTCCATTTCTTTCCATTTAATTTGTATATAACAATATGTTTCAGTCAACTAATTCATGTAAAGTCAAACGTATACGTACAAATGCAGTATATGCTAGGAAATATTAATTTTGGTATTCTTATTTTTATATCCTTCTCAATTCTAGATATCCAGGGAATATTCTCAATTGATCCCTTCGATTTTGAGGGAATATCCCCTCACTATCCCAATTTTATTCCCTTGTTATCGAGGGAATAATAATTTCGGTATTCCTTGCCCCTTTTTGTAATCATCGATAACACTGGGGATATCGAGGGAATAATCCCAGGGAATTTCCCCAGAATAACCCGGGGATAATTTTTTGCTACCTGGGACCTTCTTTCGCCCAATCCGCTAAAATAAATCGTATCTGCGCACATAGCAACAAACTATAACCAATAGCGTGTATTTGCGGCATTTCAGCTGTCTTTAATTATTAAGTAGGTGCTTATTTAAGTGTCGTTATGGGTCAGTAACCTGATCTTACATCGGATGAAAAGTCAATATATTAGATGAAATATAATTAGTCATGAACATTTTTTAGTAATAGAAGTAGGTATCAATAGAAAAAAACATTGATTCAAACCCATTAATTTAATCTGTTTGTTTAAAACCTCTGTCTATTGACACTTTGCTTACAAACAGTGATAAATATAGCCTCTTTATTAATATTAAGTTATCATAAGTTATTTGTAATCATTTCAATAAGCTACATACTCCGTGTTACCAGATATTGGTATTTATTTTGCAATATAAATGTTCACATGATCATCAATAAAATGAACGTATTGGAAGTGACAGCTGAACTATTTGACATCATCATGCAAGAATACCACAAAAAACGTATCTCGGTAATATATTTTATTTTGGTACACGTTATTTACCCGTTAATTAATTGACCGTACCGTATCACCGGTGTGCGTATTATTTCTTTAAAGGACTACAGGTTTATAATATTTAGATATGAAGAAAACTCTACCTCTGCACATCTTGAGATGATGTCAAATATAATCAGTAATGCAAACACTTGAGCAAAAAATCTGACGAAAATGTCCGTTCAATATAAGCCTGGAAGTTTTTGTGTTTTTCTTATCAGGAATTTTGACCCGTGACTAAACCCTAATGTTTGGTATGATAAAAAGTTAGCTGAATAATAAATATCTAAAGAATAAATAGCATTGGCTATTAAATATTCAAATTGATGGAACAGGAAGTCACTTAATCTTATAATATATTTTCCACTAATTTTGAATGAAGAAAATGAAATGAAACAAAAAAGAAAATTAAATTATACTTCGTACTAAATTCAATTGAAAAAGTGGAAAATGTCGTGAAATGATAATTTGATATATTACAACGTGTAAGTTATCTACTAATTTATTGTGATACGAATTGCTTATCAGGAAACACCCAGTTTATCTCTCACCATGAACATAAAAATAATTATCGAATTTGTACATTTTGTATCAAAAACATTATTAACTAGATTATGTGAACTCGGTAGAGTGCATACCTTCACCGCCGCATTGACCCATTCTCTCCCAAAGTTTAAGAAACTGCTAACTGAATAATAACCAATCGTCCCACCAAGTTTCATGTAATATGGTTCAATACTTTTTGAGTTATTGAGTTATAAATCACTTTGACCTTGACCTTTGATCGAATCGCTCTCAAAATTCTACCAGCAGGTCACTGGACATTGACCAATTGTACCATCAAATTGCAGACAATTTGGTTGAATACTTTTTGAGTTATTGAGTTACAAATGGCCTTGACCTTGATCTTTGACCTTTGACCTTATCACTCCCAAAATTTAACAAAATGGTTCCTGTATCTTGATTAATCGTCCAACCAAGTTTCATGCAATATGGTTCAATTCTTTTGAGTAATAAATGACCATGACCTTGACCTTTGACTGGGTCGCTCCCAAATTCCTGTAAGCATGTTACTGGACATAGACCAATCGTTTCACCAAATTTCAGGCAATTTGGTTGAACACTTTTTCAGTTAAGCGAATAACAAGATGATAAATACATGCCGATAAAAATACGACCTTCCCGCATTCTGCGAAGGTAAAAACACTATAAAAGCATGTAATCCAAAATCAATCAAATTTCCTATTTATACTAACTTGAAAAGTTTCTAAAAATAACCATAGAATGTTCATAAATTTGTTCCAACTAAAATTACAGACGCTTTAGCTAGCCCCAAGACTTACTATTTCTTACAATTTCATATTTTCTCACAACATATCTAATGTACAATGCAAAGTGAATTCCACTTTAGAAATTCCCCTCTTAACTTTTTTGAGTCGTAATTTCAGGTTCTTCTTACACTGAGTAATAATTTAGGAAAGAATAAAATATAACAAATATCTTAACATTGTTTATGTAGTGCATAGTAAGAATATTATAAATATAGGCATACATAAGAGAGGTGTAAATTTTATCAATCATTTAAATTTTGAGTGCATTTCAATATTTCAATATTTTATTTGTGTTTTATGAATAGAAAAAAATGGTAAATGTTTTCGACTTATATATATAGGCTGTATACTTGTAGACCGGTTTGTTATTTGAAGTTAATTATTTTGTGACTTTGAAATATAACAGTGTCATTGGATATTTCCCTTCTGCTCAAATGTTTGTGGTTTTAGAATGGTTGTTAGACGATAATATTTATTGCTTTAAGAGAGTGAATAAGACTCTCAAACTCTGTTACATGTAATGCATTTGGTGAGGGTAATTAACCACCTACTGTTTTCTCTAGACCAGAGGTTTTCTGTGGTTTACTTTATAGAAATAACGAGCTCTTGAGGTTTCATGTATCCTAACAGATTTCAAGTTTGATGTTTCTTAATTGGTTAGTAATTACTTCAGTCGGAAATATAGGAGGAGTTATTTTTGAAATGGTCGGTTCCTATTAGTTGAGGGGAAAATTAGGGACAGCCTACAGGAGGGTTGAGAACCAATAGGAATTGGAGAAGTGAAATTAGTGGCATCTTACGTTTGGATTTGGGTGGAGTTTTAGATGAATCTTGGGAGTATATAAACGGAGGATTAATATTATGAAGGCTGTTCACTCACTCTACCTCTCCCTACTCTGTCTGTCGTCACTCTCTGCTTACGAGAGAGTCTTAAGTAGTTTACCGGTCTGGATAAGACCTGGCGGGGTGAAGTCTTCTCTCACCCCCAGCCTCGCAGAAATTATTAGATGAAGATCTCCACTCGTCATAGTGGTGGAGATAGGATCCTTAGCCAGTGGCTGAATCTTGCAATTAATGGATCCCGGCAGCAGAGGTTGTATTCTTTACGGCAAAGTCAAAGCCAAACGAGACAGGATGAGGGGATCAGCAATTGAAGTCTATTGCAGAATAATTTCTGACGTTGCAGAACAGACATCAATAAGCAGTAGAAGTCTGAAGCCAGAGTCACCATCATAGTACCGTGATTTGCAAGAGTTGTCGTCCACGTCAATTAGCAAAGTTCCAGTGGAGGACTGCAACCGTTACCAACACACTAGTGACTAGTACAGTCACTAGTTTCCAGCTGCATCAACTCCATTAGAAATTCAGTAACCCCATCCGTATTCCCTCAGTGATTGTGTCAGTGTTTATTGTGAAAAGTATACTCTCAGCCAACAAAGCTTGACCCATTTTGTAAGTTAAACTCCTCCATTGGTAGATATTTGATTGATTGAATTAAAATTACGTTGTTTATGTAGGATTTATTATTTCTCGAACCCTTTGTCTGACCTACTGCTTAATTAGAATACACCTAATTTAAACTTTGTTTGTGTTTTATTCAATCTTGTTATTTTGGTACGATATTTGATTTGCTGCCATTTAATGAAGTGAAGATATTAATGATTATTATTGACAAGTAACGTAAACAGTAAATTAAACAAATTGATTATTCTTTCTAGGGAAAATCGTAACCCACGTAAATAAATGCCCGCTCGGCACTAACTAATAACCACGCTACCATGTGAAAGAAAGAACTTAACTACTGGAAATATTGAATATGAATATTATGAATAACATAAAAAAATGCTGTAGGGCAATAAGAAACACCACCTCAGGGACACCCGATCATATAAGGCATTTATATAATATTATCCCTATTACTGCTGTAGAACGATGAAAGTTACATGAAATAAATTAAATGGTAGAATGTGTACGAAGGATAAGTTGTAGCCACAGGGCTAGGACTCTCCGAGGAGCCCAAGCATACCTACTTTTCTGCCATCAAAGTGGCTTTTCATTTCGTTTGTCTGGTCTGATTTGGTTTGCATGGATGGCATCAGTGGAGAGATTTAGCCTAATAGACACAAATTAGCCTGCAGGGAGAGGAGCAATGAACTCTGTGAAGTAAACTGATAAGATGGCAATGATTAGAGAAGATAATGCCAATGGTATAGAGGAGATACTGTACTGTCACGACAAATTGAGAATGTATATGTTACTCACGGTGACCGGTATATTCCATCCCGGTAAATTACACCACGGTAAATTATACTCCTGTATATATTACACTCCGGTATATTCCATCCCGGTATATTCCATCCCGTTATATTCCACATAGGTAAATTCCACCCCGGTATATCCCATCCCGGTATATTCCACCCCGGTAAGTTCCACCCCACTTTACGGGTTAGGATGGGTATATAATATAATAATATTTTATATAATTCTATGTAACTGTGATTTTCTTCATATCAAATTTAACATTTCGTTGTTCAATCAATTTCAAGTTAAAAAGAAATTAATCATATATATGTATTTATTATACACATTATTTTGCTCAATATTTTAGCTTCAAAGTAAACCGGCATATTATGAATATTTGTATTTTGTCCAGAAGATAAAAATTCCCCTTTCAATACCTATAAGTTCCCCATTCAATACCACTAGTTCCCCATTCAATACCACTAGTTCCCCATTCAATACCACTAGTTCCCCATTCAATACCACTAGTTCCCCATTCAATACCATAAGTTCCCCATTCAATACCACTAGTTCCCCATTCAATACCACTAGTTCTCCAATCAATACCATTAGTTCCCCATTCAATACCACTAGTTCCCCATTCAATACCATAAGTTCCCCAATCAATACCACTAGTTCCCCATTCAATACCACTAGTTCTCCAATCAATACCATTAGTTCCCCATTCAATACCACTAGTTCTCCAATCAATACCATTAGTTCCCCATTCAATACCACTATTTCCCCATTCAATACCCTAACTTCCCCATTCAATACCATTATTTCCCCATTCTCTGGTCACAACCTACCCCAAAGTTCTTCTCGTAATTTCAGTTCATTTGCATAATTGTGAGGTTCGGTTGGTTTTCTCAATGCCTACATTTCTGATTGGATTCTTTTGTTCTAGCGCTAATTGAAAAGTATTGAGAGTTACGCAATGCGGTCTGTCTTCCTAATTAATTGGATGACATAAGGTACTGGATTGCATATTAGTGGTATTCGATGACATAACTAACGAGTTGGACGACATAAGTAAGGTATTGGATGACATAACTAAGGTGTTGGACGACATATGTAAGGTATTGGATGACATAAGTAAGGTGTTGGATGACATAAGTAAGGTGTTGGACGACATGAGTAAGGTATTGGATGACATAACTAAGGTATTGGATGAAATAAGTAAGGTGTTGGACGACATAAGTAAGGTATTGGATGACATGAGTAAGGTATTGGATGGCTTAAGGTATTCGATGAGATCACACCATACACATGAACCAATTTGAGTGTGAATATAATTATACAGTGAAATGATGTCTCTTCCTCATCCTGATACGCTTTTTGGAAACAATACCATTTCAATACAATAATTATTAACCATTTGTCCATTTTAACACAATTATCAAGTCACACAAAATAGCTTTGCCTCAATCCATTGCAAGTAGGAGACAGTTCCACTTAATTGTTGTACAACTTCAAAATATTATTGTGTAATTTCTATGATATTATAAATAACTTTAACTCTACTAACACAGTCCTTCAAAGTTCACAAACTAACCTAGCCGCTGGTACGCACGAACCAGCTCTCTCTAAAACTCTTGTAAAATCTTAACAGATCGAACTTTCAATATTTTTCCTAAACACCTTCATTTGATATTTACACATCTACTGGTAAACACATTAGAATAATATTCCATTTAAAATATAAATTACAAGCCAAAATAAGAAACAAATGTTCTGCACGATAATTAGGTATTAATGTTGAATGGACGGGGCGAGAGAGAACTGACATACTCCTAATATATTTGAATAAATGCTCATAATATGAACATCTTAGCATTTATCCCTTTTGTTTTTATCTAATCATGTGTTATTTCGAGGTAAAGTAAAAGTCATGAAAGGACAGCATCCAAATCTGTTTAGAAATAAAGTTATTGATATTTTCCACACACCATTTCCTATAGATTACTAGGGTTAAAGAAATTAAAAGGTGACTTCAATGCAATTATAAAGTAACCTTAATGAAATTATAAAATAACTTCAATGCAATTATATGGTAAATTCAATGCCATTATTGCTTAACTTAAATATATTTTTTGAATCATTAACTTTTGTTTCTCTTCCCTGTACTTGATGCCAACTCCAAGTCAATCATTGAGCTATAACATTCTAGCGATGTTCACTTTTCCTCACTCGTTCTTTATCATTTTCCTTCGATATTTTCAGAGAATAAATCTTGAATCTCCGCTAGAGTTCATTTTCTATTCTATTCACGAAGAGGCTTTTAAGAAAAGCCAAAAGTTGTGACCTTTAAAGGACGCACTCTTACAACTTATAAATATTCTGGTCTAAGTCGTCGAGAATGAATTCTTAACAATTTTTATATCCAATTTTAATTTAGTAAAATGCAAAGACAGACGCTTGTTACTTTTGTAAAATTGCAAAAGGTTGTATTTTGATCTGCAATATTTATTTATTTATTGGTAATCTTGTTAAAAGTATCATACCAAATTGCCTAAAAATTTTGTAAGAAAATTGGTCATTTTCCAGAGACCATTTGATTAGATTTTGGGAGCAATTGGGTTGAAGGTCAAGGTCAAAAGGTCAAAATGAACAAAGAATATTGTAGCTGCGACGAAGGCATGCGCTCTACGATTGCCTATTCTTATCATCATTACTAATGATGACAAAGAAGTGAGCCACAGACAGTGATGTGACAACCTCATCACTAATTCCATTCTTTCTCAGGATTCGTCATAAGTTTTAATTAATCTCCCGAAGTTTTCAAAGGAAAAGGACGATACATTAAGAAACTGAAATCTAATTATCATTTGAATATTTGGATGCCTCTTCAATTGTTATAACTTTCACCACATTATTATTCATGGGAGAATATTGCAATTGATATGAATAAATATCAAGTAATTAAGCATTTCAGTAATAGTGTAACTTTCAAATGTTAGTTAAAATTATGAGTTTCAGTAAATTATCTATAAATATTATTGTATAAGTGTAATCCGTTTCAGCACTGCCTCCTTAGTTCGTTACGATGTTCACCACTCTTCTCAGTCGAGTTCACCACTCACCTTAGTCGAGTTCACCACTCACCTCAGTCGAGTTCACCACTCACCTTAGTCGAGTTCACCACTCACCTTAGTCGAGTTCACCACTCACCTCAGTCGAGTTCACCACTCACCTTAGTCGAGTTCACCACTCACCTTAGTCGAGTTCACCACTCACCTCAGTCGAGTTCACCACTCACCTCAGTCGAGTTCACCACACACCTCAGTCGAGTTCACCACTCACCTTAGTCGAGTTCACCACTCACCTTAGTCGAGTTCACCACTCACCTCAGTCGAGTTCACCACTCACCTCAGTCGAGTTCACCACACACCTCAGTCGAGTTCACCACTCACCTTAGTCGAGTTCACCACTCACCTTAGTCGAGTTCACCACTCACCTTAGTCGAGTTCACCACTCACCTTAGTCGAGTTCACCACTCACCTTAGTCGAGTTCACCACTCACCTTAGTCGAGTTCACCACTCACCTTAGTCGAGTTCACCACTCACCTCAGTCGAGTTCACCACTCACCTCAGTCGAGTTCACCACTCACCTCAGTGGAGTTCACCACTCACCTCAGTCGAGTTCACCACTCACCTCAGTCGAGTTCACCACACACCTCAGTCGAGTTCACCACTCACCTTAGTCGAGTTCACCACTCACCTTAGTCGAGTTCACCACTCACCTTAGTCGAGTTCACCACTCACCTTAGTCGAGTTCACCACTCACCTTAGTCGAGTTCACCACTCACCTTAGTCGAGTTCACCACTCACCTTAGTCGAGTTCACCACTCACCTCAGTCGAGTTCACCACTCACCTCAGTCGAGTTCACCACACACCTCAGTCGAGTTCACCACTCACCTTAGTCGAGTTCACCACTCACCTTAGTCGAGTTCACCACTCACCTTAGTCGAGTTCACCACTCACCTTAGTCGAGTTCACCACTCACCTTAGTCGAGTTCACCACTCACCTTAGTCGAGTTCACCACTCACCTTAGTCGAGTTCACCACTCACCTCAGTCGAGTTCACCACTCACCTCAGTCGAGTTCACCACTCACCTCAGTGGAGTTCACCACTCACCTCAGTCGAGTTCACCACTCACCTCAGTCGAGTTCACCACACACCTCAGTCGAGTTCACCACTCACCTTAGTCGAGTTCACCACTCACCTTAGTCGAGTTCACCACTCACCTTAGTCGAGTTCACCACTCACCTTAGTCGAGTTCACCACTCACCTTAGTCGAGTTCACCACTCACCTTAGTCGAGTTCACCACTCACCTCAGTCGAGTTCACCACTCACCTCAGTCGAGTTCACCACTCACCTCAGTGGAGTTCACCACTCACCTCAGTCGAGTTCACCACTCACCTCAGTCGAGTTCACCACACACCTCAGTCGAGTTCACCACTCACCTTAGTCGAGTTCACCACTCACCTCAGTCGAGTTCACCACTCACCTCAGTCGAGTTCACCACACACCTCAGTCGAGTTCACCACTCACCTTAGTCGAGTTCACCACTCACCTTAGTCGAGTTCACCACTCACCTTAGTCGAGTTCACCACTCACCTCAGTCGAGTTCACCACTCACCTCAGTCGAGTTCACCACTCACCTTAGTCGAGTTCACCACTCACCTTAGTCGAGTTCACCACTGCTCTCGTTGTTTTAATTTCTCTGGACTGAGAACTAATGGATTTGCAGCACTGAGTTCTCAGAGCCTCAACCAGATCTTATTTTGAGTTCAATTAATTAATTTGTCAGTTGTTGAGAACCAAAAAGATGGCATCTCAAAAGGGGAATTCAATTGCCTCTGAAGAATTAAGAATACCTTCGAATAAAAGCTCTTGGAATGCTGTGGAAGATTTTCCGCTTGGTAAAATAGTCTGTAAATTGTAAATGAGTTCATTATCAAATAATATTAAAGAACTGACATCAGTGAATATTAAATGGTATAATTTGTTTATCAAATTCAAAACAATCTTGTTAATATTTTTCTATATATAATAACGAAGAAAAATTAGTAGAACTATGATAGAGACTATAGAGTACAAAAAGTTTATAGTTAGGACTATCCAATAAAGTTAAAATATGAACAATTTTCTCTTAATCTTGATATATTCATGAATTTATGAAGCTACATTTCTTGGTTAAATGAAATAATTAATTGTTAATTTTAGCATTCTTTCAATAATAATTAGATACATTTTGATGATGATCTCTCTTGTAATAAATAGTTCGATATTCGACTTTTGTTGTATTTTATGAAGAATATCGCACAGATATATTTTAATATGCCAGCAAAGTAAATAGAAGAGATTTCAATAATGGTGATATTTTCGAAGATGTGTTTTACTTTTTTTTGTCATATAATAGATATTTATTTTAGCCTCAGAATTAAATTGAATTTCTACCATTTCAGAATTTCTAGGAACCAATTATCAAACTTTAATTGTGTAGTCAACTCTGCACTTCAACATGAAAAATAAAGTATTGTGGAAAATAGTAGAACCGAATACATATGTGCTGCATATGAGGCACGGTAAATTAAAAAATATTGAAGAGAACATAGGCATTTTCAGTCATTAAATTGAATAGTGATATTTTACCGCGCACTGTATAGTGCATAATCCATAACTATATGTATAGTGAATAGAGTCACACCTACAGTGAATAGAGTCACACCTATAGTGAATAGAGTCACACCTACAGTGAATAGAGTCACACCTACAGTGAATAGAGTCACACCTACAGTGAATAGAGTCACACCTACAGTGAATAGAGTCACACCTACGGTGAATAGAGTCACACCTATAATGAATAGAGTCACACCAACAGTGAATAGAGTCACACCTATAATGCATAGAGTCACACCTACAGTGAATAGAGTCACACCTATTATGAATAGAGTCACACCTACAGTGAATAGAGTCACACCTATTATGAATAGAGTCACACCTACAGTGAATAGAGTCACACCTACAGTGAATAGAGTCACACCTACGGTGAATAGAGTCACACCTATAATGAATAGAGTCACACCTACAGTGAATAGAGTCACACCTATTATGAATAGAGTCACACCTACAGTGAATAGAGTCACACCTACAGTGAATAGAGTCACACCTACAGTGAATAGAGTCACACCTATTATGAATAGAGTCACACCTACAGTGAATAGAGTCACACCTATAATGAATAGAGTCACACCTACAGTGAATAGAGTCACACCTATTATGAATAGAGTCACACCTACAGTGAATAGAGTCACACCTACAGTGAATAGAGTCACACCTACGGTGAATAGAGTCACACCTATAATGAATAGAGTCACACCTACAGTGAATAGAGTCACACCTATTATGAATAGAGTCACACCTACAGTGAATAGAGTCACACCTACAGTGAATAGAGTCACACCTACAGTGAATAGAGTCACACCTATTATGAATAGAGTCACACCTACAGTGAATAGAGTCACACCTACAGTGAATAGAGTCACACCTACAGTGAATAGAGTCACACCTATTATGAATAGAGTCACACCTACAGTGAATAGAGTCACACCTACAGTGAATAGAGTCACACCTATTATGAATAGAGTCACAACTACAGTGAATATGCATAAGCTAAAGAGAGAACACTAATTGTTTAAGAGATTTATACAAAATGTCAGTATTATCTAAAACTAAGCTGTCGAATTTTACATATCTAACAGATAATAATCCAAAGTCATTCCGTGGGAAAATATTAGACATATTTCAGATTTCATCAATTACTTTACATAATTTTGCCTACCTATCCAGCTTATAGTGCAGCCATTATTGAGTTGCCCATCGTGTGGGCAAGAAACACTCTGAGACAGCGAAGTTTCTTGAAGCTCCTGAATTGGCTGTTTACTGCACTGTTAGAAGTTTTCAAGAACTCAAAGTGATGAAGATAGTCCTCGAGGTGGAATCCATTCCATAAAGATCAATGACTTGAATTGCCGTGACTGGAATGTGAATGAAAAGACAATGAGATTCATTAATAAGACAGACTTCAAGTTGCAAACTCTGAAAGTGCAAACTTGTCAGCCCTTCACAGACCTACAAAAAGTAAAGAGTTATAGGCAGGTACAGACGCGGACCTACAAAAAGTAAAGAGTTATAGGCAGGTACAGACGCGGACCTACAAAAAGTTAAGAGTTATAGGCAGGTACAGACGCGGACCTACAAAAAGTAAAGAGTTATAGGCAGGTACAGACGCGGACCTACAAAAAGTAAAGAGTTATAGGCAGGTACAGACGCGGACCTACAAAAAGTAAAGAGTTATAGGCAGGTACAGACGCGGACCTACAAAAAGTAAAGAGTTGTAGGCAGGTACAGACGCGGACCTACAAAAAGTAAAGAGTTATAGGCAGGTACAGACGCGGACCTACAAAAAGTAAAGAGTTATAGGCAGGTACAGACGCGGACCTACAAAAAGTAAAGAGTTATAGGCAGGTACAGACGCGGACCTACAAAAAGTAAAGAGTTATAGGCAGGTACAGACGCGGACCTACAAAAAGTAAAAAGTTATAGGCAGGTACAGACGCGGACCTACAAAAAGTAAAGAGTTATAGGCAGGTACAGACGCGGACCTACAAAAAGTAAAGAGTTATAGGCAGGTACAGACGCGGACCTACAAAAAGTAAAGAGTTATAGGCAGGTACAGACGCGGACGAGATCATTTTCTGTGAAAGAAAAGTTTGTTGTCGATGTAATTTTTTTAACCGACAAAATGACAAAGTAATATGCAAATTTATTTTCAGCCCTTCTTGACTCTTTGAGAACGGATTTCAGACGTCAAAAACCTTCTTCAGTTAATGTCTGGGCCGCCATATCCAGACCATTTTAGTTCCGAAAGGTGCGAAAGCGAACACAAATACTTTCATTGAGACGTTTTTGACCCTCCACTTCAAGAAACTGAAATATATTTCAAAGACAAGCCGTTAACTTTCTAACAAGACGCCCACCATGAAACATGTCCAATAAAACCCAGAAACGGTGCCAGTACTACTTTCCACGATTTTTGGAGCAGGAAGGTTTGGCACCACCAGACCTTAACCCACTGGACTTTTGTACTTGGATTCTTTTGGGACCAGATGTTTGTTCTTCTTTTCATGGGTCAATTGAAACTCCAAAGCGTAGCATCGAGAAAGTATGGGACAAAATGCCTCAAGAAACCTTGACTAAAACAGCAGAGGGTTTCCGCAGCAGACTTCAGCGTGTAATTCAGGCCAGAGGCGAACACTTTGAAGGAAATTTGTATTAATGCCCAAAAAAGTTTAATATATTCTGAAATATTTTACTGTTTAAAATTTACAAAAATATAACCCTTTATAAAGTTGTCCAAGTAATTTGTACGTGACCTGAATATATTTATATTAAAACAAAATTCCATTGATCGAACAAAAAAAAACCTATTGCATTCAATTATCTTTCGTCCAAAAGTATATATACTACATATTCCTTATTGTTGGTTAGTGTAATGTTCCTTTGATATGAATGACATAAAAGTAAAGCATTGCTTGGTATCAAGGCAATGATCTAATAGCACCATGGATAATATACCTACACTCTTCTCACTACTAATATATACTATAGCTATAACATATATAGAGCTATTTTATATAGACTTTAGGAAACGCCAACTGATTACCAAGTATATATACGCAATATATATATATATGTATGTATATAGGATATAATTAGGAAGCGTATTGGGTAGTATAGTGCTTTATATGATGCCACATTTAGTCACATTGACTCTTATATGTCATTGGTGTTTTTACTATAAATGTCATGATGTAATAATTGAATATACTATACATAAAATACTTACAATGCGTATGTATACCAAAATAATATCCTTCCATGGAGAGAATTCACTAATTATCGGACAGTTTTCTAGTACCTATTAATATCAAAATTGAAGTTCAAATTTTTGAAATTCTGTTCATCAGTCGCCAGTGTGTTACTTCATATTTAATTTTAGATGAGTTACTTAATGATTACAAGTTGCATTAGTTTAAGTACTACAATGTAAAAACTCTAACAGACGCACTTTATTAGAGAAAATCAATGAGTCAATAACATAAATAAAATGTGTATGCACTTATCTTTATAGATTATTGATAATCATTAATTTAACTGCAAAAAGCTGTTGCATATTTTATTAAATGGAATAGTAAATGATTTTCATAGGACAATTTAACTGTTATGCTTTCAATTAAAGAGATTATGCTTTCTTCGAGGTTTTTGTATTTGTACAAAATTACATGTATTGGTAAAATTGTGTATTTGGAATATGTATTTGTATTTGTTGTAATATACTACTACTATTTGTAATATGCTACTAATATATGTCTAATTAATATGTGTTTTTGTAGTGCCATATTTCCAAATGTTTTGAAGATTGCTTGTGTAATTCCTATTTATAAGAAAGGTGATACTTTAGACATAAACAATTATAGACCTATCTCCATATTGCCATTGTTCAGCAAGATAGTTGAAAAGTGTATCGCTGTAAGGCTGCAATCATTTTTGGAAGATTCATCTATTATTTGTAATAATCAGTATAGTTTTAGAAAGGGACTGTCCACTATTGATGTTATTGTTGACTATTCAGAATATATATGTAGGATGTTTGAAGAGAGGAAGCACGTGGTGGGTGTATTTTTGGATTACTATAAGGCATTTGATACTGTAAATCACAACATATTGCTTTCTTAGCTTGAACTGTATGGAGTACGCCGCTTAGCCTTGAAACTTTTAAAAAAATATTTGAGCAATCGAAATCAATGTGTTCGTATAGGTAAATATATTTCAGATAATGAGTATATTTCAACTGGTGTACCCCAAGGTAGTGTGCTGGGACCCTTATTGTTTGTAGTATATATTAATGAATTCCCCACTGTCACTGTAACACTGTCACTGTAACACTGTCACTGTAACACTGTCATTGTAACACTGTCACTGTAACACTGTCACTGTAACACTGTCACTGTAACACTGTCACTGTAACACTGTCACTGTACCACTGTCACTGTAACACTGTCACTGTAACACTGTCACTGTAACACTGTCACTGTAACACTGTCACTGTAACACTGTCACTGTAACACTGTCACTGTAACACTGTCACTGTAACACTGTCGCTGTAACACTGTCACTGTAACACTGTCACTGTAACACTGTCACTGTAACACTGTCGCTGTAACACTGTCACTGTAACACTGTCACTGTAACACTGTCACTGTAACACAGTCACTGTAACACAGTCACTGTCACAATGAAGAACTAAGTAATTGACACTAAACTCTACGGACTCTGCAAATTGTAACTTTTGTCACTTTGCCTGATGGACTATAGGACTATTCGTCTCTTTTTAACCTATAAGTGCCTGCATTTTACCTTCAGACCAATGTACTGATGTGTACTACATCACTACAGTTACTAGTAGCCCTGTGTATTAGTGTGTACAGACTGTATGACTACAGTCAACAGCAAGTCTGAGTTGTGACTGTATGACTACAGTCATTAGAATGGTTGTATAGTGACTGTGTAAGTACAGTCACTAGTAGTACTGTGTACTGTGTATTGACTTAGTCTCTGTCTTGATATTTCATAATATTATCTATTAGGTAAATTAAAGACAGGAAATGTTCGATAAAATTATAAGCCGCTTTTGAAAAGAGGTAAATTTGGTTTATGTTTTATCTTTTTACATTAATAAGAAGGAAGATAGAAATCTTACGGAAGATATAATTCCTTCAGGAACTACGAGCGAGGAGTTGAGTTCCCTAAAGGAGTGGACTTTCTAAAACCTCTCCTTCGCGGAGAGGCATTCCCTCTCTGGATCGCAATTGAGCTATTCGCTGTTGGAGCCAGGCAGACTCCCTTAGATCGTTCGTTGTCTCAACAAGGCGTCTACCAATGTACTTCATGATTGAGGAGGTAGTACTTCCGTACGCTTCTGTGTTCTCTATAGCAATTGGCTCAAATATGAATGCATCACCAAAGGCGGAGTATTTCTGACGTTTACGTTTCTCCACAACCCAGGCAGCTGATCCGACCTCAACCGCGAAATAATTGGGGTGTGTCTCGGCGAATGTGTCGACACATGTGCGTGATTTAATTAATTTTGGTTAGTTTAAAATAAATACTAAATACCTAAATCTATTTGAACGAAAACAAATTCGAATTTGGTATCAAAATATTCAAATTCTACAGAAAATGTCCATTACTTTGATAGAAGCATTTTATTCTATACAATTTTTTCGTGCTTGTATATTGTTCTTATTAATGGAGTGAATATAAATATATTTATGGATTAGGTAATATAGTTCCATTTCTGATTAGTTATAAATCCCTTTAGATATTAGGACTCAGTGGTGGGCACACATTGTGTTATCCAGTGCCGAAAGATGGAATCTCAGTGCCAATTTTCTTTTCGTTTTTTAAATTGCAGGGGATACTGAGTAATTATTATATAATGAGGTGGTAGATTTAATTTAAATACGTACATGTACATTGTGCAACGGTACATATTTTGCACATAAATATTGGTACATAGTAGATTTATCATTTGCATTAAAAAGAATTGATAAATAATATATAATAATTTTTTTCTTCATGTGGAAATATTTCACAATAAAAACAAAAATAAGTTATCTTGCATAAGTAATTAATAAGTAACTCATAAATTCACAGGATAAATTACTATGGCTACCTAACTTTTTAAAAAAGGGAATTAAAATGATTGCATAAATTTTTACCACAGTGTTTGAATGTACCAAGACAAGCCTATCAAAGACCGGCACTATTCTAACAATAAACTAAAAATACTTCATTAACGGATAAAATTGACTATCAAAGTATGAAAGTCACTACAAATATACTGTTCTTCAATTAGTTGATCATCCTCTTTTATATTATCCTTGTAATTTATGGCTAAAAATTCAAAATTTTCTTTGAAAGAAAATAAAGCAAAGTTTCCCTGGTGGGCACGAGTGCCGTGCTGAGGGCCAAAAGAGCACTGAGTGCTGCATTTGCCCACCTCTGTATTAGGTGGATAAAATGTTCTCTCTTCAGATATCAAATCAACGACAAACCACCGGGTAGTAAAGTAATTTATTTATTCAACATAAACTCGCCCGTACAATAGACCGAGTGAACGGGCACTCACTCGCCTTTACATATGTTATTCTTAGAGTCGAATTTATCACCCGAAAAAGCTTTCGCTTTTAGAGAATTGAGAAAAATAAATAAGAACTTTGCACAGATGTTTTTAATCTATTTTACAATAAAATCTATTAAACAGGCATACAGTGAAACATTAAACAATAGAACCTACATCACAGATGAATAATGATACACTCTACAATATAACATATATCACAGACACATGCATAATGAAAGATTCTACAATGTAACCTATATCACAGACATATAACGAAACTTTATTTAATAGAACCTATGTATATTTCAGACACATAACGAAGGTTCTACGATAGAACTTACACCACAGACATCAATGAAACAATACAATGGGAATAGAATCTAGCAATAATAGAATGACAGACGCAGATATTTAGCATGATTATTGTTAAGGAGGTATAAATTTAAAACTTTCCAAATGATACAATTACTGTATCATTTAAATCATAGGTTAAATTCGTTTATATCTTAATCATCATTAAATATGGAGTCAAGTAATATATTCTTATAATTTCTCATATATTCTTTTCAGTCATCTGTAAAGCTGTTCAACACATCAACACACTGCTAATGAATATTGGATTGTGATTTCTTTTTCTTATACGGGGTATTAGGAACCTGTTCTTGTTTTTAGTCAGATGAGTATGTCGATCTTCAGAAGTTTGAAGTTTCATATTCAGATCATCTTCTTATGTCATTCCGTTCAGTGTTCTATACATATGTATATGCTGCTATACTAAGCTTAAAGACACGTACTATATATAGAGGTAATAATTTTATATTGTGAAAATGGAGGTTTGAGTGTTCGCGCCATCTAAGAAATTCATTCATCTGATAGTCTTTTTCTGCACAGCCACACTTCTATAGGGAACCTCTCTTCCTTCGTTTTATTTTCGACTATTTTTAGAAGTTATATTTCTTTTTATTATCAAAGTGGCGTTTCAATGTAGTTTATTTATTTAAAAAAAATTATATGGATTGTGGTTCGTGGATCGTCAATAATTTTCAGTTTAGGTTCATGAGAAATTAGAGTCCATGAGAACCAGTGGCATATAACATCACATACCAGTGGCATATAACATCACATACCAGTGGCATATAACATCACATACCAGTGGCATATAACATCACATACCAGTGGCATATAACATCACATACCAGTGGCACATAACATCACATACCAGTGGCATATAACATCACATACCAGTGGCATATAACATCACATACCAGTGGCATATAACATCACATACCAGTGGCATATAACATCACATACCAGTGGCACATAACATCACATACCAGTGGCATATAACATCACATACCAGTGGCATATAACATCACATACCAGTGGCATATAACATCACATACCAGTGGCATATAACATCACATACCAGTGGCACATAACATCACATATCAGTGGCACATAACATCACATATCAGTGGCATATAACATCACATATCAGTGGCACATAACATCACATACCAGTGGCATATAACATCACATACCAGTGGCATATAACATCACATACCAGTGGCACATAACATCACATATCAGTGGCACATAACATCACATACCAGTGGCACATAACATCACATACCAGTGGCACATAACATCACATACCAGTGGCACATAACATCACATAGAAGGTAATACATTGTGTATTTGAGACATTAGATTATCATTAGGAACTACATTTCGTAATTCAAACAATACTCCAATGCTTCGAGATATCTTGCTTGATATAAAAGAAATATGATTTTGGAATTTCATCTTATCAACCAGTATAATACCTTTACATTTTTTATACGATGAAGTTGCTCGATATTGTCGCCCCCATTAATAATTGGTTTGTTTAGGGTATAACTTCCCTTATAAGAGTAAATCATGTATTTGGTTTATTTTGATATTATTTGAATTTATCAATTCTGCTATACTTCAATGATTATCGCTTATTGACACATATTGAATTAGTACTGTAATTAACAAGTCATTGATGAATAACAAGAAGAGGAGAAATGCTCAACTGTTAATGCAATCGAGTTACCGAACTAGAAGTTTCAATTAATCTTTCGAATGCATTCCTTTATTTAGAGAATAAATACAGTAATTCTACATTCATTTACTTCTAGTGATGATGAAAAGGATTTCACAATTTGACCGCTTGAGTGAATTATAATTATTTCAACTCAGAGTTATATGATTTAGAATAAAAGTACAGTAAAAATGCATTTAGAAATTCCTGTAAAAGCTGAATACAGTATATATAATTCATTTTAGCATTGTTCACTTTGTGTAAGCATTGAATAATTCTAATAACTTTTAATTTTTTTTTTAAATCAAAGTCATTATATCTATCTACAGAATATGATTACCTACATTGTGTAGCGTACCCGGGACTAGACTTTCATGTTTAATGGGATTATCAGAGCAGTTCGTTTTATTATTATGATTTTAGCTTCAATAATTTGGCAACTGATTAAATATTGCTTATCAATTACACAGGAAATGAGAGCGAGAAAATAACTGGTTATTATTCATTGGCGCAAATTAAATCTAAACAGTTCAGCAAAATTAATATTTTCTTTTCTCATCTAGATATGAGGTATACATCTAGATATGAGATATTCACGAGATATACATCTAGATATGAGATATACATGTACATATGAGATATTCATGGATGAGATATAGATGTAAATGTATGTAGGTAGAACTGGTCCAAAGTGTTACAGTTAGGCCTATGCAAAAAGTACAGCATCACATTCATAGGTAGGCCTATATATATTAAATATACAAACATATGGATTCAAAAAAGTAGATTAGTATGTGACAGACTTTATGAGTATGTAACAGGATCTGAGCAATTATCGAAATTGAACACCATTAAGAAACGAATGTTATTTCAGAGATCATTAATAAATAAAGCCAAACATTACAAAAAAGGTGGAAAGCAAAGAAGTAAGTTTGAACTCATCCAAATATCGCAGAAAAGAGAAAAGCTGTTAGTTTGACCTCATCCAAATATCGCAGAAAAGAGAAAAACAGTTAGTTTGACCTCATCCAAATATCGTTGAAAAAAGAAAAGCTGTAAGTTTGACCTTACCCTTATCAAAGGCAAATAGAGAGTCAGCGTAATAGCATGGCTTGTGTAAATATTGTAACAGCTAACATATTGAAAAAGAAAATAAACCAAATCAAATAGTGTTATTTTAATTCGCTTCAATATAATAAATTTCATGATAACTCATTATCACTATGGGAATAATTTATCATTTTGTGACTAATTTACCACAGTGTGACTAATTTACCACAGTGTGACTAATTTACCACAGTGTGACTAATTTACTACAGTGTGACTAATTTACTACAGTGTGACTAATTTACCACAATGTAACTAATTTACCACAATGTGACTAATTTACCACAATGTGACTAATTTACCACAATGTGACTAATTTACCACAATGTGACTAATTTACCACAATGTGACTAATTTACCACAGTGTGACTAATTTACCACAGTGTGACTATTTTACCACAGTGTGACTACTTCACAATATCAATTGATGTCAGTATTGAATTAATGACCATTGTAGTCAGTATATCATTATAATAGTCAATCCAAATAAGTGTTTTAATTTGATGTAGGGAAACACCTCAGTATACTCCAACACTTGGAGTAATGTGAAAGTGGTTGCCAATTGTGGAGAATAATTAGCAAAACTATTCTTCGTAACATGATATGCGTTCTATATCTTCCTATCTAATCAAATGACTCACTACTTGACTCACTACTTGCCTCACTACATCAAATGACTCACTACATGCCTCACCCCATCAAATGACTCACTACTTGACTCACTACATGAAATGACTCACTACATCAAATGACTCACTACATGCCTCACCCCATCAAATGACTCACTACATGCCTCACCCCATCAAATGACTCACTACTTGACTCACTACATGAAATGACTCACTACATCAAATGACTCACTACATCAAATGACTCACTACATCAAATGACTCACTAAATCAAATGACTCGCTACATCAAATGACTCACTACTTGCCTCGCTACATCAGTTTTATATCATTTCCAGTTTTCTGTTGATCTCTTCATGACTTTCCGAATTTGCTCCCCAAGACTTTGAAAACTTCTCGCTAGTTTATTTGCATACAATTTAGCAGATATGAATTATTCAGACTATTTCGGCATTTCTTACTTTGCCGTATAAATATCATAAAGAAATTATATATTGAACATTATAGAAAATAATGCGAAGAAAATAACACGAAGAAAATTAAACTAGTATTAACATTAAATAAATTACAATTGAGAATTAATAATTTACAATTGACAATAACTAAAATTTTGTTGTTAATAAATGAAATACTATTTTCAGAGGGTAAATATTACCTCAACTTTGAAGTTTCTTCTTAAGGATCAAGATTTCGAATAGAAAATTATAATCTATTAAAATACTATCGACAATAGTTGATTGATTATTAGATGAAATATTGTCGGCAATACCTAATCCAAAATCGAAATAAGTAACTTCACTTTAGTAAGAGTTTGAAGTTGTTTCAGTTCATGGATTACTTCCTGGTCTCATAGGTATAAAGGCAGGAAAGAATAACTGTGTATAAAATTTACAGGTTTCGAATTCTCTACTTTTTCTATATGTCAAAAATTAATCGAACTGTAATAATGATTTTATTCGAAGTGACGTAACTTCAAATAGTTTACATCTAATTGGTATCATATATATTTACCAAAAAGGAAACATTTTCTACTAACATCGAAAAGGAAGACTTTGTCCACAGCACTGTTGTCAAATATCCTTTTTTTCAACTATTATTTTATTGCATTCAAAGTGTATACTCGATACCTTATTGAATGATGGTAACAAGAATAAAATTAAGAATATCTACAAACTTTAGCATCAGTTAATATTGTTTCCAATTTTCAATTTACCGAAAAGTAGAATGAAACTCTTTTTCGTGATATTTCATTGAAAACTTCTCAAGATGGCAATCAAAGAAATGTTAGCCTTTCTCTAAATTCAGAAATGCATGATAACCTTTATAAATAACTATATGGTACAAGTAATGCCAATATTGGAGGTTCTAATGTATATATAGGAAATATATATAGGATAGGAATATATATTCGATATGTGTACTGAGTGCTTAGAGAATTTCTTGAATAAAGCGTAATGTTCGGGTCTGTTTGTAGCGAATGATCTCCATTGTTGCTCAGCGGAGCAGAGATTTAAAGGCTCCATCAGGTGGATAATCCTCCATAATGGCTCCATGGCAGCCAGTCTCTGAATGCCTCCCTCCTCTTGCGTAGTCGAACATTCTACAGGAGACCTTTTTGCCTCACTGCACAAATGTAGAGGTAGAAGATGTGACTCTTCTAGTGGAGAAAAAGAAAACACTGATGTAGAATGTGAATGATGAGAAAACTACAAGATCAGGAATTATAACGGAGAAATATGATTGGTATGGATTTCGACACCTTTCAAAGCAACTGTATAATTATTAAGAGCGACTTCTATATCTAGGTATGTGGTATATAAATTAGTTGCGCATAGGCCTTACCACAGCTATTTCATTCTCAGACGGATTATGTCTTAGGTTGAAGAATTATTGGTTATAGGCTGGAAAAATTTATTGGTTTCGAGTTAAAGTTTGAGAGAACTTAGGAAACATTAAAATGTTGATGTTTATAAGAAGAGGTAGAAAATTAACTTATTTATTGGCTTTTTGGTTGTGAATAGGATAGTTTCTTATGATTCCCTAATTGTTTAGTTACGAAGAATGACTCTTCTCAATGAGGTTAGAAACCCAAGAAAGTTGGATAATCAAGGAAGAGGGCAGAATAACATAAGGAAGTAGAAGGAGAGTTGGAAAGAGGGTATGCCGAGGGACTGAAAAACGAATAGAGTTCCTATAGTTAGACATCAGCGGGAAGCTTATACCTCATTATGACAGTTAGGTTATTAATTTCAATGGTGTGTGAATTAGTTAGTTCTGTTGTAGTTCAACAGACTGCATAATCGAAAGAGTCTGACTGTATCCTAACTTGAGAATCCTACCTACCTTCTATCCCAATTATAATGGTAAGAATATTATGTTTCATCTTTAGTAAACTGAGTCGATTAATTAACTGCAATTTCACGTGCTATTGGTTCAATGTACAGAGTAATTAGTTAATAATGACACGTTTCATTGTCCTCATTACCTCAGTTACCTCTTACAATAACTTATTAAAAACTTATTTTCGAATAAAATGATCAATTAGAGTGATACTCTTATATTATTTAATGAATTCGCTATGTATCTTAGACTGAAATAATATAATGAACTTGGAAATAATTATTGAAAATAAAAAGATGCAGAATGGATAAAATGGAAAAGGGAGACGTGATCACCTTTCACCCTTTTTTGGTGATGCCTTTAAAAGACTTTGCACAATATTATCTGAAAATTAGTTGCTATTAAGCACTCGTCGTGGCAGGACGTTTCTTCACCGATCTATTTTCATTATACATCTATTCACTGTATTTCTTCTCGACAATTGTTTATTTAACTACAATAAACAGTAACCTCAATATACATTAGATAATAAATTAGTAACTATAGTTCATTCATTTCAATAACTCTTCAATATAAGTTTAACGTGCGTACCTTCAAGTTATTTAGTTAGCATTGACCAAATACTTTAGTCACTTTGTCTAAGCTCTACGTGTTTTGTACTTTATTCTACGGTCTACGGCAATAAAACATTTACGTTTCTAACTGAACTCACGGCTTTGATTCCATTAAATCCACAACCTAACTATTCCCTTGCATTCAAATTTAATCATTTCTTAGGTTAGTGTAGGTGTATACAGCTTGTTTCAAAAGAAGAGGAACAAAAATTTAAATAAGTATATTTCAATCACTATTGAAGATACATGTGCTTTTCTGGTGTCATTTTGTTCGTTGAACACTCTTCCATCCACAGTTACATTTTTATTAAGTTTTGTAAATTTTTGTGAATGGTATAACGATTTTATTGAAGGGTGATGAAAATGGCTTTGCGGAAATGGTCAGAAGTCGGACAATGAAGTAAGTTCAAACATTGAGAATATCTTTATTTGACAACAACCCCATTGATAAAACAGATTTATTTCCAAGTTTTAAAAGCATTCATATAACAATACCTTTTATAAAATATTGACAATCTGGAGAAATGTAATTAAGTACAAAAAGGAAGGCACAAGTTTAAATTTTAACAAGGGTCGTTCAGGTCACAAAGCAACAGTACGGTTTGAAACAGATTTAGCACTCTGTACAAATTTCACATACTGGTTCTTGCATGTTCATTTTGTAGAAGATATATACAGTCTTAGGCGATGAAGCTGCATTTTACATGAAAGGAGAACTAATTAATCATAAAATTTGGCGATATGCTCCACGGAATAACAGTCCTGATTTTTATTTTGACTGACTTTATCACTGTGGAAATTAAAATCATTACTCTGACTTTCATTTTGTAGAGGAACCTTTGTAAGTCTAGTTCAGTAATTCGATTGATTGAAGATTTCGAGACATTTAATCAATAATTTCTCATACCAGGAGTAGTTGAATTTCCAATATGGAGTTACGGAATAAAATTGCTATTGTCTTCAGATCGTACCGTTCTCTTGCGACCTGAACGACCATTATTAAAATTTATTTGTGCCTTCCTTTTTGTATTTAGTCTCATTTCTACAGATTGTCATTATTTTAAAAGAGAAATAGGTATCTGAATGCTTTTAAAACCTGGAAATAAATCTGCTTTATCACTGCTGTTGTTGTGTACACGCACACACAGAGAAAGGATTAATTTAATCGAATCAAATTTGATTTGTTTTGACTTATATGAATGGTATGATTTTACCCATATCTACGTGGTGAGTTGCAGGTACTATTAAAAAATGGTTCAATTATTGACGGTGATCAAAACAAAAAAGGCGTTTTTGACTCACTCCCAAAATAAGAAATAAAATAGCACCAACTCATAGTGAACTAGATTATGTGCACTCGTAGAGCGCATACCTTCGCCTGCTAACTGAATAATAACCAATCGTCCCACCAAGTTTCATGCAATATGGTACAATACTTTTTGGGTTATTGAGTTATAAATGACCTTGACCTTTGACCGGATCACTCCCAAAATTCTACCAGATCGTTCTGGACATTGACCAATTGTACCATCAAATTTCAGACAATTTGGTTGAATACTTTTTGAGTTATTGAGTTATAAATGGTTTTGACCTTTGACCTGATCGCTCCCAAAATCTAACAAAATGGTTCCTGTATATTGACCAATCGTCCCACCAAGTTTCATGCAATATGGTTCAATACTTTTTGAGTTATAAATGACCATGACCTTGACCTTTGACCTGGCCGCTCCCAAAACTCTACCAGCAGGTCACTGGACATGGACCAATTGTTTGACCAAATTTCAGGCAATTCGATTGAACACTTTTCAGTTAAGCGAATAACAAGAAGATAAATAAATGCCGATGAAAATATGACCTTCCCGCATTCTGCGAAGGTAATTTCACCAGATACATTGGATTAACAGTCTTTGTGAGTTACTACAATACACTCTGTCATAGTTGTTTCAATATACTTTAAAATTCTCAAAAAACAGCTTTCAACTCTCATAGTAAGTTGATTCAAATCATAAAATGAATTTCATTAACTAATGTTTGATGACACACCACGTCATAGTTGTTGACGTGACGTTATTCATGAAAACATGAATAAAGTCCAAGCAACTCACGTAATAAATTGATTCAAAGCGAAATTATATTGTTGACCCATGTGACTATTGACTATATGGGTTGTAACTTTTTCACTCTGTGTAGTAAGTTTATTTTGATGTTTGTACCTACTTCATTGTCTGTCTTCTGACCCTTTTCACCACCCATCAATAAAACATTCATAAACATTGAATGAAACTTTATGAAAATGTAACTGTGGATGGAGGAGTGTTCGAAAAACAAAATGATAAAAAAATGTACCTTTTAAAGTTATTGAAATATTGTAATTTAAAGTTGGGTTCCGCTTTTTATTGGGACACCCTGAATAGGTATACTGTGCAGTGTTTTCTCTGTGTAGTGTGCACTGTGCAGTGTGTAATGTGCACTGTGCTCTGTGCAGTGTGCACTGTGCAGTGTATATATTGATTATATGTACGTTTTCGATCATATTGCAGTTATAGAAATATTTGAAGAAGGGAAGTATGTTAATTAATTAATTGGCTACTCATCTAACTAACAATGTCATAAGAAATGTCCTATCATTCGTATTAATATCAAATTGTAATGAATAAGACAAATAAGAGATGGAATATCCTCTTGATGTTCTTTTAGTTTTATATCGCATAACAATTATAGTCATCTGGATATAATCATTCAATTGAAATCAGATATTGTGAAGGAGGTATAAAATGACAATCCATTGACTATTTTACTGCATAATTATTTATATTTATTATGAAATGATCACAAATAACAATACTCTGTCTTTAATGTTTAATTTACTGTTATATTTAAAATTAGATATAAAATAACACTTTAAAGTCCAGAAAACCTGTAGACTAAATAGGATCAATTGAACAATTAAAGTTAATTTAATTCTTTGCGAAATATTGAATAATAATTGTCTACAAACCCTACAGGTTACTCCTATTCATTTCTACCTTCACCACTAAAAAAAGTTCCATTCCACACACTCGTCGACAAGCCAAATGTGCCGAATTACAAGGTATTTTGGGGCAAAAGAGACAAATGATTGCAATGGAGATTCAAAACATAATGAAAAGCCATGTAGAGCTGCTTTTATTTCTCCAGTGTACGCACTGAACATGAATAAAACATATCAGTTCTAGCGCCAATGGAAATAAGACCGGCAAATGGTTCACTGATGCTGACACATATGGAAATGGACTTTCAAACGTCGATAATTGCTTTCTCTATTCTGTCAATTGGGAGGAAGAAATAAATTCCCTCGCAATAGAAGTCGCAGTTTGGTGCTCTGTGAGAGCAATTCTGATGGTACTGTTCTTATAATTACCTTCACGGAATGCGGAAGGTAATATTTTAGGCTGTATTCATTTTTTTATCATCTTGTTATTAGCATAATTAATATATATATATAATAGAAATGGCTAAAATTTGGGAGGACGATTGGTCAATATTAATAAACCAATTTATTAGATTTTGGAAACAACGGGTCAAATGGCGGTGAAGCTATGCGGTCTACCGAGCGCCCGTTCTAATTTCATATCAAATATTCAATATGATAGTTAATCATTGATTAGTTATGGTATATTTTGGCTGATAACACTGTATTTTCAGAGAATAAAGTTTGTATTAGTTACCATCAGTCTGATCAAACACGTCCCATAGGTAGCGCTTTATTCCATTAACGTTCACAAAGGTTGTTTAAACCTCGTAAATACGCAATATGTAATATATTTTATGAGATATATCCCTAATATTAATTAAGTAATAAACTATTCTCAGGCTTATGATCATGAATATTTAATCAATACCCATCGCTGCACCGCCGGATGTAATATTATTTGACACGTATATATATATAACATATACTATATAGGATGGACCAAATTAACAAAGAATAACGTAGTTTTACATATGCAAAATTGTGGAAGGTTATGTTTTTATCAGCAATTATTTTAATCATGTTTTAATAAATTATTGGTTATCTTGTTTTGGTAGGAGGATTGTTCAGTATCTAGAAAACATTTCATTAGATTTTGGGAGCGATCGCTTTGAAGGACATTAAACGGTTGAAAGGTCATTTATAACTCAAAGGTTCAATTATATTTATGACTCAAAAAGTATTCAATAGCAATGGCGAAGGTGTGCTTTTTACTACTGCCTGTTCTAGTTTATACTATTTTTCTGCTTCTCAGTGTATACTTCACAGTATATGTTTTCAATTGTTAAGCATTCTAGTTAAAACCTTCAAATTACATTGAAATTTTATTCAACAGTGACTATATTGCTGCACTACGTATCTAAGATATGTTAATGAGGCTTTAAAATGAACATTGCTGCAATATGTATTGGTGAACACATTGAATTCATTTCCACTCTCTTATTAGTCTATTTCTTGGCTATTTTGTGACACTGACAGAAATGACTTCCTTTATAATACAGTAGTATAGATTACACTCATATATGTAAACATCGTTGTACAACATTTATGGGAATAAATCAATATTGCGATAAAGACTCACGAAAAACTTACTTGGTATATTCCACCACGGTATCAGTTCAACTGAATACAAAATATCGGTAAAGCTCGTACAGCGGACACTGGACAGTATACAGTATGGGCCACAAAAATGTTTCCTCTTTTTCAAATACTTGTAAATCGTTAACCAATGGACGAAAAACTGTATCTTGGTCTCTTTTTCTCCGCCTCTTATTGTACTATCAATATCCACAGGTAAAAACAATTTTGAACTGATGGACATAGTTTAAGAACAGGTAAGCAAAGAGTGAAAGTGACTATTTTTGACATTGCGCGAAGGTTATTCTTAGAGCTAACTCTGTGATTTTACTTACTAAAAGGCAATGAATAAAAAAGGCAAAATAATTATAATGGTAGACATTTTGATACAAGGTGTTTATACTTCTTCCTTAGAAACTATTTGGAAATAGAACAACTTCAGTTACATTTTGATCTCATTGAAGTTTTCACTCTGAATATTCGTTCTTTGCTTGTTAATTGCATGGTTAAGGCTCGCTTCACACTTGCATTTTTAACAGCGCGGAAAAAAGCTCTTCTTAAAATGAGTTCACACTTGCATTTTTTTATCGTTGAAGTAAAAATTTGATGATTTTTCCATCATCAATAAGAAAAAACGCAAGTGTAAATACATTTTAAGAAGAGCTTTTTTCCGCGTAGTGAAAATGCAAGTGTGAAACGGTCCTTAACCGTGAAATAAACAAGCAAAGAACGAATATTCAGAGTGAAAACTTCAATGAGATCAAAATGTCACTGAAGTTGTTCTATTTTCAAATAGTTTCCAAGGAAGAAGTGTAAGCACCCTGTATTAAAATATCTACCAATATAATTTTTTTCCTTTATTCACTGTCTTTTAGTAAGTAAAATCACAGAGTTAGCTCTAAGAATACCCTTCGCGCAATGACAAAAATAATCACCCTCACTCTTTGCTTACCTGTTCTTAAACTATGTCCATCAGTTCAAAATTGTTTTTACTTGTTGATAGTACAATAAGAGGCAGTGAAAAAGAGACCAAGATACAGTTTTTTGGTCCATTGGTTAACGACTTACAAGTATTTGAAAAAGAGGAAACATTTTTGTGGCCCATACTGTATGTACCTGAAAAAGAGGTCGCTATATACCGATCTCGTGCAGGCGCTGACGGAGTGGCTGATTATTAGTTCAGTTGGAGAATTAAACTCTGTAAGTTTTCTTTAACAACATTTCATAGAAACGGTAATAAAGGTAAACAATCCCAAATTATTATTAAATTCAAATTTTACAGAATTTTTTTTATAATATTTAAAATGTATAGTTAACTGCTTGATATTAACATTTTCTTAAAACAACTTACTAAAGTAGCACTCCTCTACAGTGGACTCCTCTGTATTGAATGTAGAGTCCTGAGTAAGAGAATATTATAGTGGACCAATTTTCTTTCTTTAGTCCGCCATATGAATCGCCATCAGGTTTAGAAAATTTATAACAACTCATGGCAGACTAAAGGAAATTTGTTCTATATAGAGAAGTCCACCAACGAAGAGTTCTACACTACTTTGCATATACCTGCTATTCATTTTTTCTCAAGGGCGGCATATACCTGGAACTCTTCAAAAGTCCTATCGTTTGACTATACCATCGGGAGGTGTGAAATCGTTATAAAGAAATTCAATGAAATGAATATCTAATCATTTGAATCGATATTATATTGCAGAATGTATAATTGTATATATTTCTTTTCACTTAACACAAAGTGTTATTTCAGTGTTTCTATAAAGAAAACATTATAATCGTGATTTTAGTTAGCCTTGAGACAACGAAGATTAAGTCCAGTATGAGGTTTAAGAGATCTACTGTTTATGTGATCAATGTTATAATGATGAAGGTTATATGCTCCATGATAACTGTTTATCGTATATTATGCAAATTACAGCTTGCTGTACACTTTATGTAAAGCAAAGTAGTCTATTTAGGTAGTGCGTAATTAGTTAAGAAGCTTTTGGAAGATTAATTTAAATTCATTTTTATCTTCAGTCCCGTTTTCAAAGCATTAATGGACGTAACACTGTTATATTTAGTGTGCGTAAAATAAATCATATTATTATCATATAAATTTCAAATCGTTCGTAGAGGGTAACAGAAGAAATGGCGAATTAAGTGTATATGTTCCGCGCAATTTGCCGATTTTGCACAATCTCGAGAATGCGCTGCACGTTTGTATGATCCCGAAAATGTAAGACAATCTCGAGATTGTGGCACATTTTCAAGATCACGAGAACGCGCAGCGCATTCTCGTATGTAATTGTATGAAAAACTTTCTTAATTTTTTATTTATTTTAAAAGAGGATATTTTTTACATTAAACAAATGAGGTTAATTCCAAACGTTTGGTAGAATGTTTGATATCTCAGTAAAATTAAAATACCAGTTTTGTTCAAGTTTTCTTTAAGTTACTAACTCAAGCTTAAATGCATAAATAATTGATTATCTACTCCATCACTGTTGGTCCTGCTTCATACCCTTTACCTGCCTTGCACATTCTCGAGATTGTCGCACATTTTTAATGATCCTAGAAAGTAGAAGAGCATTCTCGAGATTGTGAAAATCGGGAAATTGCGCGGCACATATAGAGTATATCGTGTGTATATCTTTTACTGCAATATACATACTACACACACTGTATATTGTGAGTATATTCTTTACTGAAATATACATACTACACATACAGCATGAAATATAGTTTGCCTTTTTAATAACTTTGAATGAAATATTAATTGATTTATTCGATAATTGAAAAGAAATTGCATTGTAAATTGCGTTTAACATTTTATTTTTAATTCACTGTTTAGTTAACTATGGGTTAAAAGGATTATTTACCATCTTTCTTACATTGTGTACATTTTTCACCACCAAATTCATGCAAGTGCAATAAAATACCCTCTCTGTCACAACTAATTTATTATAATTGAGATAATTTCCCTGCAGGAAAAACATTAATTGAATTAAATATAGAAGTAGAAACTTGTATAAAATAGGCAGATTCATTTCTCGTTTAACTCTAATTTCACAATATATAGTTAGTATTTATCATTGAATATTAAACATTTTATTTTTTTATTGATAACAAGACTAGAAAATTTAAATACAGATGGGAAAAAATTCCGTCCGTATATCTAATTCAATGAACACCTATTGTAATATCTCCCCATTATTTTCTGAAAATATCTCTGTAAAATTCTCTAAATTAACTTATTTATAATGTGCAGAATAACTGTGAATATTTGCCATCTTCTCCCTATTGAGTAACTAGCTATGGTCTCCATACAATTTGACACCGCTTTTCAGAACCAAATCCGCGTGATAAGAATAATGCTTTCAACCTTACTGAAATATTCTCAAATTTGCCCTACTTTTATTTGTGAGGGAAGTGTTGTAGCGTAATTTCTAGAGCCGAGACGTAAGTTTCTAAATTCTGATACGGTGCAAATAACACTTTAGTCGATATCTGTTTTTGGCATGCAAATACGAGGCAATCTCAGAGATCGGCTCTATAGGCAGAGCAGCAATGGCCTCTATTGTGTTTTATGGGCCATGACCCCAGATTCGGTGCGAACAGGGGAATAAAATTACACATATCTGTGATCAAATATTGCTACAAGTGATAGCGTCATACAGCAAAACCTCGCAGTAGACCAGCCTCCTAGTAGACAAACCTCCTATTAGACCAAGAAATTTTTGAAACTGTACCTACTGGAAAAAACCTCGTACTAGACAAAACACAATTTTTGTCACCTGACAGTTATTTTAGTGTAAATATTACATGGAGTAATAATTACAATACTGTTTAAAGATAAATCTCTAATTTGAATAATGTATTATATTTATTTATGCTGTTTTTAGGATAAAACATAAGGAAGAATTGGTTTAAGATTTGATGGTAAAGTCTGTGCTAAAAAAAATGTATGTGAAAAGTAATAGAAAACTAGATACAGTGAAGACTTTTATAATTTCATAAAATGTTAATTTAATTGAAAAAAATGATATATTCATTTTAATTGAAGCAAAAAAATTCATACTGTTTCTAAATTTGTTTCCCTTCAAAATTGGTATGTTAGTCACCATTAATTTGGCATTAAAGTTAAAATAAACAAGTAGAGCTATCGAAATGTTAAAGTCACCGCTTCACTTTTAATGAAAACGATTTTGGTCTATTAGGAAACTTATAAAGTGAGTTTCTTACTAGACCAAACAAACTTGGAACGTAACTCTGGTTTACTACGAGGTTTTGCTGTACTAGATGCAACACTTCAAACGATGAGAGAGTGGTTCTACCTATTCTATCTATTTAAATAGAACAGCAAGGGAATGATACTACTATGAAATTGAAGAAAAATATTAGATTAATTTATAGAATTACCATTCATTTTTTAACAGAAAAAAGGTGAAATTGCTCTATGTCTGCAATGGTACTATATTCTGGCACTTCAATGGTAATGGTAATATATTTCAACACGGTTACATATCTGCCAATGCGGTGAACTTATGGATAGTAACCGAAATAAATCCCAATTTTATTGGGAAACTTTTGGTGTCAGATTGAGTTCTCTTCTTTTTCGATGTATCTGAAACAAACAAAATTCATGAGCTTGGACCTGTGGAATCCATAAATTCATCCGTTCCTCATATCTTCATTCATAACTAGATGACGCAAATTCGTAGAGCGCATACATTTTCCGCCGCTTGTAAATGAACTTGACCTTCACCTTTAACCTTTTCGGTTACAAAATCTAATAAACTGTTTCCTGGATAATGTTTAATACTATTTAATACTATTTAAGATATTGAGTTATAAATGATCTTGACCTTGACCTTTGACAGGATCACTCCCAAAAAATTTAAGATGATTACTGGACATTGTCCAATCGTCTCACCAAATTCAAAGTAATTTAGTCGAAGAATTTTTGAGTTTTGCGAGTATAACAACAAGATGATAAAGAAATATATGGCGCCTAAAATATAACCTTCTGCAATCTTTTGTCCGCAGGAACTTAATGTACCCTATATTTTCAATATATGTCCGTAGTTACAGTCACGATTATTGAAGTATGCTCATTGATTGATTTTTCTGCCTGAAATTATGCAGAAATATATTGGCCATTACTATTTTCAACAAGAGTGTGCTACAAGTCACATAATATCAGTTGCAAAGCTATAGGAACTTTTGCCTAAAAAAAGTTTCCATGCCCATATAGATAGCTTTTCATGCCACTCGAATGAAGGAATTCATCTCATACTAACATTTAAATAATCGAACTAAGGTAGGTATGGAAAGTTTAATTGTTTTTTTTTTCTTCAAAAAATAGAAACGAAAATGTATTTCAAAAACTGAATGTTCGTTTCTTCACCGATCATTTTCCTAGCTCACAGAACATTCTTTCGCCATCAGTTACGAAGCTAACCTGTTCATGTTTTCTAAACTATATGCAAGGGAGTTCTTTTTGGCGTAGGAGGTACTCTAGATCTGTGTTCCTTCATCCAAGAAATTGCAGCCAATTACAAAATGTGTCAACTCTGCAAAATGGTAAATCTAACCAGCTGAAACTAGGGGGAATTTGGAGTAACTTAGTCTTTGAGTAGCTACTCCTAGCTATGAAGTAGGTACTCCTAGCTATGAAGTAGGTACTCCTAGCTATGAAGTAGGTACTCCTAGCTATGAAGTAGCTACTCCTAGCTATGAAGTAGCTATTCCTAGCTATGAAGTAGCTACTCCTAGCTGTGAAGTAGCTACTCCTAGCTATGAAGTAGCTACTCCTAGCAATGAATTAGCCACTCTTAGCGTCAGAATACTTACTCCAAGCACTACTCCTCCAGCACTCTGCTGGCAGAGCTATTAGAGCAATGTATTCATATCCGACCTGTGATGGGGAGATGATATCAGACACAGGGAAGAGGGGAGTGATTTAGCAGCTGTGGTGGAGAGGAAAAGAGAGAGGAGAGAGAGCAGGAGGAGAAAAGAAGGGAAGAAAGGAGAAAAAGAGGAATGAAAGAGAATTAGAAAGGAGAAAAAAAAGAAAGAAAGAGAAAGAGAAAGGAGAAAAAGATGGAGAAAAGAGGATAAACAAGGAGTTAAAATGGAGAAAAGAGGATAAACAAGGAGTTAAAAATGGAGAGAAGTGGATAAGAAAGGAGTAGGAGGTGGTGAAAATAGGGAGGAAAGAAGAATAGGATGGAGAAAAGACGGAAAGAAGAGAGACACAAGAGGACAATGAAGGATATACATCTGAGATTCACAGAACTGTAAAATGAGAATGCCACTTAGAGACAAGCGAGACAGTAAATGGTATCGCGATTTATTTATAGAGAGCGTCTAGACTCAAATGATGTCTCTCTGTAATTTATCTCTATATAATTATATCTAAAAACTTATGAAAGTTTTTCTTCGTTCTTCATATAATAATGCAGATTTTTAGTAAATGGTTGAGTAGTTGGGGATTTGAAGTCGTGAGTTCAGAGAAACGTAGATATTTAACGTAGAACATAGTACGAAGCATGCTGTTACGACGAGTGCTAACTAGCAACTCAAGTTGAACCGAATGTTAGTTAGAGCATATCGGTAGGAGGAAAGTCTCAGACTATCATACTTTAACCCTGGAACGACCAACGGGCCTCAGAGGCCGGATTAGGTTTGAAATATTGAAGCTAACACATCCCAACAGGACGCATTGTGCCAACATGGGCACTAGATGGTTAGATGGGCAAGAGATGGCAGACTGAAAAGTAATCTAGAAATTACATGGGGATAATGTGATTTTCCAACCACATGGAATGTTACCCTGGGAGAAGGTTGGTTCAATGTGGCGAATCCATCCCAAGGAATTGTCACATTGGCCCACCCTGATTAATATATAGCGTATCAACATTATATTGCAGAAAGTTGATTACATATTGTCAATCTCTTGGGCCAATATCGTGTCAATGTAACAGCTCATGCTGTCACCATGCTGGTCCATTTTGAAAAATCACACAGTACCAATACGATTTGTCAACCTAGTGCCCATATGAGCCACATTAATTGTGTTGCTAGAGAAATTAATAAACTGCTTGACTTGAGTTGATGTAACTTCGTTACTTTCATTGTCTGTGATGTTCATTGTATAATGTATCGTATAATTATCAGTTGCAATAATGGAATAATTTGTTCTAATTAGTTTCACCTTAGTTTTGATCAGGTGGGTGGGTCTCTGTAGCCCGGGTGAAGTACAACAGCTGATGTGTCACATTTTGCGTAATACTAGAAACATCTCTTCTAGGAATATTAGTTATTATTTGGTGTGAATCAAGAGTGCCTTATTCTGCTAACCCTACTAACCTAGACTTTAAGAAATTGCTCGTCAATCTAGCGACTGGCGCGCCTGGACCAGTCCCTAGGTTACTAGGTTTAGGACATTATGTACATTTAATATAAACAGAGTAATTGAAACATTGTAGTTAAATTAATAGGCATATACGAGTTTATTCTACAGCTTCCATGCGTTATACAATATAAAGACACTAAAATTGTCATTCTGATGAAGCCAATAGAGTTGATTTAATGATGTTAAAGTTTTAACAATGTTACATTGATTGAAAAAAGTACCTACTTCATAGCTAAAAGAATATAGTGGAAAATAAAACTGATGTATCTCAATAATATAGATAGTTTTCTGTAATCAATTTCCTGTTGAAACTATTTTCTTATTCATTGCAATATGCTTTTAAAATTTAGTTTCAAAATAAATAGAATTAAGAGAAAAATAATCATAGGTAAGAAATGTAGCAAATGACTTAAAGGAATGTGATTTAACAGACAATCTATGTGAGAAATATTAATCGTTTAACAAATTTACTAGTAGTATATATTATGTGATGCACCGTTTGCTGACCTGCGCGAATGGTGAATTCATTTGTATATCCATAGTTAGCGCAGACTTCGATAGATAGCGCACTGTGAGACTGGAAAGAGCAGTAAAGTGTACATTTTGTCACAATCTCTCACAAAACATTTGTACAATTATTTTAGGACTACGATATCGGCCGGTAGCGCTGATCGACCGATAGCGCTGATTGGCTGATGGTGCATGACATATATTGTTCCAATATATCCCCTGATACAATTTCCTTCGCACGGTTGGTTAGCTTAATTCACAATTACTCCGTTTGAAATATATTAACATCGATGAAATAGCCCTAGTTAATTAAAAGATTCTCAGTCAGTAATCTTTATCTTTCACAAAAATAGATACGTTGATCAGAAAAAACAGCACAATAGAAATAATATATTTTCTACCAAGCTATATCCCCATCTTCAAACCAAAGAACTTCATCATGCCCAGCAGTGATAGTTAGTGCTGTTTTTCAGATAAACATTTTTCTCGCTGAGAATAATACTTTTCAAATATCCTAAATTGTTTGGTAGCAGGTAGAACAGGTATTGGTAACCCGAAACTCTAGGAACTTCTCATAAAAGTTTCCTCCTCCGTCATCTTTGACTGAGAAGTATGGTGATTTTTTGGAGTCAGACTGCAATGAAGCATCCAACTTTATACCACCTGGTATAATAGGTACTATCAGGGGAAAAAGTCACTGTGATGATGTACTATCAGAGAAAAGAGTCACTGTGATGATGTACTATCAGAGAAAAGAGTCAATGTGATGATGTACTGTCAGAGAAAAGAGTCACTGTGATGATGTACTATCAGAGAAAAGAGTCACTGTGATGATGTACTATCAGAGAAAAGAGTCACTGTGATGATGTACTATCAGAGAAAAGAGTCACTGTGATGATGTACTATCAGAGAAAAGAGTCACTGTGATGATGTACTATCAGGGGAAAAAGTCACTGGGATGATGTACTATCAGAGAAAAGAGTCACTGTGATGATGTACTATCAGAGAAAAGAGTCACTGTGATGATGTACTATCAGAGAAAAGAGTCACTGTGATGATGTACTATCAGAGAAAAGAGTCACTGTGATGATGTACTATCAGGGGAAAAAGTCACTGGGATGATGTACTATCAGAGAAAAGAGTCACTGTGATGATGTACTATCAGAGAAAAGAGTCACTGTGATGATGTACTATCAGAGAAAAGAGTCACTGTGATGATGTACTATCAGGGGAAAAAGTCACTGGGATGATGTACTATCAGAGAAAAGAGTTACTGTGATGATGTACTACCAGAGAAAAGAGTCACTGTGATGATGTACTATCAGAGAAAAGAGTCACTGTGGTGATGTACTACCAGAGAAAAGAGTCACTGTGATGATGTACTATCAGAGAAAAGAGTCACTGTGATGATGTACTATCAGAGAAAAGAGTCACTGTGATGATGTACTATCAGAGAAAAGAGTCACTGTGATGATGTACTATCAGAGAAAAGAGTCACTGTGATGATGTACTATCAGAAAAAAGAGTTACTGTGATGATTTACTATCAGAAAAAAGTTACTCTGATGATGTTGTTTCACAAATCAGTTTTCTAATTACCTTTGCAGAATGCAGAAAGGTTATATTTTACATGGCATTTATTAATTTATCATCTTGTTATTCGCCTAATTGAAAAAGTATTCAACCAAATTGCCTGAAATTTGATTGTACTATTGGTCATTGTCCATTAACTATCTGGTAGAATTTTGGAAGTGATCCGGTCAAAGGGGAAGGTCAAGGTCATCAATAACTCGAAAAGTGTTGAACCATATTACATGAAACCTGGTTAATATAAAGGAACCATTTTGTTATATTTTGGGAGAGATCGGGTCAAAAGTCAAAGGTCAAGGTCAGGTCCATTGATAATTCAACTACTCAAAAAGTTTTTAACCAAATTGCTTGAAACTTAGCGAGACGATAGGCTAGTGTGCAGGAACCACCTTGTAGAATTTTAGGAGCGATTCGGTCAAAGGTCAAGGTCAAGGTCTTTTATCGCTCAATAACTCAAAAACTATTCTACCATATTGCATGAAACTTGGTGGGACGATTGGTTATTATCCAGGAACCATTTTATTAGATTTTGGAAGCGAACGGGTCAAAGGTTGAGGTCAAGGTCATTTATAAGCGGGAGCGAAGGTATGCCCTCTATCGAGTGCACGTAATATAGTATTCTAATATTTTCAAATCTTACAAATTTAGTGTCGTGTACCCAGTCCCATTTCAAAATATCTACAAACAGTACTTTATTAGTAAAGTTTTCTTCTGAAAAAGTGAAATTAGTAAAATGTGAGAAAATCTTTATTGACCTTCCTTTGACGCTCGTGCTTCAGATCTTGGTTAATTCTTTGCAGTGAAAGTTATACAATTTCCCCGTTAACATGTGAGATCATATACACTATCACATATCCAAATGAATGAAAGAAGAGTAAATGTATGCTTTATATATACTGTAATAGTGTGGAAACTTTTTAATCAATTGAGTGGTATAATATTACCTAATCCGCCTAATAGTGTGTGATCAGGCCCTATATAATCTACTATATTTAGGTGGGCAAACCTCACACAATCGCCTGCAATGCCACCCATAAGCTAATTATAAACGCAAAGGGCATCAGCTGACCAAACAATAAACGACTTAATCCAAACAAAAGGGATTGGAATCTTAAGAAGGTACAACTTGTGAATCATACCATTGCCTTTCTACAATTAATATGGTTAGTTTATTTAACTAGCTGTATTTTTAATTTATTTTAATACTAGTCGTAAGAAAGTTTATAATAAAAATATAACATTAGAAAAATTATGATTTCTTCTCAGCATAACTATCATTTATATCAAAACCATTATCAATGTAGTCAGTATCTATTATTACCTAATTATTACCAATGAAGTCAGTATCTATTATTACCTAATTATTACCAATTATAGTTAAGGTATTATTTGACTTTTCAAGTGTTTATTTTGCTTGCTGATTTCCGAATTATTTCTTATTTTCCTCAATCAGGATGGAATTTCGTGCTATAATTACAGATTCATCAATATTATAACATTGTACCTAAGAAATGAAACATATACTAGAACTAATACAGGTAGAGTGTTATTTCAGAATGACTTTGGAAATTTAGTACAAATTACATTTTCCCTCAGTGCCCTAAATTTTTTTCCGCCGAGACATTTTCTCTCGAAATAAGACCAGATACCAAACTCGAAGGATTCAAATCTGGCGATAAGGTGGCCATTCCTCCAAGGAAATGAAGTTAGGCACATTGGACAATAGCCATTCCTGCATCTTCTTAGCTCCATGGAGGGAGCCGAAACTTATTGGAATGACCATTGACGTTCTTTGAAGTGTCTTCTTGCCCAGTGAATCTATGAACCCACAAGAATGTCAATTCAGTAATTTTCTTGGCTGTGTTTCATACCATGGTCCACTAAAAGCAAGAAACTCCTTCCAGTTTCCGTGACAAGCGATCAGACCTTCATGGAAGCCGCTTGTCGTTTTCGAGTGACTTTGCTAGCTTTCACCTCACCGTCATGAGACCAAACACAATCATTGTGGTGTTGAAACGCTTTCCAACATTGGATCACTCAAAACAAAGTTACTCACTACTCAGGCAACTAGGATTTATTCCTGAGATATTCCCCCAGAACGAAATACTTCTTGCCTGGATAGGCAGCGTTCTTCCAAATTTCTCAGCTCGATTTTTCTGTTTTAGATAGCGCACGAATTGTTATCCTCTTATCTAAAACATTTAGAATTGTCTAAAGTAAGTTCCAAAAGAAAATAAACGAAATATTCAATTAGATAAGAATTTCTGAGCTAAATATTGATGACCCTTTATAATATGTCTATAATGTTATACAGATGGTATGAACGTCAACACACTTGAATTTTTTTTTTCGTTTTCAAAAATGTGTCTTGAAGAGACAGCCAATACTTTAAGGATTCCTTTCTTATAATATATTTTATACAAATGAATAGATATCGTGTATTAGATTATCTATTTTTTCCCTAATTTCAGTTGCATAATACTCTGACCTAATTTGGCAAAAAGAATTTAAGTTTTTGAATTATCACACAAAATATTTAAGATACCAAACTCTTTTCCTCTTGGAATTATTTTTTTTCAAATACAGCCCAATGTTATGGGTTAGTCAATCCTATGAACTTTCATTTCTTCTCTCTTCCTTTCACTAAAATTGGTGTATAAAGTGTCATAATAGGAAAATATATCTCTTGAAAAATAACTTGCAAAACCAAATATTGTGGAATTGCTATCCAACATTCATTATCTTTCATGTAATTTTAGATTGTTTAGAATTAATGGAATTAATTGCTCCTTTAAATGCATTTAGAAAAAGAGTCAGGAGGCTCTCCATTTTTAAAACTGAAATTATGTTTCACAATCGAGTAAAGAAATGTAATATAATTACAATATCACTGCCTGGCTTCGTGGAAAAAGTCACGTGAAGGGAATGGATAAAAATGTAAAAATCTTGAAAAAGGAGCAAACTATATTTCAAATATGCTGAATGTCCATTTTCTCAATTACAAATTCAATTCTCCGAGGTATTGATTCATTCAAATTGTGAATTGAATCCTGAAGAATTTCCGTCCATTCTTCAGTTAGACGCCATCCAGTTCTTGCAGAGACGATGGCGAGGATTTCATTTCAGATTTCAATTGACCAATACTTCATTGACGAATACGATAAATACCTGAGATAGCGATTTATGAATAATGAATATCATCTAGTTTAAGCAAGTTAGATGATATTTGAGGCTATTTTTATTGTTTCTATAATAATTATTGTTCTATTGAATATATTGTTAGTGTTGAATATAGCCAAGCAAGTCCTTTCACTAGCATTAATTCTCACCGCAACATTTCATGATAAATCACTGACCTCGTGGTATTATTTTCTATTTTAAATTTGAGGCTTTAGAATCAGTGGAGCTGTGAGTGTCAAAACAGATTTCACTTTGAATGTTGATAACAAAAGAGACAAAATGAATAGATTCTCTTTTAGAGATTGGGGTGGAACGTTATTATGTTCCACCAGTACTCCACTAGTTCTACCAGTACTCCACTAGTTCTATCTGCACTCCACTAGTTCTATCTGTACTCCACTAGTTCTATCTGTACTCCACTAGTTCTATCTGTACTCCACTAGTTCTGTCAGTACACCACTAGTTCTAACTGTACTCCACTAGTTCTATCTGTACATCACTAGTTCTACCAGTACTCCACTAGTTCTATCTGTACACCACTAGTTCTACCAGTACTCCACTAGTTCTATCTGTACTCTACTAGTTCTATCTGTACATCACTAGTTCTACCAGTACTCCACTAGTTCTATCTGTACACCACTAGTTCTACCAGTACTCCACTAGTTCTATCTGTACTCCACTAGTTCTATCTGTACATCACTAGTTCTACCAGTACTCCACTAGTTCTATCTGTACACCACTAGTTCTACCAGTACTCCACTAGTTCTACCAGTACTCCTCTAGTTCTACCAGTAGTCTACTAGTTCTATCCGTTCTCCACTAGTTCTATCTGTACTCCACTAATTCTATCTGTACTCCACTAGTTCTATCTGTACTCCACTAGTTCTGTCAGTACACCACTAGTTCTAACTGTACTCCACTAGTTCTATCTGTACATCACTAGTTCTACCAGTACTCCACTAGTTCTATCTGTACTCCACTAGTTCTATCTGTACATCACTAGTTCTACCAGTACTCCACTAGTTCTATCTGTACATCACTAGTTCTACCAGTACTCCACTAGTTCTATCTGTACACCACTAGTTCTACCAGTACTCCACTTGTTCTATCTGTACTCCACTAGTTATATCTGTACATCACTAGTTCTACCAGTACTCCACTAGTTCTAACTGTACTCCACTAGTTTTATCTGTACTCTACTTGTTCTACCTGTACTCCACTAGTTCTATCTGTACTCCACTAGTTCTATCTCTACTTCATTAGTTCTATCGGTACTCTAAGTAGTTCTACCAGTACTCCACAAGTTCTATCCGTACTCCACTAGTTCTATCTGTACTCCACTAGTTTTATCTGTACTCCACTAGTTCTATCTGTACTCTACTAGTTCTACCAGTACTCCACTAGTTCTATCTCCACTTCATTAGTTCTATCGGTACTCTACTAGTTCTACCAGTACTCCACTAGTTCTATCCGTACTCCACTAGTTCTATCTGTACTCCACTAGTTTTATCTGTACTGCACTAGTTCTATCTGTAATCCACTAGTTCTCTCTGCACTCCACTAGTTCTATTCGTACTTCACTGGTTCTACCAGTACTCCACTAGTTTTATCTGTACTCTACTAGTTCTACCAGTACTCCACTAGTTCTATCTGCACTCCACTAGTTCTATTCGTACTTCACTAGTTCTACCAGTACTCCACTAGTTCTATCAATACTCCATTAGTTCTATCGGTACTCTACTAGTTCTACCAGTACTCCACTAGTTCTATCTGTACTCCACCAGTTCTATCTGTACTTCATTAGTTCTATCTGTACTGCACTAGTTCTATCTGTACTCCACTAGTTCTATCTGTACTCCACTAGTTCTATCTGTACTTCATTAGTTCTATCTGTACTCCACTAGTTCTATCTGTACTCCACTAGTTCTATCTGTACTCCACTAGTTCTATCTGTACCCCTCTAGTTCTATCTGTACTCCACTAGTTCTACTCCACTAGTTCTACTCCACTAGTTCTATCTGTACTCCACTAGTTCTATGCCGCTAGTTCTACTCCACTAGTTCTACTCCACTAGTTCTACTCCACTAGTTCTACTCCACTAGTTCTATCTGTACTCCACTAGTTCTATGCCGCTAGTTCTACTCCACTAGTTCTACTCCACTAGTTCTACTCCACTAGTTCTACTCCACTAGTTCTACTCCGCTAGTTCTACGCCACTAGTTCTACTCCACTAGTTCTATCTGTACTCCACTAGTTCTATCTGTACTCCACTAGTTCTATCTGTACTCCACTAGTTCTATCTGTACTCCACTAGTTCTATCTGTACTCCTCTAGTTCTATCTGTACTCCACTAGTTCTACTTCACTAGTTCTACTTCACTAGTTCTACTTCACTAGTTCTACTCCACTAGTTCTATCTGTACTCCACTAGTTCTATCTGTACTTCTCTAGTTCTATCTGTACTCCACTAGTTCTATCTAAACTCCTCTAGTTCTATCTGTACTCCACTAGTTCTACTTCACTAGTACTACTTCACTAGTTCTACTCCACTAGTTCTACTCCACTAGTACTTTATCATCAAGTTCACGAATAATCCGCATGTAAATTTATCTCCATTAACTCTCCCCTCTAATTATTGCAGCTCTGTTCTCTTTGGCGTTTAATATCAGTGTGGTGAATTACTTTGTTAAATCTAATGACTCCCTACATTATTTAGTGTGGCTAGATTGCCAGGAGTAATAGTTTGTAGTCTGTGTACCTTATAGTCTAATTGCTATGCACCTGAGGATATAATTAGTAACCATATCATCAGACACTTTCAAAGTCCCTTTTAGTCTAATTGTTTTTATTCAATTATTAAAGGGAACTGTTTATCATTTTGTAGAATTTGATTATATTGAATTGTTATTATCCATTATCAAATATTAATAATATTAATGTGATCCATGAACAATATCTTTAACATCAAAAAATATATTTATTAGTTCAGAATTAAGGCAACAAACTTTTTAGTAAATTGGCCAAAATTCATATTAGGTTAATTTGGGTTTTGAAGATTGCAATTCAAATGTGAATAATAAGCAATATATACTGTGTTTAATTTATTCTGTATAATCACCTCATTATGAACTACAGCTTTCAGTATAGGGACAAATGCATTGCAAAAGGCACGTGTCTGTTATTGTGAAATTGCTTCCCATTCCATATAAAAAAACTCAATGAATTATATGTTAATACTTCATTTATCAAGTATTTATAAACGCTTTAGTCTGAGTAAAGATTAAACAAATTCACTTACTGTAATGATTTAAATAATGTAAATGAAAATATTGATTATACAATATTAAATGAATATTAATTAACAGAAATCGAAATTCACGATCGATTTTGTTATTTTATATTATTTCATTTAATATGAGAAAAGTTATAAAATTGTAAACATTTCTATAACTCTCCATATCCGTTAGTTTTCATGAATGAGTTTATAGCCTGTCTGATGCAGAACATTTTACAATAAACTGTCTATACAGAGGAATGATTGGCCCATTTTTCACTATCTACACCCGATTGGTTGAAGATAGTTTATTATTCGTTGTTTCTGGCATCAACAAATGGGATAGGGCATCGGAAAACTTCACGATATTTACACCTGTCATAACCGTGCGGTATTGCACAAAAAAATAAAATGAATAAATGAGAATCTTTGATATTCCTGAGTAAGATTTGAAGCACTAATCTTTATAATGAAATAATTCAGATATTGTAATATTTTAATGGTTAGAAACAGCTGAATAGAACCTAGTGATGAACCTATTCTTCTGTTCTATTGTTTAGAGTTTAGATGACCAGTGTTTGGAGATCTACAACTCTATATGATCTGTGAGAGATTACTTAGATCTCTCAAATCATCTCTATCAGAAGCTGTCTATCCACGAGATCGAATGATCTAGATTTATGAGATCTACATCCTTCCTCCTGAAGGAATGAAATGAATTTCTCCCCAAATAACAATTTGGTATCAGGTTATCTTGGCTGATACAAACTGGGTCAGATCCTCAGCTTTGATATCTCTCTCTCTCTCTCTCTCAATAGAACAACAAATAAAACTCTTCAGGAATCTAGGAACTAAAATCTCTGAATAAACATCTGATACAAAGAATATCGAGATAAATAATATTTCCTGTTCCTCAGAATGTTTGTTTCAGAAAAGAGGATTGAAGTGAGCTAAATATTCGCTGGTAGTTATAATTCTAATTATTGTTTTCCTAAGTAACTAATCGATGATGATTTTATACTTATTCCCCCGTATCAAATTACAATATAGTATAAATGGGTAAACTGAACTGTGGTACAATTTGAGGAGAGATTTTTGAGGTACAAAATGATTTGGTTTATATGTAGAACCAAAAAAATTATATAATTTGTTATACACACTATTCAAAAGAGCATCTAATTTCAATCTTTCGCCTAATTTCAGCTGCTGATGTCCACTTTTACGCCTTCAATTCAAATAGTGAATTCTACAGTGTCGGGTGAAACGCTATTGGAAAATAGGGACACATTTGTCTTCACCTATTTGCATAAGCCCATGGCAATAATTTTTCATGTCCTCTATTATTGGAATTCACAAAACAGACAGTCTTATATACTCTATTTGGAATAGATTTAGATTAAGGGATATCGGAATTAAGATAAATAAGCTACAAAACTGGTGCTAATGTGCTCCCTGTGGACGCCATTAGAAACTGTTACTTCATGAGGAATGGATTCATTTATCATAATCTCATTTATGACTGCGTCATGATAAATAAGAGCAAAATCAACTGCAAGCTAATTAAGATCTGAGCCACGTATACCACATAGATTCAGTTTATTTAGTTATTTAGTAGAATAACACGGTTCACTGTATCAAATGCCTTTAAGGTCCCCTCCACTAAATTGTATAACTAATCTATTCACTAGAGCTAATGTTACTGGCTATAAAACTACAAGACATTTCTAATTTGGTTATACATATATTATCATAGGTTATTTAGGTTGATATGGTGATTTTTAAGCGGAGCAAGCAAAGTCAAACAGCAAGAGACTTCAGAATGATTCGAAACTATTATAGAGCTGATAAACATATTATAAATGGCTACACATAAGAACTTTTGCCTAGCTATAAGTAGCCTAAAAATATTATTTGGATACTTAAAATAGTACCTAAATACTTATAATTACCAATAAATACACGATAATAAGTGATGAAGCTCGCTTCTCCTAATTCCTTGTTCTTCTATTAAATCTAATAGAAAGGTCGGAATATTTGTGAATATATCTTACGAAATTAATTAGGAAGCGAATATTTGATCAATTTCTTTTTTGTTAACTGTTATATGTTATATAAACTTAACTCTACAAATTAAAGCATTTTTAGTGAAATTATAATTTAGAGTAGAGGGGACCTTAAATCACTAATAAATTATTCTGTCCATTTTCAAATTAAAGAAAGGTATGACAGAAAGGTATGATACATGCAGGTATTATGGGTACATGTAAATATATACATTTTTTCATATGATCGATGTGGAACCGATCAATAACTCAGAACCAACCCTATCCTGTCATTGCAAATTATACATGGAATAGGGTTAAGATGTTGAAGGACTAGCACCCATTCTTTTTACAAGATATTTTGTATGTACGGACACAATGTGATAAATGAAAAGGATATATAAAATTTTATAGATTTGATTTATAATCTCAGGTTTATGTTCAATATAAGTGAATTTTTTATTAAATCTCTTCGGTATTTTGCTAATTAATATTTACTCTACATTGAGAATCAATTTTTTTGTTACATTGTAATTGATGATTTACCTATCGATATAACGATCTACACTCTTCTCTCGCTTATTTCCAGTGCATTTTGCTTTGCTTTCACAGGAGTAATTGCATTATCAGTCGCTAAGTGCATTGCCACGCAGATAGGAGTTTCAGCCTACCTATGAGTACCATGCGAATGTATGAGTAGTGCATATTGACTAGTGAGAGTAATGAGTAGCTGTGATAAATAGCTTAAATAGCAAAGAATATTATCAAAAAATGTCTTTGCTGACAATTTTTATATACGTTGAATGGTTTAAAATTTAATGCTTTCTGAAAGTTATAATAATTGTTCTTACAATATTGTGGGTATTTTGTTGATAGATTCTGCCTCATAAATAAATAAATGAAAAGATAACATCAGAATATATATTAGAAATACATTTCCAACCTTAAAATATAACAATTGACTCATTTTTTTAGCCACTATATTGTATACTTACATAATATAGTATAAACTATGTAAATATATCCCTGTTAGATTCGATATCATTATTACCACTTCATAAAATGCCCTCTATAATTAAATAACTTTGATCAATAGAAAATATAGTTTTTGCATATTTTTGTCATGTTGCAGATTTAATGATATTTTAACAAGAGATTTGGCATTAATTTGTCAGTTGTTTACCGTGCTAAAATTTATCTTCAAATTATTGTGCTAAATAGAATTAAAATGTGACTTTAGAGATGACTGTACATCTTCATATCCAGTGAGTGACTGTGATTGGCTGTTGCTGATTGGCTGTCTGTCCTCATGTGACGTCACTCCCTCTAACGGCCAATGATGTGCGAGGGAAAGCACCCGCCCACTTGTGACGTCACGAATGACGTCACAAGTGACGATGAGGAGGACTACTCGTACAACGAAATAATGAGACTGGCGGAGACACCAAGAATACGCAGGAAGAGATCGTCACTGGTGGAGCCAGACTCTCCCCCCAGGGGGATTCAGCTGGTGAGGCGGGAGGGGCACGATTCCCCCCTTCCCCCCAAGGGTATTCGCAAGGGCCCGCACCACACGGGGCTACTGCACTACTTATACTCCCGTCTGGCTCGGGCCTGGAAAGGGGTCACTTTCAGGGGTAAGTCATTTATTTCATTTAACATCTAAGATATACATATGACTTTAACTAGAATCGATATACAGGGTGGCGCAAAAAAAAGGAAACCCATTTTTAAACTAGTTTATTTCACAAACTATCAAAGCTGGAATTTTTCTAAGGAGTCAACTTTTATTCATCTACTTTTTTTGCGTCTATCTTGATAATTTGTTAAAAGTTAGGACGAAAATTGACCATTCTACAGCGAATTAAAAAATAAAAAAAAAGAGCTTGCGCGAGCACGAAATACACACAAAAAAATCATAATAGGAATAATTTTTTTCTATATGGTAGTGGTAAAATTTAAATCCTACAATTTTTTATTCAATTAACGTTATTGTTATTGACTCTTTCATTCATGAATATACATCTTCATCACCAATCACGATATCTTCTACAAAATGTGCATTTCTTTGCAGAAACCATTTTGCAAAATTTAGACGGTGTGGTAAATCAGTTCTAAGAGTTCGAGCCTTGCATGCTTCTTGAAAGGATAATATCACAAATCGTGTTTAACAATTTAGTGAAATGTGTCCTTAGTGATGTCTTATCCTTACTTACTGATTGATATTTTTGTATTCTCAATTAGCTGTAATTTTATTTTCATGTGTTCATTCTTTTCTCCTGCGACATGATCACTTTTTGTTCAAATTTAAGGTGGTTTCTTCAGTTTTGAACTTATTAACATTTTTCAATACGGTTTTATAGTTGTTGGAAATCTTTCCAGAAAGCGTTGTTCAAAATGAAGTTGAACCTGTGAAAAATTTTCAGTGTTTAAAAAATTTTCACAACAAAAACTTTTGTTCTTTCGAAAGCTACATTTTGAAGGTTTCGAATAGGAGATAAAAATTAACGGCGAGATGATTTTATAAAGATATCAATTTTATCTCAAAAACCAACTTTCAAATGGTAATTATTTGTTTTATTGTCTCTTATTTGTTACAAAAATAGTAGAATTTATTGTTTTTACATCCATATAAAATGAATTATACCTCTTTCGATTTTGTTTCATATATGTCATGCTCGCGCAAGCCCTTTTTATTTACCTTTTTTTAATTCGCTGCAGAATGTTTAATTTTTGTCGTCACTTTTAACATATCATCAAGATAGACGCAAAAAGAGCAAACAAATAAAACTGTGTTTTTAGAAAATTTTTAGGTTTGATAGTTTGTAAAATAAACTAGTTTGAAAATGGGTTTCCTTTTTTTTTGCGCCACCCTGTATAGTAAGCACAACACGATTTAGAATAAACATTATGTCATTATCTACGCTTTAAAAAATTATTCAAAAATTATTCATGTGAATAAGTAACAGTACATAATAATTGCCACCCTAATAATTATTGCCACCCTAATAATTATTGCCACCCTAATAATTATTGCCACCCTTATAATTATTGCCACCCTAATAATTATTGCCACCCTAATAATTATTGCCACCCTTATAATTATTGCCACCCTAATAATTATTGCCACCCTAATAATTATTGCCACCCTTATAATTATTGCCACCCTAATAATTATTGCCACCCTAATAATTATTGCCACCCTAATAATTATTGCCACCCTAATATCTGGATTATTAACTTAAAAAGCATATTGTATCTTTCATTATACCATTAGATTATTATTGATTTCCATTATCATCAAATATTTCCCATTTAGTGAAATAGGTACTATATACAGCATTTCAAAGGTTAGACTTTTTGCTGTTCAGTGATTGTGCATAGAAACAATATGTTCAGTGATTGTACATAGAAACAATATGTTCAGTGATTGTACATAGAATCAATATGTACAGTGATTGTACATAGAAACAATATGTTCAGTGATTGTACATAGAAACAATATGTACAGTGATTGTACATAGAAACAATATGTACAGTGATTGTACATAGAAACAATGTTTACAGTGATTGTTCATAGAAACAATATGTACAGTGATTGCACATAGAAACAATATGTACAGTGATTGTACATAGAAACAATATGTACAGTGATTGTACATAGAAACAATATGTACAGTGATTGTACATAGAAACAATATGTACAGTGATTGTACATAGAAACAATGTTTACATTGATTGCATGGGAGTGTTTAATTTAAGATTCACAATATTAGGATATCAGAATATATTAAATGTTTGTCAACTCTACTACCAAATAACTTTAGAAAATTTCCCTATAGCAGATACGAGATATGATTGCCATATTATATATGTCATTATATTTTAATAAATAACATATTTTATGCGCCCGTAACTACACGATCAGTATATTGCGAAAGTCTCGTTGCATAATTTAATTGACAATTTAAGGTTGCCCACACACGGGAAAATGGGAAAATATAATTGACACTTTAATTGCGCAAACCAGGCTCTGTTTGGTCTTGCAATCCGCTGAGAGAGGATGGATGACTTTAACACAGTAATCGCAGTGACTGTTTCTCTTGCTGCAGAAGAGGAAACAGATGTTCCAAAAATGAAACATACAAAATGGTCAATTTCTTTGGCTGCGTTCAATGTTTGGATACACCGGACTACTACTTAATCTGAGCCATAGTTAGCCGAGTAATCTTAAAACTTTCTGTGCAAGTATGCTAAGTTCTATAATGAGCTGTTACTACGAATATACGTCAGTCAGAGAGTTATGATATACTCTAGAGAGAGGTAGTGTTGCAGCGATTGCAGGACGGTGAGAACGACGGTGTAAAACCTTATCTTGTTTCAGTTATATTATTTCTCCATGGAACTGACACCAGATTGCCAGTCTCGTAAGTAAGGAATTAGCCATCCTGCAAGACGCAATATAATTTTGCCCACTGTCTCACCACTTGACGTCAGCGCATCTCTCTCACAGAGCGTTTATCAATTACTCTGTGTTACCTGGCTACGGGAAGTACATTTGAAGATCTGAAGACTTCAAATACTGCGCAATCAAATAGATTAGCGAAATGAAATATTAAGCAGGATTTGTTTCACTCAATATTATTGTGCAGGTTATTGATATCGCCCATACACGGTAAATGTAATTGTCAATTAAAAACATTTACAACTACATTACGCAATATAATTGATCGTATATAATATATATGAACAGCTCAAATAACATATATAACTATTAAATCACTATTTACTATTAAAATACATCTCATATAATAAAGGGAGATAAATTGCAATACGCTTGTTTTTACTCCCTTTTGATAATAGATTAAGCTTACTCACCTGTATTTACTAATTAATTCCTACCTGCACACTAATTGAAATTTGAAGCAGGTAATTAGTGAATAGGAAAAGAGTTAATATTTTAGACTTGCGTCCCTTTCACCTGGATTGAAATAATAGAATATAATATAAATTATGATATATATCAAACGTAATACTAATAGGCAAATGATGATATTAAATTACAATGAGGCATGCACAATACTGTTGAATTTAACTACACTTAAGACTATATATAATAGATAATTTGAGTTAGTTAGATTTGCGAGATGAATAGTTTCACACATTTTAAATTCAAAGCTTTTTTCAACAAATTTTCAAATTTGAACTTATAAAGTATGTATTTTTAGTGTTCAAAATATATATTATTTTTTGCAGATAAATCAAACATTACTGTTTTACTCTCTACTTTTTAATTCCATTTTAACAAAAAAGTAAAGAATTTTATTCTACACTATTATTTTACATAGAAAAATAGCCATAAAAAGATTGTGAGTTTATACTTTACAAATATTGCCATATACTCCTCTCGGACGCCATATACTCCTCTAGGAGTGCCATATACTCCTCTAGGAGCACCATATACTCCTCTAGGAGCGCCATATACTCCTCTAGGAGCATACGTCCTTCCATCGAACAAACAAAGTTGAAGTTTTTGCTGCTCTCCGTATGATTCTCAAGCATCATAATATTTTAAAAACCTTTTAGATCTCCTGAAAGAGGACCAAAAGGCCTTTCAAAATATTAGTCAAAACATGGCATTATAAGTCCCTACACATAATGAGAACTACCAGGCTGTTAAAATACTAAAATTCATTGATGCATCAGCTGAGTTTTCTTTGTAAACATTTTCCATAAAGCAATTTATCGAAGCGACGAGTTTTCCATTTTCACAATTTCATTGAAGTCTTCTAACTCCAGGATATATTTAATCAAAAGCACTAGAGAATGCAATGGAATGGAACTGTAGAAGACTTTACAAGGTTGCACCCCTCCTGTTGTTCTTCATTTATCAGTTATCGTCTATTGCTCTCGACAGTTGCGAGTCTTACGAATGTAACTCGGTTATCGGAAGATGTAACATCAGACTAAGTTATTCGGGGGAAGTTGCTATCTTAAAATCATGAAATCATTTAGGTAGTTAGTTGCTAAAGTCCACCTAACATGACTAACTTGGTTAAATCTGCTATAAACTGCAGAGTTAAGAACAGGATTAGGAGGGAGGATTTTGGGGGAGGAGTACCGAAGACTCGAGACGATTTAGAATGCTTTATTTATTAGAATTTCATCATTCACTGCCTTGTGAGGATACAAATTAAAAATATATAAGTTTGTTTAGATATATTATTTTGAAAACATCACAGCAAATTCATATTATCCAAATAGATTTCATCACACGTTCGCACATAATTTATTCTGATCTTTGAACAATTGATTCCATGATTCGACAGAATCAATTTCATGTAAAATAATCCTCACTATTTGTTCATCGATTTCTTTACTGAAACTAAAATACATTAGAAATATTACTTGGAAGTACAGTTCATAGGCATAGTAATTATTCATCAGTTTCTTTTACCAAAATTAAAAAGTTGTATCTGACAACTAAAAAGGTAGCCTACACAACAGAGGCTCGTTGTTGTGACATTTCTGCTTTCATCCTTACGTTATGAGTATTATTAGGTCACACCCTAAAATCCTAGGTAAAATTTCATGTTAAAAAATATATAATAAAAATAGTAACTGAAATAATTGATTCATCGTTTTTATATTTGTTCACTTAGTTTTAGCAAATAATCACTTTATTTTACGTTATTATTATTTTATTTCATTTTAACGTTTTCGTATTTAGATAATCACGATTAAGTCCTGTTTATATATCATTAAAGGTTGAAGGAAGCGAATTAAGAACTCGTGTTTTCCTTATTTCAAGGTAGATTTAAAAGGTGATTTTTAGAGTATATAGCAGAGTTGGTGACTGGTGTGCAATGACTGTCTCAAGGTGTCATTTCTCAACATTAGAATGCATTTCAATGCTAAGAAAGAGACTCCTAATTGGTTGAAAATAAGAGTGGTGTTTAGTTGTCACAAAGGTTAACGGTACAAACATTTTGCTAACGATTTAGTAAGCATTAGAATATTGCCATTTGTTTCATAAATAGATAAAATATGCTATTACCTCTTAAATGCTTAGAGAAATAAATAACCCCTAACTGTAAGTTTCTTATTATATGTTTGAGAAAACATTTAGTAAGCATTGACTAAATAAAATTAGTAAAACGATGAGGGCTTAAAATTTCTACTTTTGAATTCAGTGATTTAATATACTAGTTAGTTTTAGTCAAATTTAGTAACTTTGTATAGTTTATTCTATGTACATGTGTGATTTATCTTTGCATATGTGCTAATATTTGGTGGGTGAATATCAATATTTATGGCCCTGTAACCAATGAATTATTGACGAGTGATGACTAATGTCTAGTGAAGCTCTGGCTGTAATATGAAATAGAGTAACTGCTCCATATGATAAAGTAGGTACTAAAGTGGGCACTAAAGTAGGCACTCAAGTAGACACTAAAGTAGGTACTAAAGTAGACACTAAAGTAGGCGCTAAAGTAGGTACTAAAGTGGGCACTAAAGTAGACACTAAAGTAGACACTAAAGTAGGCGCTAAAGTAGGTACTAAAGTGGGCACTAAAGTAGATAGTAAAGTAGACACTGAAGTAGCCACTGAAGTAGCCCCTAAAGTAAACACTATAGTGGACACTAAAGTATGTACTACAGTGGGCATTGAAGTGGGCATTAAAGTAGCCACTAACGTAGCCACTAAAGTAGACACTATAGTGGACACTAAAGTGTGCACTACAGTGGGCACTGAAGTAGACACTAAAGTAGCCACTAAAGTGGGTCCAGCTAACCAAAAGCTGTTTGTCCCACGTCTTAAGACGTCTGATACCCCTCGCTATAGAGGGATTTAAGACGTGGGTCAAGACGTGGGGCGGGGGAAATCAGACGTCCTGCAGACGAACCCTCTTCATTTGCACAGGGGTCCCCCTCTGCAAGACGTCTGATCCCACGTCTTGACCCTCTCTGACAGAATGGGACATCCACCTGTCCCACGTATTACCCCACTCCGTTTTCAAGACGTGGGACCCACGTGGGACAGAATGTGGATGTCCCTCGCTATAGAGGGATTCATGACGTGGGACCCACGTGGGACAGAGTGTGGATTCCCTTGCTATAGGGGGAAGAGGGATTTAAGACGTGGGACCCACGAGGGACAGAGTGCAGATGTCCCTCACTATAGAGGGAAGAGATATTTAAGACGTGGGGCAGAGTGCGGATGTCCCTCGCTATAGAGGGATTCAATACGTGGGACAGAGTGTAGATGTCCCCCTCTGCAAGACGTGGGACAGAGTGCAGATGTCCCCCTCTGCAAGACGTGGGACAGAGTGCGGATGTCTCCCTCTGCAAGACGTGGGACAGAGTGTGGATGTCCCCCTCTGCAAGAGGGACATATCTCCTTTCTGCTCAAACTACTTCGGTTAATTGGGGTACATAAATAAATTAAATATGTATAAGAAATAAAAAAAGATCATACTAATCATTATTTCAATTTCTTACTATATTGCATATAGTGTATATGTGCATTTGGCTGTAAATCAATTATTTTAATATTACATATTGTTATATACAAATTAAATGGAGAAAGAAATATAATTTCTTAAGAAATATAATTTAGTGCTGATCTCGAGAATCGATCTCAGGACTGTAGTGTGATGTACTATTGAAGTCGGCGACGCTACCACTGAGCCATCCTGGACATGGTAGAAGTAGGGTTGGAATGATCTTAATGCAACTTGATAACTTGCGTGCTTCCTAAAGTTATTTTAAATAAATATAATTTAATATTTTACATTTTGGGATATTTTCTTTTTTAATGTAAATGATAAAAATATGTATAAAGGTATTTATTAATATTTGTATTAATAATGTTAATTAATGCTATTAACTACCTAATTACCTATAACTTTTAATTAATCCTACTTATAGTTACCTACTGGTGGTATCACTACCTTATACCTATCTAGTATCTAGTTACCTACTAGTGTTTATCAATAACTACCAAGTAACCTACAAGTGATAACCACCAATCTAGTACCTACTGGTAGTTATCACTACTTACCTAGTTACCTATTACGTAGTATTTATCAGTACCTACTTAATTACCTACAACTGTTTGTCAATACTTACCTAGTTACCAACTGGTGTATATCAATGCCTACCTAGTTGCCTACAACTGTTTATAAATACCAATCTAGGTCCTAGTATCCTACTAGTATTCATTAATACCTACCTAGATACCTACTAGTGTTCATCAAAACCTACCTAGTTACCTACTAGTGTTCATCAATACCTACCTAGCTAGTTACCTACTATGTAGTGATCATAAATAACACCTAATTACCTACAACTGTTTGTCAATACCTACCTAGTTATCTACTAGTGTTTATCAATTCCAATCTAGTTACCTACAACTGTTTGTCAATACCTACCAGTGTTTATCAATACCTACCTAGTTACCTACTAGTGTTCATCAATATACCTACCTAGTTACCTACTAGTGTTCATCAATACCTACCTAGTTACCTATAACTGTTTGTCAATACCTACCTAGATACCTACCAGTGTTTATCAATACCTACCTAGTTACCTACTGTGGTAGTATTCAGCAATCCCTACCTACTTATCTACTAATATTATTCATCAATGCCTACCTATGTAGATACCTACATCTGTTTATCAACAGCTACCTAGTTATATCTACTAGTGTTTATGAATACCTACCTAGTTATGATACGTAAATAAAGCTTGAGAATGAACTTTCTGCAATATGTATCGATACTTTTACCATTAAGATTTGCACCACGACTCAATATATAACTTTTCACGCGTAAAACAGACGAGGGACAGAGAGGGACATCCCGCGTGGGACAGACGTGGGACAGAGAGGGATATCCCGCGTGGGACAGAGAGGAACATCCCACGTGGGACAGACGTGGGACAGAGAGGGACATCCCGCGTGTGACAGACGTGAGACAGAGAGGGGCATCCCACCTACTTTTTCCCGCGTAAAAACAGACGATTGACAGAGAGGGACATCCCGCGTGGGACAGACGTGGGACAGAGAGGAACATACCGCGTGGGACAGAGAGGGATATCCCACGTGGGACAGACGTGGGACAGAGAAGGACTTCCCGCGTGGGACAGAGAGGGATATCCCGCGTGGGACAGAGAGGGACATCCCGCGTACTTTTTACCGCGAAAGACAGATGAGGGACAAAGAGAGACATCCCGCGTGGGACAGAGAGGAACATTCCACGTGGGACAGACGTGGGACATCCCACGTGGGACAGACGTGGGACATCTCACGTGGGACAGTGATGGATATACCGCGTGGGACATAGAGGGACATCCCGCGTGGGAAAGACGTGAGATGTGAGTGGGATTTAAGACGTGGGACAGACGAGGGACATCCCGCGTGGGACAGACGTGAGATATCCCCTGTGGGACAGACGTGGGACATCCCGCTTGTACAAGACGTGATACGGGAGTGGCATTTCAGACGTTGGAAAGACGTGGGATTTCAGGCGTCTGGAGACGTCTGAAATCCTCCGTCCCCCTCCGGTTAGCTGGGGGCACTAAAGTAGCCACTAAAGTAGACACTAAAGTAGCCTTTAAAGTAGACACTAAAGAAGACACTAAAATAGACACTAAAGTAGCCACTAAAGTAGACACTAAAGTAGCCACTAAAGTAGATACTAAAGTAGACACTAAAGTAGACACTAAAGTAGACACTAAAGTAGCCACTAAAGTGGGCACTAAAGTGTACACTGAAATAGGCATTAAAGTGGGCACTAAAGTAGCCACTAAAGTGGACACTAAAGTTGGCACTAAATAGGCATTAAAGTGGGCACTAAAGTGGGCAATAAAGTGGGTGCTAAAGTGGGCAATAAAGTGGGTGCTAAAGTAAACACTAAAGTAGCTACTAAAGTTTAAAGTAGGCACTAAATTATATATCTTTATGCAGAAAGATTATCAAGTTACAAAATATGGGTCACTATATATAAACTTCAGCTAATCTGTTATTTAGTGTTCATTCGTGACAGGTAAATGACACACCTGTTATGACAGTAAATAACAGTTCCCTGTTATTTGGTGCTGTTTCACAACAGTAGGATTATGTTCAGCAGAGCAGCTTGTCCGAGGCTTACTCCAATGCTCTATTGTTTTACATTAGATAATGCTATTAAAAGTACAGAGCTAATAATCCCATACAAAATATCATCGACATAAAATGAAATTTATAATACAATATAAAAATCATTATATTTTAACAGAAAATGTATATCAAGTATATACATTTTGCAATTTATGAATTAAATACATTCACTTTCAAATATGTGAACTAGTAAAAAAAAATACATTAATATTAGCTATATGATAGATTTAAAAAGCAATATATAAATATATAGGTAGAGAACCCTTTCAGGAAGCAGCAAAAATGTAGTTCAGCTAGTTCATCTGAACACCGAAATGTGCGGAACGGTCATCAGGACCCGAAGAATCCGGTCAGTTTTCCGCTCAGAACTGACCACTAACAATCATTATCGTGGGTCAAAATTTGGCAAGATTCAAACTTACTTCAAGAACAACATACCAAAAAAATGATCCTTTGGAGTATGGTCTTAAATGTAGACTAATTCACAGAAATAGAAGCAAACTTACTATTGTCATTTCCATTCAGTGTTCTAAGTGTATTCTTAGTCTAAAATATGGTTAGAACTGAAGTCAATTAATTTTGAGGTGTGTTATATACATTGCAGAAAATATACACCATATTTGATGATTAAAGGCATATAAAATCCATAAACTCATACAATAGTTTCAGAACAACTTTAAAAAAATATTATGCAGATAAATATCTAGTGTAGCTGTATAATTATTTTGTAACTTTTCCATTAATTTTTATATTTCATTTTTTTCATGTCACTATATTTCATAACTGGATTGTATTATAGTAAGTAGGTATTATTTTATTTTATTTTTTACTGCCAATCTGTTTGAATAATTTAATCTTTTTTTTAATTTTTGCCTGAAAATTTCTTTTCTAAATTAGATATTAGGGCTTGTTGAGTTGAATTGATTATTAAAGGTAAATGAGAAAAAGAGTTTTGCTCAATGATAGAGAGATTCAAAGTACTATCTAACTCGTTTGAAAATCATTGAACACTTGGTTGAAATTTTCCCTTTCAGTTTTAGTTGTAATCTACCTAGAACGTAAACTAAGGTAAATTACGTTCCATTTTTTCTCAAATTTATCATTTATAGTACAGATGGACTGACCAGGACAGTTTATTCCAAAATTTAAAAAAATACACAAGTAACCCATGAAATAGATTTTTTCATTAAATAAATTAAATATTTCGATTAACGGCGAGATATGGAACTGATAAATAGATACAAACCATTTTTATCAATATATTTTGATATTAATGATGTACTACTTTTATATTATTAAAATGTTAAGTTTATAATAGCAAATTAAATATTAATATGGCGAAATATCAAAGAGAGCAGAAATTGTTTAATGATTTCAGTCTTTGGTATAGACATCCCTAGATCTAATTAGTATTCTGTGTTCTAATTTGTAATATATTTTTTGAACAATTTTTGAGGTGCCTCTAGTCACTAAATTGCTTGATATAAAAAGAATTAAAAAAAATGTCAAACATTAATTGAATGACGATTTGAATGTTCTTGCATAATTCTCTCATGGTTGATTACGATGGCCGGTCAATTGATCCCAGTTAATAACTTTCTGGTCATTTGATTCTCAGTCATGTTCTTTCTTGCTTATACATTTACCTTATTGCATGTAAATAATTTGTGATGATATATTTCTATGAAGCAAAATGACATTTACTGTTTAAATTATATGTAGTTACGACAAAAACAGCTTTACTAAACCTACTAACCAATCTACCAGAGTTCTACAGGTATGATTTATTAGACCAAATTTTCATGCGTCAATATCACACAGTTCAGAGGAAGATAATATACAGGGTGTCTCAGAAAGAAGACAACCGAAGAAATTAATATAGGTAGAGACCCTTACTCTCTTGGCTGGAGGATTGGCCTTTGTACACCACTTCTAAGGAAAAAGTAATGCTGAAGAGTGTGCCTGTCCACACTTAGTCGGTAAGCTATTTTCTGAGACACTCTGTATTGCATTATTACATTAGGTATATTACTATCTTCTTTTCTATTATTCATTCATGTTAATGAAGAACTTAAATTAAACCTTATGAAATATATAATTAAAATTCAGTAGCTGACTTAGTTTGAATACTCCTGCAATTCATATTATAAAGCATTGCCCCTATCTATCTAACCCTCGTAGTAGACAAACCTTGTTTTAGACCAGACTGTGATGGAAAACACCTCGTACTAGAACTAGACAAAACTCTACTTATGTCACATGACAGTTATTCTAGTGAAAATATTAGAAAGAGTAATAATTATAATACTAATTATTACTCTTTACCTGAGTCAGAAAGCAAACTGGCTATTTTTACACAGGCACAAACCACCAGTCAGTGACAATGCTCATGGAGGCATAAAAGCTACTGCGTGAATGCAGTCATATACTAAGAAATGAGATGAAAAGAGATAAAAGAACCGGGGTTCAAGAAATTCAAGTAAATTATTTTTGAAGTGCGGTTAGACACTGAAGTTACAAAGTAAATGAGTTATAAGAAATGTTTAAATCCACCATTGAATGGAGATATAATGTTTTTGTGTAATTATTTCACTTATGATAGCATTAAAAGGGTGGTAGTGACTACAACAGGTACAAATTCGCACTAAAACCCAAATAGTAAAGTAGGTCACTTATCAGAACTAGGGAAATTGAATTGTTTTCTATTAGTTCCTTAATATCTACTTTTATATCTTTATTAATGCTATTAATTTGATCTTAAGTTACACACTATGGAAGATTAAATGTGAAATTCAGCAGATGACAATTAGTTTGACTGCTCCCGCACTAAATTGTTATTCTATTTACAAAGGTTCTTAATTAACTGTTAGCAATCTAGGAGAAGATATTTTATTAGTGAACTGGTAAAATGGTATTTAAAAGCGTTTATTGTAAAATGTCTACAGAAAAAAACTGTTGCTAATCAAAAGTCTCTGATAAAATAGCAACTGTTGCAATAAAAATTATTAACTAAATGAGAAACTAAAGTTTCCCATTTACTTTTACTAGGTACAATCCTAGATTGTTAACTAGGGTAAATCACCTTCCATTATTTCATGATTTACATTTATAATATTGATGTACTCGTCAGGACAGTTTATACAGGATTAGGTTATTATCACTACAACAAGTAGTTAACAATTGTAACCCATGAAAAAAAATATACAAGTAACCGATGAAAAAAAAACACAAGTAAACCACGAAATAGAATTTTTCATGAATTTATTAAAATATTTCGATTACAAATCGAAATAAGTAACTTATAATTACATAATAAATATAAAAAACATCTTTATCAATAAATTGTAATATTATTGAAGTATCATTTCTATTTTGTTGAAACGTTAAGTTTATAATATCATTAATATGAAGAATAATAATGGCTAAATATAAAAGAGTACGGAATTTGTTAAATAATTTCAGTCTTCCGTAGAGAGATTCCATCGTTCCCTTCCTCTAGCTGCTAGCTAAGGAAAAATGTTCCTACATCGCCACATAAAATCATTTTTGAGGTTCAACTACGCACTAAATTACGAGATGTAAAAGATATAAAAAAGTTTATTAATATTCAAGCTTAATGAAGTTTTAATCTTTTTGCAAAATTATATAATTGTTTATATCGATTACTGGTTAATTGCATATATACCTGTACTTGCATACAAATAATATGTGACACATAATAAGGTTTTAGCAAAAAATATAATTTTTTTCTCACAATGGTCCGAGTGTTGAAAACTATTAAAATTTGAAACAATAGACTTTTAACCCACCCTACGCTACTCTCAGTACCCGGGTGTGGCGAAGAGGAGGAGCCCCAGTGACCCCACTCGGGGGGCTTTAAATCTACCTTGTTCTTTGTTATAAAAAACTGTATATATAGATCACACTACTGATCAAACAAAATAGAAAAACACTCACTCTGAAACCTTCTCTCACTTTTAGCCAAAAAATAAATAGCCCTGAAGGGTTAAAACCTCAACTCAGCTGATTTTACACTAATCCTCATACCTACTCCCCACTCAAACAATGCGATCTTTTCGCCTTAGTGTCTTCTATTTTCTTTCCTTTTCGAACCTAGGTTCATTACCTCTCTTCTGACCAAACTGGTCCCCCCTCCTTAATACTTCTAGATCTGTCTGGCATCACCTCTCCCCCTATATATTCCTAGTGTGATATACAAATTATTTATGTTAAATCAATTTTGAGGTGCCTCTAGGCACTGAATTACAAGATGTAAAAGATATAAAAATGTATAATTAAAGTTAAAGGAAGATTTAATCTTTTTGCTAAATTTTCTGATTGATGATCATGATTCCCGGTCAATCGCTTTCATACTTGCATACAGATAATCTGTCACGATATTCATTTATGAAACAAATTTATTAATTGAAACCTACTAAGCCAATTACCAACGTTACTCATTACTTATATTTTTATATCGAGAGAAATAATTGCGAGACATGTTCCATTTATAAAATGACCTGGAATCATATGACCCAGAGTCATATGACCGGGAATCAAATGACCAGGAATCAAATGACCGGCAGTGAAATGACCGGGATTCAAATGACCGGGTTTAATATGTCTGGGGATAAAATGACCGGAAATCAAATGAACAGGGATAAAATGACCGGAAGTCAAATGACCTGGATTCAAATGACCGGGATTCATATGTCCGGGGATAACATGACCGGAAATCAAATGACCAGGGATAGAATGACCGGAAATCAAATGACCAGTGATAAAATGACCGGAAGTCAAATGACCTGGATTCAAATGACCGGGATTCATATGTCCGCGAATAAAATGACCAGGGATAAAATGACCTGGGATAAAATGACCCAGGATAAAATGACCTGAAATCAAGTGACCAGAAATCAAACATCCATAGATAAAATGACCGGTAATTAATTGATCTAATAAGGGTAGCATAGAGGGTGCACGACGAATTGCCACTGGGTGAACTGCCACTGGGTGAACTGCCTATGTGCGGGAATAGCCACTGGGTGAACTGCCCATGTGGGTGAATTGCCAATGTAGGTGAATTGCCACTGTGTGAACTGCCCATTTGGGTGAATTACCACTGGGTGAATTGTCACTGGGTAAACAACTCTCACTGACTGCATCACTATGTACACGAGATGGATGAACTAACACACACTCGCCCCGTGTGTTTAGGTGTAACCCCCCCCCCCCCCCTTAATATAAGCGTGGACCGACAATTTGGCCCACCGACAGTTGGGCCTAGGACAATTGGGCTTCGAATTATAATTTAAAAAAATTAGAGACTATAAAGCATATTTCAAAGATAATATTGTCACTGCCCTAGTAATAAAAAACTATCACTTCTTGATTGTGTCTTCTGTCCAATTTTTTCTGAGCTCAATTGTTTTGGGGCCTTATTGTCGTGGGGCCCAATTATCCTGGGCCCAATTGTCGTCGGGCTCGATTGTCCTCGGCCCAATAGTCGTCGGGCCCAATTGTCGGTGTACCAATATAAGTGGGGAGAGGGGCGCTTCACAGCCGAAAATGATGGATAGAGATAGCACGAATGTCGAATAAGGACATATAGAAAGGAACTTTATCACTGTCCATTTTCAAGGTTTTAACAGTGTAAGGTATCATCGGCACTCAGTGACAATTCCCCAAATGGGCAGTTCACCCTGTGGCAATTCCCCCACATGGGCAGTTCACCCTGTGGCAATTCCCCCACATGGGCAGTTCCCCCAGTGACAATTCTCTCACATGGGCAATTCACCCAGTGGCAATCCCCCCACATGATGGCAGTTCACTCAGTTGCAATTCACCCAGATGGGCAGTTCCCCAGGTGGCAATTCTCCCACATGGGCAATTCACCAAGTGGCAATCCCCCCACATGGGCTGTTCACCAGTGGCAATTCACCCAGTGGCAATTCGCCCCGTGGCAACTCCCCTAGACCCGTATAAGGAATCGTCAACAGGTACAGTTTATTTGTCCAAAATTCAAGCAGTCAAACTGAGTCACATATCAGACGTAGGGAAAAGTTTGAATTTGATCTATAGGTATATTTATAACTGCTTATTTATTCATGTTAATAAATTGAACTTAAATCAAGCCTTATAGAATATAAAATGAGAAATTCAGCAGGTGACTTAGTTTGACTCAGCCTCATTCAGATTATAAAGCATTGCCTCAGCTATGCTGGCACTATATTAACAATGGTTTCGAATAGATGGTCAGCAATCTAAGGGAAGATATTGTATCGGTTAACTGATAGAATGGATATTTTAAAGCGTTTGTGTGATATGTCTACAGAAAATACTGTTGCTAGTCAAAAATCTCAGATATGAGTAGGCTACCAATAATTTTCTGGGGAAAATTTTCTGGTTACCATCTTATAATAAATTTGAAAATCTATGACCTGAAACTTCTTCTCAAAACGGCTTCTTCTTTACTACGGCCTCTATCAGTTTCCTTTTAATTTTTAATGAAAAGGCATGAATACGATCGTCAAACTGTCAAATGAAGACACTAATATTAAAAGTTGAAACTAATTTTATTTACGAATGCTATGCCAATTAAAATAATTAACTTCAAGTCCAGAATGTTCTTTTCAACGTAATGGTGGACTGAATGGGATACAGAGAGAAGGTTCGGACACCGTCCGAACAAACCTAAACAGAAGTGTCCGATTCATCCCAAATGACACTTCAAAATTATAAACATCATTATTTTTCTAATTTCATTTGTATTCTTTTTTTATGATATAATTCATACCTTTGAGATTTAGCTTTCATACCTTTGAGAATTTCAAATTCATATAGTCCACACACGGTCCAATTGAATCATGGAAAATTAAATCAATACTGAAAAAAACAGTAAATTACCCCTCGGGGGCGAAATACTACATCTCCGCACTGGAAGTTTCAAATAACTTACTGGTAACACGTCGCACACATTCGGTTGTAGTTCCAACAATTATAAACATGTTTAAGCGAGCTCTCCGAACTATCCCTATGTCCGAATGCTGCCGGTTCTCCCCTACCTCTATGTTAAGCAATGATGATATTAACATTCAACTGTATTTCACTTTCCTATTTATTCGATAATATTTGCTCATGACAAAAATACACGAGTGACCCATGAAATAGATTTTTTGTGAATATATTTGAATATTTCGCTTGAAAGCGAGAAAATGAAACTTTACTAACAGAAAAAAAACTTTATTGAGAGCAATTGATATCAATGAAGAATTTTTTCTATTTTATTTAATCGTCTATATTCTTTAATATGGAAAATAGAACGTAAAATATTAGAGAGTGCGGAATTTGTTGAATGATTTTAGTCTTTCGTATAGAGATTACTAGATAATCGGTATATTAGGTGTCATAAGTCCAAAATCAGCGATTTTAAATCATTTTTGAGGTGCCATTGCACTAAATTACAATATGTGAAAAATATAAATAAGTATAATTCAAATTGAATGAAGATTTACTGTTTTTTTACGTAATTCTATCATTGCTGAGCACGATGGCCGGTCAATTGAACCCGGACAATTTTATTCAATCTTTTGTTTATACATAGTTAACATACAAATAATCTGTGACGATCTTTATTTATGAAACAATTTGACAACTACTATTTAAATAATATATAGAAAGCAGCTTACCTCAAACCAATTATCTAAATTACTTAAGTTACTCATCAATTATTTTTATATCAAGAGAAATAATTGCGAGACATGTTCTACACTTATTTCATTTGTCATTCGTACATCAAAAAACACTAGCTTAATTAACAAATGTTTTCCTACATTGGAAGCCAGTGTTGTTTGGAAACTGTTGGTACAGTATTGTTTTCATTGCATTGACCCAGTGTGTAATAGCACTGGCGTGTCAATGCCCGATTGTGCCTTTACTTTGCCAACGTTTACCGACGTTGGCCCGATAGTGCATTGTTATCTCTATTATCAGGATATAATTGTTTTATATTCATGGTATTTTAATTACAATCTTTGCATGCCTCGTAGATAATATATTCCAAGCAGATATTTCATAACTTTTTAATCACGGGTCATATCCAGGCAGCCTAACTTTCTTGGGACATGATTGGGTCAAGGTTGTGTCATAGGGACTTGCTTGGGTACTTGGAGAATATGTTGTCCCAGCAATGGGACATCACAGTTGAACCAATATTGTTATCCCAGGCATGTCTCAATGTTATCCCGATATTTTCTCCAATTCATGTTCAAATTCATGGGCCATTGCTGCATAACACTGAGCAGATAGTAGTCACCCCTCCCAAATAAGCTATCAACCTTCAAATATATATCTAAACCAATTTGGTTCGTTTATTTTGTGAAATATTACATCCATTCAATTTGAAAAGAAATAGAAGTAGGACCTAGCTATGTATTTTTGTGCTTTAGGTTCGCCTCCGATTTTCAACATATTGTCACTTTATTTGGATAAAAAGAGCCATTTTAAGACTTTTGTCATGAATACCATTTTCTGTGGAAACTCTTCGTTTACAAGATATAACGCAATAAAGTTTCCAGTACAAAAATAATATTAGGCATAATCTTCAGCTATTAGCTCTTTCTTCTAGAATTTTCGCCATTTAGAGTTTTTTGATGAAATCGTTTTGTGATGCGAAAACGTTATTGTAGGTTGTTGTATCCGCTATTTTAGTGTACTGCACACTTCATCATTGTTTAATGACCTGGCAGGGAATGATTGGAGGCGTCACGTGTCTCAATATACATATTTTTGATGCTATATCAGATATAAACTGCAACAATTGTACCCCCACAGACTATATATCGAATATATCGAGAAACAAGAATTTCCACAACTAATGGTATTCCTAAAAAAACGTCATAAAATTACACCTATTACCTATATATTGAATTGAAATATCGAAAATCAGTGGCAGACCTTTAGGTCTGCCACTGATTTTCGATCAGTGTAGCTAGGCTCAAGCAGGTAAATTGCGGCACGCTAACTAAGTTCTAACATAATAATATCTTTTGCAAGATGAATAATTAAGAAATAAAGTAGATATTTAATTATTAGGGAATGACTGCATTCATGAACAATGTCACCATAGGTGCATGGTAGGCGACTCTTTCCGGTCTGATTTCTTCTTTTAGTCCCTTGTATTAATTATCCTATAGACGTCAGCGATGAAGCCTTTAGTTCAGAGGCAGAGATTAAGCCCCTAATAAAATAAATTAATTTTTTGGGACAACCTTGTGATTAGTATTACTTACGGAACAACATTGGGCCGTCATTGTCTTAATGTTGTCCCAACTATAGTGGGTTTGGGACAGTAATGTAAATATGACCCAACATTGGGAACTTTTCTTGTCCCAATCTTGGGTCCCAACATTGGCCCGACAATTACAAAATACAAGGTTGTCCCAATCCTGGGTCCCAAAGTAGTCCCAACTATGTGTTGCAGTCAAGACCCAATGTTGTCCCAAGGAAATTTGCCGCGTGGGATGTAGCCCTTATTAATAAATAATAATACGAATGAAGCTGTAAAGATTAGGGAGGCCCCGGCCCTAATTTTATTATAAAGGGTGCTATATATGTTCAATAAATAAATAATTTCTAATTCATTACACTGCCTCATCACACTAAAATCGGGAAGAAAGATGATGATGTAAAATATATTTCAGGTTTGGTGGGCAATAGCGATATTAACACTGAATTTTATTTCACTTTTATATTATATAAATTACTCATTCGTATAGAAATTAGCAGTACAGTTAACTATTGAAGACCATATTTGATAATCTCTCTATATAATAAAGACCAATGTTAATATATTTCGTGTCCCACTCCGAAGAATCTAGTCATGATACGCATGGGAATATATCGATGTGATATTCTAATATTTATGTTTTTATTCCATTTTAAATGTATTTAGAGAACGTAAAAGGATTAATGAATTTGAAAATGAATGTAAGCACTTGAAGGTAGAATATAATAGTTATTAATCAATAAACAATTAAATCTGAATACACGGACCATGTGTTGTTGTTAAGTTACACCAATAATAATACTATTGAAAACCTGTTGTTTTTAACGGGAAAATAGAGTAAGGCTTAAATTGTTTGAAAATCATTGAACATTTGAACATATATTGAAATTTCCCTTCTTAGTTTTAGTAGAAAAATTACACAAGTAACCCATGAAATGGAATTTTTCCTGAATTTAATTAGATGATCGAATGAATAAAAAATCATTTTAGTCTATAAATTATATTATGAATGAGGTATTATTTCTATTTTGTTTGAGCATCAAGTCGATAATATCATTCATATGTAGAATTTGAATGGTGGGATATCAAAAATTACAGAATTTGTTAAATGATTTCAGTTTCTCGGATAGAGATTCCAAGACAATCTGTACTCCGTATATTCAGATGTTGTTAGTAAATCATTAATATACTTAATCAATTTTGAGGTGCCTCTAGGCACTAAGTTACGAGATGTAAATGATATAAAAATGTATAATTCAAATTAAATAAAGATTTAATTTTTTCACGAAATTCTCTGACTGATGATCATGATTCCCGTTCAATCAATTTCATACTTGCATACAAATAATCTGTCACGATATTTACTTATGAAACAAATTTATTAATTGAAACCTACTACGCCAATTACCAACGTGACTCATTACTTATATTTTTATATCAGGAGAAATAATTGCGAGACATATTCCACTTATAAAATGACCTGGAATCATATGACCCAGAGTCATATGACCAGGAATCAAATGACCCTAAATAAAATGACCGAAAGTGAAATGACCGGGATTCAAATGACCGGGAATAAAATGACCCGGGTTAAAATAACCATAAATCAAGTGACCGAAAATAAATTAACCCGGGATAAAATGACCGTTAATCAATTGACCTAATAAGGTAGTATAGAGAATCGTCAACAGGTACAATTCTCTATACAACAGGTACAGTCAAACTGAGTCACAGATCATAAGGTAGTGAATATTTTGAAATAGCTCTGTAGGTATATCAATAACATCTCATTTATTCATGTTAATAAATTGAATTTATATCAAGCCTTATGGAATATAAAATGAGAAATTCAGCAGGTGACTTAGTTTGACTTCGCCTCATTCAGATTATAAAGCATTGCCTCAGCTATGCTGGCACTATATTAACAATGGCTTCGAATAGATGGTCAGCAATCTAAGGGAAGATATTGTATCAGTTAACTGATAGAATGGATATTTTAAAGCGTTTGTGTGATATGTCTACAGAAAATACTGTTGCTAGTCAAAAATCTCAGATATGAGTACCAATAATTTTCTGGGGAAAATTTTCTGGTTACCATCTTATAATAAATTTGAAAATTTATTACCTGAAACATCTTCTCAAATGGTAATTTCCATTTAATATTGATTTATTTCGCCCAAATTATCGTGTTTATTCAATTCAACAAATCTGTGTTCATGTACCATTGAAAGTGTGGATTTATATTACAAAATGTTAGTTGTTATTCAGAACCTGTTATTCTTAACGGGAAAGAAACCTAGTGAATATAAATGAAGTTCAACTCCTGGAAAAGTCTCGTAATCACTAATTCAGTCATTGGAGACATTACCTTCCATGATCGGAGATAAACTGAATCTTTTCTAACTATTACAAGTGAGTATTACAACCATAATGCCACTGAAAATTATAATTGGCAATACAAATATTCTTAACTAATCTCATGAGCTTCAATTAAAATATTATATTTGGTTTATATTCATGCTATTTTAATTTCAATCTTTGCATGCATCGTAGATAATATATTCGTAGTAGAAATTTCATAACTTTTTATACTCCTAATTAATTTCTAAGTCATCACACTGACTCATCACACTGAAATCGGCAAGGAAGATGATGATGTTTAATATATATTAGGTATTGGGGAGAACCGAAATCAAATTCGGTCAGTTTTGGGGAATAATGAATAATTCGTAAACTAATTCGAATTTAAATATTTTACTTCAATTCGTATTAAGACTGTTTTACAGTTTAAACCTTCATTCGAAAGTTATAAGACAAAATGTGAGAGATATTCAAGTGTCCGAATACTACTTCCTAGATGGAGACTTCGGACAAGCTGTGAGGATAGTTCGGATACCATAAAAATGGTTAAAACATTGGAAATTTGGGTAATTAAACGATAGGATTGAATTCGGATCAACAATTTTAATTTAAATAAACCATAATGACTTGTTATTCACATTCATCGTATTTGAAATTTTACCATAATTGTTATGATTGAACATTTTCTTCAACAAAATATAGATAGCCCAAGAGTAATCACAGTGAAATTATCCTTATATTTAGTAGCTATATATCAAAAACAAATGGTATAACTATTTGCTTTTACTTTGGCTAAAACTGTTTCCATTTTCTTGCTATTACGCAAAAGATAGTAAATTAAATCTTAAATATTTAATCGAATGTTATAGTCCATAAGTGTAGATCTTGCTACACCTCCAATTGCAGTAGCTTTTCTGACAGATTTTTTAGAATTCATCAAATGTTTTTCGAATACCTTCTTTATTACGGCCTCTATCAGTTTCCTTTTTTTAATGAAAAGGCATGAATACGATCGTCAAACTGTCAAATAAAGACACTAATATTAAAAGTTGAAACTAATTTTATTTACGAATGCTATGCCAATTAAAATAATTAACTTCAAGTCCAGAATGTTCTTTTCAATAAGAATTACTTCAATAGATCGTAATGGTGGACTGAATCGGATATAGAGGGAAGGTTCGGACACCGTCCGAACAAACCTAAACAGAAGAGTCCGATTCATCCCAAATGACACTTCAAAATTATAAACATCACTATTTTTCTAATTTCATTTGTATTCTTTTTTTTGATATAATTCATACCTTTGAGCTTCCGTATTCATATAGTCCACACACGGTCCAATTGAATCACGGAAAATTAAATCATTACTGAAAAAAACAGTAAATTACCCCTCGGGGTCGAAATACTACATCTCTTCACTGTATCTTTCTGATAACTGACTGGTAACACGTCGTACACATTCGGTTGCAATAAGAGGTAGTTCCAACAATTATAAACATGTTTAAGCGAGCCCTCCGAACTATCCCTATGTCCGAATGCTGCCGGTTCTCTCCTACCTCTATGTTAAGCAATAATTATGATATAAACATTTAACTTTATTTCACTTTCCTATTTTTTTGATAATATTTGCTCATGACAAAAATACACAAGTGACCCATGAAATAGAATTTTTGTGAATATATTTAAATATTTCGCTTGAAAGCGAGAAAATGAAACTTTACTAATAGAAAGAAACTTTATTGAAAGCAATTGATATCAATGAAGAATTTTTTCTATTTAATTGAATCGTCTATATTCTTTTATATGGAAAATAAAACGTAAAATATTAGAGAGTGCGGAATTTGTTAAATGATTTTAGTCTTTCGTATAGAGATTACTAGATAATCGGTGTATTAGGTGTCATAAGTCCAAAATCAGCGATTTTAAATCATTTTTGAGGTGCCATTGCACTAAATTAAAAAAATGTAAATTAGTATAATTCAAATTGAATGAAGATTACTGTTTTTGCGTAATTCTCTCATTGCTGATTACGATGGCCGGTCAATTGAACCCGGACAATTTTATTCAATCTTTTCGTTTATACATACTTGGCATACAAATAATCTGTGACGATCTTTATTTGTGAAACAATTTGCCAACTACTATTTTAAATAATATATAGGAAGCAGCTTGCCTCAAACCAACTATCTAAATTACTTAAGTTACTCATCAATTATTTTTATATCAAGAGAAATATTTGCGAGACATGTTCCACACTTATTTGACTTGTCATACGTGCGATTCTAATGAAAGTGGGGTATGCCTGTACATTTGATTTTTGTCTCCCAATATTTTTTATATTTCTAGTTACTTCTTTCAATAATAATGATTTATTATTTTATCAGCTGTTTTAACCTTACTTATTGCTAAATTATTTTAAAACATAATCATTTAATTTTTTGGTCAAATGTGGGTGTATCGTGCCATAGACTTTTTTCTCTGTCAGTCAGATGGTAACATAGACTCTGTCACTTAGCACACACAGGCAGTGTATGTAATACCATTTCTTTATTGCATTCATGCGTAGACGATCAGGCGGTTTGCCTTGAAATCACTGCATCGCTACAGACATACATCTTCGCGTGTATCGTACATCCCGTGTATTTTAAATATATCTGTTTTTGTACCACAGTGCTGAACTATTTCTGTTGATCGCCAGTGACATACAAGAGGTATCAGTTTATTCTCTCTGTTTTCGACAGGGTAATCATATTACCTGAGTTTTCTCACTCTCAGTGCTACGTAGCGCAGCCTGTTACAATCTGTATAATCTGGTATTGAGGCACATTTAAATTTCGAAATTTCCCTTCAAGCTCAGCCGAATATTTACGTTTAAAATCGTTAGTCGTGTAAATAAAAACATCGTTTAGTAGTAAAACACCAGTAATAGAAAAAGTTATTATATATACTGAAAATTTTCTTCAAGTATGAAATTATCTGTTGTGGTATTCCTGAAAAAAGTTAATATTTCATTGCTTATTGTGACGAAAACATAAGTGATCTATTTGCATCACAGTACTTAGAAGATATGAAATAAATAAACTGTCACCCGGTAATTACTTAACAGCTAAAATGTGCAAGATCAGCAATAGTTCACAATTATGATGCTTTGGTTGTTGACAATTCTATTGAGCAAATAATACACAACATTGAATTACTAAATAATGTTTAGGTTACAGTGTTAGGATCTTTCCAATTCATCGACCCCCACCAAATTTAATTTAAATAAATTTTTCTTGTGCAATTTTGTCCATTGAATCTGGAAATCATAACCATTTTTTGAAGAAACAAATTCTTTTTAGATATGAGGGTTTAAAGTTATTTATTTTCTATGTATTACTGAAGGATTGGGAACTTTGAAAAAACTCGTGTTTTCATGCTTTTTGGCCAATTTTGGTCAAAGATAGCCATAATGTATTTTGTTGTATCCGCTAGTTTGTTGTACTGCACAGTTCGTGATTGATTAATGACCTGGCAGTGAGGTATGGGGGTCGGCACGCCCACCATACACATATATCAGTATTAAAGTAACAAATGGAAAATATCACGGAAACTGGATATATTCGATATATGTATTAAGGGGGGCGTGCTGCCCCCGATGCACCCTACCAAGTCATTAATCAGTCTTGGAGTGTGCAATACAACAAACTTTCGGATACAACAAACTACATTACATTTTCATGTAAAAAATCTATAATGTTTGAGTGATTTCGATGATAGCACGAGTTTTTTCAAAGTTCTCAATCCTTCAGTAAAACATAGGAAATAAATAACTTCAAACCCTGAAGTCTCAAAAAATATTAGTTTATGCAAAAAAAATTTTCGGATTCTATGGACAAAAATACATATAAAAATAATTTCTTTCATATTTGGTGGGGGTCGACAAATGGGAAAGATCACAGTGTTATAATGATTTGTAAACGAAACATTAGTGTTTAACTTGAAAATGAAGAAACATGTGAAAAGATAATCACGAAAGGATGTACTTCTTTCACCTCTCCATTCACAGATCATGTATTTCTCAGGATTGTTACTTTGCTGTAGTTATACGCCTTAGCTGCTACAAAGTTAATGACCATTTAGACAGGGAAAGGAATAATATTATGTTCAACGTACTCATTCAGACACTCTGAGTTTTGAAATGCAACTATAATGTGTCTCAACTGTAAAGGCCCCTGAAGTACACTGACCCTTATAACTGTTCTGCGAGAAAGAAAATTATCAACGTAAAAAGAAAACATAATACGGAGAAATAGTACGAATGTTTGCTTCCAAAGTAATTGGCTGGTCAAAGGCACCGATATTTGCGACAGCACCATACATTGCCCATATAGAAACAAAGACCAATAGAGCTGGTGGATTTCTACTATTTGCCCTAATTCATCCACACCCACTGAAGTAGAAAATATTATTTTCCACCATTCTTTCATATTTATTTTGTTGCTTCTATTTTTTTTGAATTGCTGATATTCAAACGACTGAGTTCGTTTGTTAATTTTCATAATAATATCAGTGGCACGCAGTTTGGTTTTAGGAAAATTACGAAAAAAATGTGATGTTCGATTACCAAATTTTGAACGGAAACCTACGAAAATGTAAATAAGTCGAAGTCCACAGTTGCTCTTTTCCCAGACTAGTCTACGGCATTAGATACTTTTAATCAAAAGATACTCTTAAAGAAACTTCATTTGTTAGTTTAAAGAAAGCTCCTATTAATAGTTTCAATCCTATTTGACTAATAGGAATCAATATGTTGACATTGAAGTTCACTCAAATTCACTTCCTGTCAGAATTGGAGTTCCTCAGGGGACAATTTTGGGTTCACTGCTTAAACATTTCAAACAAAATAAAGATGCCAGAAAAGAGTATAAAGTGCCATTAAAAATTCTAAAATGCTTCCATCTAATTATTGTATTTGTTTAGCATTCAATTTTTATGCTATTTTAATGACAGTCTTTGCTTCTCAGATAATATTGCAGATAAAACCTTTTTATATTCTAATTAATTTCTTCATCACACTAAAAACTTTACGAAATTTCATAACTTAACAGATTGTAAAAAATAAGTTTTTAAAAGAAGGGGATATTAAATGTAGATAAAAAATTTATGATTATGATAAGAAATATTTCAGATATTCTAAAAAATTATTTCACTATATCATTTTGGTAATAAAGTTATGTAGATATATTAATATTATTACACTATATCATTTTGGTAATAAAGTTATGTAGATATATTAATATTATTACACTATATCATTTTGGTAATAAAGTTATATAGATATATTAATTGAAAGTCTGACATAGGAAATATAGGTAGGAAATACGATACAGACGTAGAACTTGCAATCATGACAATCTTTATATTTTTTCACATCAAACTTTAAGGTTCGTACCCACCACTGTTTATATGCTCAAATCCATATATGCAAAGCACATGTTTGATATATTTGGTATATTTTGCATGCTGTTTTAACTGCTAGAAGATCAATATAGATTATTGCAATCAAATAATAAAAAATGACTACATTAGATATTAGAATTGAATTTTATGATATATGTAATTGTGTTCAATCTATTCCCATGTATGGGATATATTCGATACTAGTGTACTTACCCGTTAAGAATAACGTGTTTCTAATTGCATCACTATCAATATTTGCTTAGTTTAACTATCCACACTTTGGTCCGTACCCTCAGATTTAAATGAAGTAATTAATTGAATAATGACGATAATATTATATTTATATCATAGACATAGACTCATATAGAGTATATAAATTTTAGGACAGATGTTGCAAATAGTTCTTTTTAAACTTACACTGTAGATTTAAAATAATTCCTATTTCAGTTATATTAATAATCATTTATTGCACTCATATAAGAATTGGTATTAATGCTACCACCTGTTAACATATTTAGCCTAACTTCTGAATATTACACAAAGCGTGACAGACCACAGACAGACAGAGAGAAAAACAGACAGACAGAAAGACAGAATGACAAATAAATATAAGGAAACTATTAATGGGGGTGATAATATTTCCATATATTGGATATGAATCTATTTACAGTATTTCAATGTATAACCTCATGGTGTATCCTTGTAATATTGTGATATCCTCTACCTCAAACGAAAATGTTTTGCCTTTTTTTAGAGAAAAGTCCTATTTTTTAATGGAAAACGTGTTTTCATGTGAAGTATGTACCAGAAAATACCATTGAGATGCTGAGTCAAAAAGTTATTTGCTCATTATGGAGATATTTGAAAAGGATTTTCTCTTTTGAACGCCAGACTCTTTTTAAAATCTGGAGATCATTTGACAAATATGGTGCGAAATGGTATATATTATATGCACTATAATTGCTATATTCACTATATATAATAGTGATATGCACCATATAGTGATATGTACTATATTTATAGTGCATATACTATTTCTCACTATATTTGTCAAATGACAACTATGCACAATATTATTTATTGGATATGTCTAAAAGAAGTTAAAATAAAATAATTCTTAACTACGAAAACATTTCAATTACATGAAAATTATATCAAATATTTCCCCTCCTATGCATTGTTTTCTTTTATTTATTCAAATTGATTAGTTAAGAATAAATGGAGAATATGTTACAATAACAATATACTATACAATTGAAAAAAAAATACAATTTATTCTCAATCCCATGCGAAGTTCAAAAGAACTTTTGGGGCAATAAGCTAACTACAGTAATTACAAAAAGCCAGTACAAAGTTTTCTCTTAAGGGCCGTACACACGTAGGGTTTTTTGAGTCTTTCAACCAGACTTTTTGCTAAACTCGATCCTCCTACTTTTTAAACAATATTTTTGAATGATTCTAGAAAAAACAATATAATTATTATTCATTTTAGTTAACTAATAACATTTAATTAAGTTAATTGTTATCAATTTTAGTGAAAAGTCTTAAAAAACCCTACGAGTGTACGGCTCTTAAGTCACTCAACATAATCATTAAGTAAGAACATTTTAGAATTACTCCTAAATATTTGCACCATTTTTGCTACATTTAATATAATCAGGGACGGAATTCCACAATCTTTGCCATTAAATGTTTTGATCTCTTTCACTGTGTGAGGCGCTGATACGAAGTGGTGGCGTTAGACGTTAGTACGGTTTCTAGCGTTGTGGTAGTGATTAGGTAGTATACAGGGTGGCGCAAAAAAATGAACCCATTTTCAAATTAGTTTATTTTACAAACTATTAAAGTTAAAAAAATTCTGTAAACACAGTTTTATTCATGTAGTTTTTTTGCATCTTTCATGAAAATCTGTCAAACGTACGACTAAAATTAAAGATCCTGCAGCGAATTGAAAAAATATAAATAAAAAGGGCTTGTGCGAGGACGAAAAACACAAAAAGACTTCAGAATAGGTATAATTTTTTTTTCCATATGGTAATAGAATTTTTTTTTAAATACTATTTTTCATTCAATTAACGTTTGGTTCATTGACTCTTTCATTCATGGAAATACTTCTTCATCACCAATCACGATGTCTACTCTAAAACGAGCATTTCTTTGCAGAAGCCATCTTGAAAAATTTAACCTGCGGTAAATCAGTTCTAAGAGTTCAAGCCTTACCTGCATCTTAGAGGATGATATTTTAAATCGTGTTTGACAATTCGGTGAAATGTGTCTTTAGTGATGTCTAATTCATACCTTCTGATTGGTATTTTAGGATTCTCACTAAATAGTTCATGAATAAGATTAATGTTTTCATGCGTTCGTTCTGTTCTCCAGCGACCAAAACGCTTTTTGTTCAAAATTCTTCAGTTTTTCTTCGGTTTTATGCTTATTAATATAAGTCAATATGGTTTTATAGTTAGTAAAAATCTTTCCTGAAAGCTATGTTCAAAATGAGGCAGTGTTTAAATAACTTGTCATAACAAAAACTTTGTTCTTTTGAAAGCTGCATTTTGAGGGTTTCGAATAGGAGATACAAATTAACGGCGAACTGATTTTTATTAAAGATATCAATTATATTTAAAACATAAATTTTCATAGGATTATTAAGATTTTAGTTGTCTTTTATTTGTTACAGAAAACATTATAATTTAATGTTTATACATCCATATATTGATATGAAATGAATTATACCTATTGTGATTTTTTATGTATATTTCGCCCCCGTGCAATTGCCCTTTTTATTTACATTTTTTTAATTCGCTGTAGAAAAGTGAATGAATAAAACTGTATTTTTAGAAAATTTCTAGTTTTGATAGCCTGTAAAATAAACTAGTTTGAAAATGGGGATCTTTTTTTTGCGCCACCCTGTATTGTAGGAACCAGCAATATGGTTATATACTATATTATATATTGCACAGCATAATAGTACTACTTCACATTATTTTACTTTCAATCATGTGTTTCTATCTTTTCAAATATTATATTAGTTATGAACAGACACAACGTTATGTATTTAGAAATTTGTTTGTCCTTTATTGATACACGAAACTAAAAAAAAATAGCCCGGTACTGATGGAGTAAAGAAAATGAATAGATATTAACAATCTTCACTAATATTAATATTTTAACTAATAACCATTAATATTAACTATCTTCACTAATATCTTATATCAACGTATGCAAACAACATATATTATATTATTTATGAATTGATTCGAAATCTATAATTAATTCGATTGATGAATAAAAATTTTAAGATAAAATTTCATTTCCAATATTGTTTTAATGTTAATATTTTCTTAAAACAATGAACAATAAAAAATCTCCCAAAAAGCTATTCTTAAGGAATGGTATTGTAGTTAGGGGTAAGAATAGTTTTCTATGAAAAACTATTATTTCATAGAAAACTCAAGTTTAGGGCTGACTTCTTTATATTTGCTCATCTTAAAAAAATTTATGGATTATTTCCATTCATTATTCACTATTCAGTAATATAGAGAGAGTAAATGAAATAATTGTATTATTATTTATTCGTAAAGATAAACATTACGAATGTGAATTTGGTAAAATAATATGTCTAATTTAGATTAATTCTTTGAATACATTAAAAGTAACAAAATAGTTGAGTGACGTTTTCAGTTGCCTATGTACAGTGTAACTCCTCTATAGTGAACTGAACTAACTCACTATAGAGAGTTTACTCCACTATAGAGGATTTTAGAGTTGATATGAAAACAGGCCTTTTAATGTCAGATTACAAAAAAATATTCTTTCAGTTTTAAATATATTAATTAATATTTAATATAAATTGAGCAATGCTTTAATGATTGCTACCATATCGCTGACGTCAAACGAAAACTAAAACCAACAACTGGATTAAGTAGTTATAAAGGAAAGGAACAAAGTCACCTACCTCCAGTCGGTGACAAACTCATGGATGCAGAAAAGCTACTCAGTGAATGCAGTCACTTACCAAGGAATGTGACGAAAAGGGACACAAGCACCATTGGCTGCACTCATGAATGGAAGAGGAAAATGAAGAGGTGATAGGAAATAAAGCCTACAAGTCTACCCTAACACAAAATCTAAGAGGAAAATGAAGAGGTGATAGTAAATGAAGCCTATGAGTCTACCTAACAAAAAATCTAAGACCTCGTAGTTGATGAACATTTTATTAGCATTGATGTGCCATTTTAAACCAATATACTTTTTACAGGTCACTAAACGTATTAAAAGGAAACCTGAACTTGTTTTCTTGTCAGTAGCAAAATATTTTTTTTCGAAATACTTTCAAACAGGCTTAATAAAAACTTAATAGTTATTTAACAACATACACTCTATATAAATAACAGTTTATGTTGTAAGTTTATTGAAGAAACGTTCAATTGAAACGGAAAAGAAAATATTATCAAATAGGGCTAAGAAAATTTAATTGTAAATTTACAACATGTAGTTTATATTTATATTATTTTGCATGGGGCGGTAGAATAGAAATATCAACTGTGATTAAATTAGTTATACTCTTTTTTAGATCATTGTGACTAACTTTTCTATCGTTTGTTTTAACTTTAAGGACAAGTTTTCCCTCTCAATATTTGACTTGCCTCAAGCTTTGCTCATTTTAATGCATTAGTTTGAACATCACATGCGTGTGGTGAGCCAGTGTGATGATGTGAATAGTAAAATGGGATGCATGTTGTGTCGTTCATAAGCCCTATTTTATTTAATGTAATTATTTCACAACTCATTTCTCCTTTTCAATTCATTATTTATTTGCCAGTTGGTAAAGCTTTAGACACTTCATTCCTCAGGCTGCAAGTGTTATGTTTATTGTTTATCTTGCAGTCTTTTTTTTTACTTTATATTATTATGGAATAGTCTACGGTAATTCAATGTCATATTTCATTTACTTTTCTATGTTATACTCGGGCAAGAGGGAATTATTCCTGGGATATTCCCTTAATATCCCAGGAATAATTCCTTCTTACCTCGGTAATATTATCAGCTATTGGTTTACCTTTGGAGAATTCATTTAAATCACATAGCACTGCAGAACCACAATAAATAGATCTATATTATTTCCATTAAGATTTTTATCCTGAATAATTATGCTTATAAAAAAAAGTAATGAATTACCGATCAGTTCAACATAAAGGGTCAAAAAAAAAGTAGATAATTATTATTTGACTTTTAATTTAATTCGTATTCATGATTCTTGAAGGTATCTTGAAATAAAAATAAAATAATAATTATATTGTTTTTTTCTTATTTGACCGAAGATGTGGAACTGTCCTATAATTCGTAACTTACCTTACACAATTTTATAATTTTCCTTTTCACACCAAAACTCTCAGTATTTTTTCTCTTGTAAATGTTCCCTCTGCATCTCAGTGACCTGTTGCTCTGATGGTATATAAGGCACAGAGTGTCCCTCACTGTGCCACTAGAGTGTAGTCAGTGGCACGGGGAGGTGTGGAGGTGTAGGCAGCTGTATAGGAGTGTAGGCAGGCTCTGTCAGCACCTACCTCACTACTAAGCACTGTAGTTACTACATTATCCTTATTATGAACTATCAGTGACCAATAGTCTCCAATAGTGTTTAAACTGCATCACAATATGCTAAGCAGACTCTCTGGTGTATTTTTTGTGTCTTTATCAGTGCCAACACACAGTGAATTCTAACGCTAATTTAGTGTCATCTTAGCGAATAATTTAGAGGGAAAACATTGTTACAGATGATTAAACCTTATAATCAGTAAAAGATTAATATAGAGTAGTACTAATACTAATAATCATGCATATTATTATGGTTTTTCACATTATCATCCATTTATTATGGTCTTTGGGGCTTTTCACATTTATTGAGGTTTTTCAAATTATTATCCATGTATCCACATCATTAGGTTTTTCACTTTATTATCCATGTATCCACATCATTGGGTTTTTCACTTTATTATCCATGTATCCACATCATTGTGGTTTTTCACTTTATTATCCATGTATCCACATCATTGTGGTTTTTCACTTTATTATCCATGTATCCACATCATTGTGGTTTTTCACTTTATTATCCATGTATATCCACATCATTGTGGTTTTTCATATCATTATCATTGTACCCGTTACCGCAATATTTGTTGCTCGGTTTTAATTTCATGTATTATTTATTCATTTTTCTATTGCACTTTTACAAAGCATTATATTCCTATTCCCTAATGATATGAATAATATTCATTGTAGCCATTGCATTTTTGAGGTATATTTTCAGTGTACATTATTATCTGTATTAATAATAATTCAATTGAATTACTATATGTTTCTACCGATCTTCTTCATTACGAATAATATCACTTGAAACTGAATTCCTATTTGGAGTTATTCAAAATTATGAAAAAAAAACATTAATTACGAAAGAAAAATCATTATCTATGAAAAACGAATAATTGCGAAAAAATAGTAATCTCAAAATATAAATACTTTCTTTCACATGAGTCATATATATAAAAAAGATTACACTGTATTAAAATGCTAAACAGATTTCCTTTTAATCAACAATCAACATTAACTTGCTTTAAATGAATAATAGCTATTTTCTTTAATGTTATATTTTACTATACAGTGAAGTGTGTTACAGCGCCATCTATCAACTGGGTAACAAGACTGTGACACTTAACATCTATGATATTTATTCACCATGCGACTATTAAAGCATTATAAGTTACTCTATTATTTATTTACCGTTAATTAACGTAAAAACAAACACTTGACAGAAATCTCTCAACGACACAAAAGATTAGACTGATTTATTGTGAGAAAAAATGATAAAGAAAATTGGTGTGACACATAACACGAGTTAATATCTCTTTGCTATCTCTTTGCTATCTCTTCAATATCTCTTCACTATCTCTTTGCTATCTCTTTGCTATCTATTTGCTATATCTTCACTATCTCTTTGCTATCTCTTTGCTATCTCTTCACTATCTCTTCACTATCTCTTTGTTATCTCTTTTCTATCTCTTTGCTATCTCTTTGCTATCTCTTCAATATCTCTTTGCTATCTCTTCACTATCTCTCCACTATCTCTTTGTTATCTCTTTTCTATCCCTTTGCTATCTCTTTTCTATCTCTTTGCTATCTCTTTGCTATCTCTTCACTATCTCTTTGCTATCTCTTCACTATCTCTTTGTTATCTCTTTTCTATCTCTTTGCTATCTCTTTGCTATATCTTCACTATCTCTTTGCTATCTCTTTTCTATCTCTTTGCTATCTCTTTGCTATCTCTTTGCTATCTCTTTGCTATCTCTTTGCTATCTCTTTGCTATCTCTTCACTATCTCTTTGCTATCTCTTCACTGTCTCTTCACTATCTCTTCACTGTCTCTTTTCTATCTCTTTGCTATCTCTTCACTATTTCTTCACTATCTCTTCACTATCTCTTCATTATCTCTTCACTATCTCTTCAATATCTCTTCACTGTCTCTTCACTGTCTCTTCACTATCTCTCTGTGCAGTGCTTATATTTTAGAGAACACTCTAGTGCCTATCAGTTGCTTATCTTTGCAAGAGATATTAGCAAGCACTTACAGTGTTATTAATGGCTACATAAAATGTGAAGCATGGCCATTTTTTTCATTATTTACTCGATTAAATTATATGTTATGAAAGGAAAATATCGATCCTTTGCGTTCTGAATTATTTGTTGGTAAATATGAGTGAATAAAAGAAAGTTATTATATGTAAATCAGTATAAATTAAATATTTACTAAATATCATATCACATAATAAATCAAATAAAGTTTGAAATACCGTGTTACATTTTATATTTATTGATGGTCGTAATATTAATAAGTTATATCTTTATATTTCTTTAATTTGCTGACAAATATCAATACCTCCTTAGATTCAGAACATTAGTTTGTATTTCTTGAACAAATTATAATCTAGTGACCCCTGGCAACTCATTTGTTTGTAACAGACAATGGCACGGTTCTTGCAGAGGAAACTAAAAAGGAGAAAAGGTAACTTTTAATTAATATAATACTACCTCATTAACTGTGTGCTGTAATTATGAACATATTTGTAATCAGAAACTGTAACCTAACTCCCGAACAGTGACCAGTTGCTAAATCTAAAGGATTTTGGTCTGACTTTACATGAAGCCATTACATCTCTTAATTTAACTCCTGAATATTATTTCCTATCATTCCTGAGTTCTCTGAACGCATTGAACAACTGATGAGTTCTCTGGAATAATCAGCGAGATTTTAAAAATACATCTTTAATCAGGACAACAATGAAGAACTTTTTTTCGATAATCATTTATGCTAGTTCAGATTCAATCACTATTTGGCGAGAAAAACTATGAGATATTTCCAGATTCTGTTACGACGGCTCGAGGAAATACGCGCGAATCCACGTAACCTGTAGTAGATCAAACGCGCATATTACGAACATTGAATAGTTGCTAAACATCGAAATTGTTTCAGTTATTCAAAAACAGGTTAGACAGACATCTTACCAGTTTTGAAAATAACTTCATCTTACCATATCGACATATCTTGCAATTGGTGAAGAGTGCTCAAACGGATACTCCTCCCCAAAGTTATCTGAGGGATAACTTTAGAAATCCTCATTTTGCTAATTTGTTGTTGGTAAATCAACAGCAGTTGTTTCACAGGTACAAACATCAGTAGCAGTTTTATTTCATTAAAAGTATCAGTTCAATTTTGAGTAGCAATTAAGATTCTCAGTTTGACTTAATTTTAATAAAAATGAAATAATTAAGTGTTCACGTCTGCTAATATATAGAATCTACAAAAAATAGTTATCTTCCGACCATTTTACTGAACGACCCCAAAAAGCAATATCCGTTGTCTAAATAAGTAATTAACTTTTCAAATCTCCTATATATCAACACAATCGCTATCGATTATCCACTTCAACTCGGTACAATGAAAAACACTTCCTTGCTACTCCACATCGAAAACTAATCATCTTTTTGTAACTTGCTATCGACTACTGTGCATAATATGAGCTATTGTGTATACATGTATATAATTGGCTGTAAACTCTTGTTTTTGTAGCTCTAACTAAGGACTTCTAACATCACCTCTTCCATATGCTTAAAGTTATACTTATTACATAAAAGTAATAAATAGGTACTTTGGAAACCATTCATAATTTATTCTCCACTTCGAATAAATTGACGGATCGCTTCACAGATAAATTAACGTAACATGTATTTTATAGGAGAACTAAGATGTCACAAATAACATTTGTTGTTTGTGTCGAACTGTATCCAGTAAACACCCAAACTATGACATGCTGTTTCAAAGTTGACTCATAATTCGATAATTCGTAATTCTGTATAAATATCTTGTACTGTACAAAATCCAGTTAGAAGTTTTAACTAAATTTATAATGAATTGCTTCGTGTATCGGAAGCTTAGGAATAAAATAGGGCAGACATTTTCCATCTCGCCATATCGACAAAATAATCAAAATAATCCAACAACATTAACCGACCATTGCCTTTATTTAGATTATTTAGGTACAGAGTGCAAGGTGATGTGGCACAGCGGGCTGTAAAAGGTTAACATTAAACCATTCAGCTCATTTTTAAATTAAAATAATAAGTTCAACTGTACAATGTAACATCGCTCTTCAGGATATAATATTTAAAGTTCAAATGATCGGGATATAATTATATCTTCTGTAAAATTATTAATAGAACATACTCGTATAAAAAATCTGCTGCCCTTGATTTGAACATTTCATTTTACTTCAATGAGTTGAACTTTAATTAAATGAATTTAAATAAATAATTCAATAATAAGGCCAAATGCATTATGACATAGAAGATGAAGATAAGGGAACTGGTGAGTGGTGGTGAACTGGTGAGTGGTGGTGAACTGGTGAGTGATGGTGAACTGGTGAGTGGTGGTGAACTGGTGAGTGGTGGTGAACTTGTGAGTGGTGGAAAACTGGTGAGTGATGGTGAACTGGTGAGTGATGGTGAACTGGTGAGTGGTGGTGAACTGGTGAGTGGTGGTGAACTGGTGAGTGGTGGTGAACTGGTGAGTGGTGGTGAACTGGTGAGTGGTGGTGAACTGGTGAGTGGTGGTGAACTGCTGTAATTAGTTTAGTAAGGCTTAGTGTTCAGTGGTGAGATTTAGTCAATAGTTGTCTCTATAGAGCCAAAGAATTAGCAAATGCCGTCAGTAAACAAAAAGGAAACGTGAGGCAATTGAAGTGGAGGGAAGGGAGGGGGGGGGGAGATAAAGGAAAGAAGCGAATTGTAAGAGAAGGAAAATTAAAATTTTTGTTCCAAAGAACAGTTAAGTAATTTTTCATTATTATCTGTTTAAAAATATTATATTTGATATTCAACAAACATAGGTTCACACCTGACTCTTGTTCGTAAGTTCGCACTTATCTCTAGTTCGTAATTTCGTACACATCTCTAGTTCGCAAGTTCGTCTTTTCTCTTGATCGTAATTAAGTTCATTCTTTCTCTTGTTCGTAAGTTCATACTTTTCTCTTGTTCGTAAGTTCGTTCTTTTTCTTATTCGTAAGTTCGTTCTCTCTCTTGCTCGTACGTTCGTCTTTTCTCTTGTTCATAAGTTCTTCATTTCTCTTGTTCGTAAGTTCGTCCTATCTCTTGTTCGTAAGTTGGTCCTATATCATGTTCGTAAGTTCATTCTTTCTCTTGTTCGTAAATTCGTTGTTTCTCTTGTTCGTAAGCTCGTCCTTTCACTTGTTCGTAAGCTCATTCTTTTTCTTGTTCTTAAATTCGTCCTTTTTTTGTTCGTAAGTTCATCCTTTTTTTGTTCGTAAGTTCGTCCTTTCTTTTGCTCGTAAGTTCGTTCTTTCTCCTGTTCGTAAGTTCGTTCTTTCTCTTATTCGTAAGTTCGTATATTCTCTCGTTCGTTAGTTCATCCCTTCTCTTGTTCTTAATTTCGTTCTTTTTCTTGCTTTTAAGTTCGTTCTTTCTCCTGTTCGTAAGCTCTTCTTTTCTTTTGTTCGTTCCTTCTCTTGTTCGCAAAATTGTTCACTCTCTTGTTCGTAAGTTCGCTTCTACTCTCGTTAGTAAGTTCGTTGTTTCTCTTGTTCGTTAGTTCGTTCTCTCTCCTGTTCGTAAGGTTCTCCCCGTGACGTGTCACTAACGCACGCACCAACTCAGGCGTAGCAATAATAAGTACCGTTATGCTTCATAGTTGGAGTGGTAACACCGTGGACTCACTGAAAAACTTCTCACTTCTACAGCTTAGTACTGAATTTGGTGTTTGAATTTAATTGCTATGCACTGTTAATAAATGCATTTAAAGTAGAATGATTCTGTGAATTAAATGATTTTCTGCTTTTGAATTGAACTGGAAAGAGTGAATAAACTATTTCAAAATTTTATATCTTTCAACACTTCTTTAATATCTTTCTAATAAAATAAATAAATAACGAACCTCTTGAATTTTATTTTCAAACTATTATTTTAGATTTTTTATAGTTTTTTTTAATTTTCCAATGTGATCATCAATATTTTTCTATTTTTCTCTTTTTATTGTAGCTATTAAATTGTACTCTGAAAATAGAAACTGGCAATACACTTAAATAAGACGTCTCGATATGTGACAGTCTGACAGACGATATGATGGGAATGTATTCCAGGAATGGAAAATTATTTGTATATTCATTCGCATTCACTCGAAAAAACCTTCTGGAAATTATGATATGTATAGAAATTAAAAGTTAGTCATTTTGTTCAAAATAAAAATAATTAATTACATTTCATTAGAATATATCAGCCAATGGTAAATTAGGAAGGAAAAAGTGTACTTAGTATGCTAACTGTTGAATAGCATACTAAATGTAACTAGTTTACAATAGTTTGTTAAACTATAGTGACAAATGATAGTTATAATGTATTTTCTCACACTATAAATAAATAACATCAAAAGTGCATTCAGTCCCATAACAACCAGAGTGCCTGAGAGGATCATTTCGGAAGAAATAAAGCTTTTACTATCAAGAATTTACACAAGTTACTGGAAATTCGAATTTTTTAATAGTGCTAAGAGCTATTCAAGCGAAATGAAGGAAAATATTTGTTTGTAGTAAATTTTATAACTTTTTATTACCATGCGGAAATCTATAGCTCGGGTGAAATACATGCGTTGTTGCTTCACATTTTGATGCACACTAAAACATAGCTAATTATTCCTAGAAGTGATGTTACTATTGTGACGCAAAGTGTGACACAGCAGCAGATGTACTTCACTCGGGCTCCAGAGGCTCACATGATCAAAAATGATATAAAACTAAATATTTCAAAGCATTTTGCAATATTGATATTTTTCATTGATATTTTTATTTATTAATTAGGTCACATGCAGACAATGAAAGTCACGGAGTTTCAGCAACTCTAGGCAATTAGTTTTTGAATTATACAACAATATTTCAAACCTGACCGATCCTCTTAGGCAATATATGAGTGTTCTAAGGTTACTCAAGACATTAATTAAATAGCAAGGAATACCTATACACTTTACTATAGTTATAGACAGTAATGAGAGTTGCTATTCTTTGCATCTGCCTATATTTAATAGCGCTAAATAACTGTTAATTTCAATGGTTTTCAATATGACTCTTTGAGATGCTATTGGGATAAAATATAAAGGGTGGAACTTTGACTATAGGCACACAGTAGCTTCTATGCATCCATGAGCAAACTTAATTCCTAGATCTACATGTATTTAATACCATTTTGATTATCTTGTTATTTTATACATAATTTGAATACTGAAAGTGAAATCTGTAGTTTCTAATAAGCATAAATTGTTGATGTACAGTAACATGCTGATGTACAGTAACATGCTGATGTGCAGTAACATGCTGATGTGCAGTAACATGCTGATGTGCAGTAACATGCTGATGTGCAGTAACATGATGATGTACAGTAACATGCTGATGTGCAGTAACATGATGATGTGTAGTCACATGCATTTGTACAGTCACATACATATGTAAGGTACACTGGTACAGTCACTTGCAGAGGTACAGTACAGTCTCTTTCAAGTGACTGTTTCTACTCCACAAATTGGTAACTTTTTCAAAGATGGCGCACAGTGAGAACAAAGATGAGGAGAAAAACATACGGAGAAAGCAAAGGAAAACATACTAATGGGATACTGGATACCATTGCTGAATGATGTGTGGATATACACTAGTTATGTTTTGTATCATCGCTACTTAGATTATAAATTCAGCCTTAATAAACAAATTGAGATACCATTACAGTATAAAATCAGACTTTTATCATTATTCTGTTCCCATCCCCCTGTCAAGTCCAGAAGGCTCAAGCACTGAAGGGAGTCCTGCTCTCTGCAGATTCCGTTTTACAACATCATTCATTTTTGCATGTCTTGGGTGACGCCCAGAGCTGCACCTACAAGACAGGCCATGCAGTCCTCTGATATCTATCCCACTACCACAGTGGTAAGAATGAGGTTCACAAACTCTGCCACCAACTCTGAGAGCAATGGCTACTCTCAGGACCTCTGGATCAAGCTGTGTACCTAATGACGGTATGGGAATCGCATTCAACCACACTCCAATTTCCTTAAGAGATGCAGATAACAGTCGTGCCCTTGCCACCTGATCAGCTCTAGCCAACATACTCTCTATTAAAGAATGAGCCTGTGGTGTATCCCATTCTTTTTGACTGAACTCATGGACTGGTACCGGAAGATCAGCCTGTAACCCCGCGTCCATGTCCCAAATGCATCTGTAAGTTCTACAGTATCGACTATATCAATATTAGAAAATACAGTTACACAAAAGCAGGTAATGTCTCCAGCTCTCCTACAACCAAGTCCACCAAGGCCATCCGGTAGAGTTGCCTGAACCCAAAAATCAGCTACATTGGTAACACTGGCAATGGCAGATTTAAGTGATCCATCGGATAAGCTAAGCTCGACTACGTGATTGTAAGCTGGAGACAAACCTGCAGAACATATTGCAGCTTGGGAATTGAGAAAGCATTTCTCAACAAAAAGAAGGAATAATGGTTATCGACTACCTGCGACCGAGAGACTATAAGATGTTCTTTCCTTCTTAAAATTTCTGCAGGAATACCAATGTCATTTAAATGCTCTCCTAACAACGAACAAGTGAAGAATAAAATCTAACAAAAAAATAAACCGACTGCAATGAAATAGTTACGTCAATTCTTCTAGTTAAATAAAGATAGTTACATTTGCTTGCTATTTTAGAAAGAAGGTAAATAATTACTTCAGTGGAAGTAATATTAAAATGGGTCATTCGGACTTCTCCCATAAAGATTTTATTAGCTAAATAATTTGCTGAGTGTTTACATCTTCACTGCCCCTCTCATCTTGTTAGTAAACACTCGTAAAAGTATGTTTCTCACAGTGTTTACATTTTATCATTGAATCAAATGGAGTAAACTTTCTAAATGAACATTCATACATCTTATTAATACCAAATCAACTAAACACAACCATTTGCTAACTAGCAAGGAATGAATTATTCAGAAAATATCTTTCCTACTATAGTTTCCTCACTATAATCACCAAGGCCAGTATAGCTTTTAAAACACAGAGTTTTGGGTATCTTAATTGCTGGGGATAATTACACTTACTTTCCCTGTGCAGTTTTCAAAAGAGTGTTTTTAGTGTTAGTTCATCGTGTTAGAATCAATGTGAAGGAGAAGCTGCATCGATTACCTTTTTATGGCCAATTACCTTAAGTGTTTATACAGGTAAACTACCTTCATAAATTACCGGAGTGATGTGAGAACAGGCAGCCAATTGAGATGCTGCTGGTGCTTTAGTGAAGCTTTGTAGCAATGAGAACTAATGCTTTTATCACTTCGCTATAAAAGATCTTGATTAAAGTATATGATAAGACAATGTTGGCTTGATACTGTAATTATGTCGAAATAATGCGCTATTTGTGTCGTGGGAATTTCAAAATTACAACGAATAATCGGGAAAAATATCAGAATAAGTAGAAAAGATACAAAATATATAGAGATTACAAATACATAAATATTGCCGAACGAAAATTAAAAATATCTTAAATAAAAAACATTGAATCACAATTTAAAATCTGTATATATTTTAAATGAATGAAAAGAAAGATAATTTATCTAATACTGCAATACACTATAATTATGTAGCCTCTTATTACAACTGTGAAACTACAATTATAAAATCGAATGTTTATGCAAAAATAACAAAAAATTATAATTAGTACTAAAGTATTGGAAAATGAGAAAAAGTTTCTATTTTGCATATAAACGTAGAGAATTATTCTTTATGATTTACAAACTATTGCTATCTTGGATATATTTGAAAATGATTTTAATTTATATTTTAATTTGTACTATAAATAAAGAGCAGGATTCATTATTGCTATTATTTATAAAAACAGCATATTTATCCATTACAGATAAGGAGAATAAAATATTTATGGGTGAGAAATTTATTTCAGTACCTACTGGTGAGGGGTTCATTCCCCTGAAGGGAAGGACTTGGACCACTTAGAACCCAAACGTAACCCCCCCCCCCCCCCCCATTATTGCTACTGAGATTTAACTTCAGTTTGTTTGTTTGTGTTCGAAGTTCGATAAGCGGATTAGAATTCAAAGTTACGACCGATACTTAAACTGTGAAGAAATATGAAGTCTGCATCTGTACCAATTAAATCGCGTAAGATAATAACTTTCATTGAATTAATATCATATCTGTACAAGTGTACTTGAATACGAAATACATATATTATTTAATAATATTTACCCGGTAGGTAATTACTATCGGTTATAGACGAAAAATCACCTAACTTTACGACGATGAAAAATGTACGAAAATCCAATAGTAATTAATGCTTCAATCTAAGACTCCTGAAGATATTTGTCTGTCTGTCTGTATTCCCGAAATAATATTTTGTTGAAGATAATATCTGTAATTATGGTATTTTCTGATAAAATAATATCAATATTTACCATAAGCTGCGTACAATAATAGACAATCTACCGATTAAAAAAAATTACAAACTAGAAAAGAATTGTTGAAACATCACCCCATGTGAAAAAAAAATATAACGATTATTTATTTGGCGATTGATATAAGTTATTTTTGACACAATCGAAACACCGATTATCTATCGTCATATATCGGTTATTTCCAACGATCTATATGCTTAGTATTACATCTCTCGTTAATAATCAAACTATCTAATATTTGACATTATCGGCCTCAACAAATGATTTCATGATTATTATTTACCAGTCTATTACTGTCATTTATAATAACAGTGTGTTCCTAAAATATTTGTCATACATAAATAGAGTGCTTCCTTTTAGCTGATTTAATTTTCTAATGCAACCAATTGATAATATATATTGCTATGTCTTTTATTCACTATATATATTATAAAGCATAACATCCTATCTGTGTTTGGTGTGATATATTTTATTGTAATTCCTAAATATGATATAAAACACTTTGAAATAATCGGCTTTACATTTCCATTGCAAGAGAACACTCTTCCCTCTCATTTTCTTCATTCCCACTCATCCCCATCTAACACCACTCTAATAATAAATTGATACTATAGAATTAGTCTGATATTTGATATATTGAATTGATTAATATATATATTAATTAAAGTTATGTAGCTCATATATATTAATTAATTTTGAAGATAATCATTCATTTATTTCACTCTTCCTCATGAAACCACATCTAATTCCCCTCCACTCCCCAATCTAACCCCTCTCCCCCTCCACTCCCCCATCTAACCCCCCTCCCCCCTGTTTCAGAGGCTGACACTGACGATGTAGAGCTGAATGTAGTGCGTTACAAAGTTGACGGCATAGACACACTGGCCAAGTCTACCAAATTCACCAAGAAAGAACTGCAGCTGATGTACCGGGGCTTCAAAGCCGTGAGTCTAACCACTATAGTAACTATACCACACTAATAGTAAAGAGTGTATAACAACAGTTAGAGATATTATACGGTATCTTTGAAAAAATATTCATAGTCTAAATATATACTATTCATTTTTGAAGTTTACTGAAAATATATTCGATAGAACTTTTAAATATTCATTCTCAAATTTTATAGTTTACATTAAATATGGGAAATTAAGAAAGTTCAGCTAATTGAATTTGGTAGAATAGTATTTAGCTCTATGCGGATATTAAATTAAATACGAAAAAATGTGTATGAATTGATAACCATATTGTCTTTGTTCCTGTAGTCCATCTTACAAACACCCAGTTAATCACTTTATTTTAAGATGGAATGGTATATTTGTCACAATGACTTTAGATTGTGTAACACAAGTAACTATAAACGCAAGAGTATAGTTTTTAATATCTATTTTGAGTTTATAAGTTAATTTGTGATGAGAAATTCAGTGGTTAAATGAAGCAAATCTTTGGAATATTTCATCTTGAGGAAGTAGTATAAGGTACTTTAAATTCACTATCACTGATTTAATTATATCGCACTATATTTTTCGCTTTTAATTAAAATATATTGTCTTTTTAATCTAAAATTAATAATATTTCAAAAGCATATAAAGTAATTACATATAAAGCCAATCCATAAGAGACAAATCATAGGAGACAAAGTTTTAAAATTTCACACGACTTAACAACTACTATCTGAAATATAATATTCAGTAATTATTTCCGCACTGTCAAGTTCATATGGAAATAAAGCAGTTCTTCGCAGTCGATGGTACGTAAAGTTGACATTCACATAATTAACTTTTCCGATTTTGAAACATGGAAAATGAGGTCACGGTAAATGTTTCCCGCACTATCACCCAAATTCAAATATATTTTAATGGGACAACATGTCTACGTATTCCTTCTTTAAGCTAACTGAAAATTACATTACTTTTAAACCTGAAGCTGGCTGGAATGAATTTAAGAAAAATAGACAAAAAAGTGGTTGAATCCACCATTGGTGACAATTCGATCAGACACGTAAAATTAAACAATTTTTCCTCCACGAAAAATATCCCAAGAAAATTATCATCAATCGATTTACCCCTCAAATGGTGGAAAAGTTGTTCGACTGGTTGAAAAGAAGCATCGAATAACAAAGAAACTCTTGTTCCAATTAAAAGGAGGAATAGCCTCTATATTTGGGAGAAAACATTGTCCTTTATTTTGCATAGAGGGGAGTTACAGGCCTCACATCAAATAAGAACACAATATTGACATATATTTTCATTTTAAAGCTGGTCTGAAATTTGTTTACAAGGAAACATTTGCAAATGAAATATATTTCAAAAGACATTTTGTGACCAGGTACCGGGTGACCAAAACAAGATTTTGGAATTATCATTAACCTAATGCTATGTTGTGTGCCCTTAATATTAGTTTCTATCATTGCATTCCCTTGCTATCTACTTTTCAATTTTTATTTATATTTAATTTTTCCTATGGATAAATATTTTTGGGTCCAATGAAAATTCAGAGTTAGAAGAATATAAAATAAGATCTGATAAAAAATGATGACGGTGAAGGTTGGTCCATTGATTCGCTTCAAGGCACCAAATTTCTCAGTGTAAAGAGAATCTTGTGAAAGGAAAAATCGATGTAATAAGATTAAGCGAGAAGACTTGCAAAATGAGGCATGACTTCATGGAAATGATATGGTTTAACTAACTTGAAGAAAATATAGGATCATAATTCATATGATATTTCTTTTTAATATTGCCTTGTTTTTTAATAAATGTTAACAACTTAATTTAAAATTCAGAATATTTTTTATAAACAGTTGCCATTTTCAAATCATTAGGAGAATTGTATTGTACGGTTCATCATAATGGAATGATTGGAACCATTGTATCAAGCTATAATAATTTTCCCGGCATTGTAAAGTTCCTAGTAACCGAAATTACCTTCACAATACCTAATGTTGCGTTTGAGGATATCCATTTCAGCCCCAATAGACTCTTTCAGCACGAGTAATGCTGTACCAAACAACTGATGATTCGCCACCACGAATGGTATTGTGTCCCAGTCGCCAATTAGCGGCGGAGAGGTGATCATTAGTGTACCTACCGATGCTATCGAGAAACAATTACTGAAAAACTCTGCTATTATTGGCTTGATGGGGGGATAGTGATGGGGGAGGGAGCTATTGATAGTAGGGGAGGGGGGGGGGGGCAGGAAGTGACTGCCTGGCAGTGGATAAATGACACAGTGTGCGAAATTAAATATCAGCGGATGGGTACGGATATTCATAACACAATCACCCGATTACTAATATTAATTAACGTTTTAAAGGCTCCAATTATATCTCTAAAAGGTGACTGGATATCATGCATTTGGAGAAAAGTAATTACAACAAATTTAAAATTATTACAAATAACTGAAACAAATTCTTAACATTCTCCCAATAACATATTGTAGAGCAAATAAAAAAAGGAATAGTCAAATACTACAACAACCATTTTCAATTTTATTTCAAGTTATATAATATATTGAAGACATGGACAAGTCTTTCAATTTAGCCAAGAATTTAATAAGATAATACACTCCTCACTAGCGTTATTTCCACCCCTAATACTGACCACAAACACCCACTGTCTCACAAACGAGACTGAAAATGTATTCGCATTCGATCGTAAAAGTGTGTCTGTGGGCGAGAGACTTTGTTATTGAAAAGCGAACTGTTCTGTTTAGTTATTAGCATTGTGCTTTGATATGAATAACTAACTAACATTGATGGGATAGATAGGCACCATGACGAACTGTAATTGTTGCTTTGATTTCAGGAATGTCCAGCAGGAGTGGTTAGTGAGGACACTTTCAAATCTATCTACTCGCAGTTCTTCCCACAGGGAGGTGAGTGAGAGGGGTGAGTGAGAGGAGTGAGTGTGAGAGTGAGTGAGAGGAGTGAGTGAGAGGAGTGAGTGAGTGAGAGGAGTGAGTGAGAGGAGTGAGTGAGAGGAGTGAGTGAGAGGAGTGAGTGAGAGGAGTGAGTGAGAGGAGTGAGTGAAAGGAGTGAGTGAGAGGAGTGAGTGAGGTGAGTGAGTGAGAGGAGTGAGAGATGATAGGTGTAATCTCTCCCCACTTCATGTCCATCCCTCTGTTTCAGATGCCACTGCCTATGCTCATTATGTCTTCAATACTTTCGACACTGACAGCAATGGCTCTATAAGCTTCGAGGTGAGAAATAATTATTATAAGAAAACACCATTGATATAATCTTTTTAACTTCGCATATTTACATTTCGTTTTAAATATAAATATATTTAAGCTTTAACATTACAGTTTAAAATAAAAAGAAGTGAACACAGGAAAATCACCAAGGAGAATTGTTTTTCTTTTCAAGATATTAATAGAATGTTTGTTTGTTTGTAGAACACTTAGATAGTAAGAAGAGACTAATTTATGAGACGATAATAATACAGAGTAAATTGGCATTTGAATGAGGAAAATAAATAAAAAGTCATTTTGCCGAAAACTCTTTCGCGGCACAACACTTTCGCCGAACGATACTTTGGCCAAAATATGACAATTTATTAGAGAAGTAATGAATACTAATTTCTTAGTAAAAAACAGCACAGTATACATTTTGTAACAATAAAACGCGGCCTGGGAGAGGGGTGGCAACCTGGTCCCTGGTCCCCTAATATAACTTTAGGTGTAATATATCTTATTCAACTTATAACGTGTAGAGATATTTTTAAATTTCAGCGAAAGCGTTGTTTGGCGAACGAGTGTCGTTCAGCGAAAGAGTGTCGTTCGGTGAAAGAGTGTCGTCCGGCGAAAGAGTGAAAGAGTGTCGTTCGGTGAAAGAGTGTCGTTTGGCGTAAGAGTGTCGTTCGGTGAAAGAGTATCGTCCGGTGAAAGAGTGAAAGAGTGTCGTTCGGTGAAAGAGTGTCGTCCGGCGAAAGAGTGTCGTTCGGTGAAAGAGTGTCGTTCGGTGAAAGAGTATCGTCCGGTGAAAGAGTGAAAGAGTGTCGTTCGGTGAAAGAGTGTCGTCCGGCGAAAGAGTGTCGTTCGGTGAAAGAGTGTCGTTCGGTGAAAGAGTATCGTCCGGTGAAAGAGTGTCGTTCGGTGAAAGAGTGTCGTCCGGCGAAAGAGTGTCGTTCGGTGAAAGAGTGTCGTTCGGTGAAAGAGTATCGTCCGGTGAAAGAGTGAAAGAGTGTCGTTCGGTGAAAGAGTGTCGTCCGGCGAAAGAGTGAAAGAGTGTCGTTCGGTGAAAGAGTGTCGTTCGGTGAAAGAGTGTCGTCCGGCGAAAGAGTGAAAGAGTGTCGTTCGGTGAAAGAGTGTCGTCCGGCGAAAGAATGAAAGAGTGTCGTTCGGTGAAAGAGTGTCGTTCGGTGAAAGAGTTTCGTTCGGTGAAAGAGTGTCGTTCGGTGAAAGAGTGTCGTTCGATGAAAGAGTGTCGTTCGGTGAAAGAGTGTCGTTCGATGAAAGAGTGTCGTTCGATGAAAGAGTGTCGTTCGATGAAAGAGTGTCGTTCGGCGAAAGAGTGTCGTTCGGCGAAAGAGTGTCGTTCGGATAAAGTGTCGTTTGGTGAGATTGTCATTCAGCAAAAAAGTGTCGTTCGGCGATGGTGTCGTTTGGCGAAAGTGACGTTCGGCGAAAGAGTGTCGGTCGGTGAAAGAGTAATATTCTGCGAAAGTTTCGTACGGCAAATGTATCATTCGGCTAAAGTGTTTTCGGTGAAAAGACAGGTAACCCGCAGTAAAAGAGGTCAAATATCCCTTACAACAATGTCGACCATTCTTCACACGAATTCCAAACATATTCCCCTGCACACCAAAATAAACAACTGCTCTCTGCAAGCTCTGTCGAAAAATGTACGGAAATATCTGAAATTTTCCGGTTACACAGTCTATCCTGACTTTCAATAGTTAAAATAAAATCCAATATCCAGCAGCATGTCAATGTTCAAACAATCGCCTGTAGTCTCTAACAGGTGATACGGATTTGAGTGCCTTTACAGAAAGTCAGGAAATAGAGTCTACATAGGTAGAGCCGCCATAACTAAATCTGAAAAGAATTCATTATTTATTGTGAAATAAGGCTTAAAACTAATCTAAGATAATTATTGATACATCATTGTATTTTGCTGTCTTGGGTTAAGAAGAACTTCAAACAGGTCGTTCAGTTGTTGTTCATTCCAGCAGAACTCGGCAGCTGTTCACTCAGTCAAGAGAACTCAAGAAAGATGGCAAACAATGTTCAGGAGTTAAATTCAGAGACATCCAATCTTCGTGCAGAATCAGACTGAAATCCCTTAGATTTTAGCAACTAGTCAATTTTGAAGTGTTAGGTTTCAGTTTCACATTTCAAAGTATGGAGACCTTGACCTACATTGCAGTGCCTACATCGCTCTCTTTCTATTCTATTAGTACCTACATTCACTAAACTACACTGCTATGTGTATACACTGCATTGAACAGAACCTAGTCAAGTATACCAACAAACCACTGTGCCTACACTGCACTGTGCTTACAAACCACTGTGCCTGCACTGCACTATGCCTACAAACCACTGTGCCTGAACTGCACTGTGCCTACAAACCACTGTGCCTACACTGCACTGTGCCTACAAACCTCTGTGCCTACACTGCATTGTGCTTACACTGCACTGTGCCTACACTGTACTGTGCCTACAAACCTCTGTGCCTACACTGCATTGTGCCTACACTGCACTGAGCCTACACTGCACTGTGCCTACACTGCACAATACCTCCGTTCCTCCAATACCACAGATGTTCTCTCTATTGCAGTGTATTTTAATTCCGATGATGGAAAGATGGAGAGGAAAATTAAAATTCAGAGGAAACACAGCATTGAGATTTCTTTGTTCACTGTCTAGCCAAACAATTATTGCACAGCACAGATCCTGTGCACGATATACATTATACAGTACACAGCCATGACACTGTGCTATTGTATGTGTTATTCTTACTTTATTTATCTCATTTATTCTAACATTACCTTTTAATTCAGTTTCCGTACAAGTACTTCACAAAGAATACAAACTCATTACCGGACAATGTGGAGCAATCTCATTTTTGGGGAAAAGATTCCAGCCAAAGAATGAACTGGAAGAGCATTTCAGACCACAATTTATTAAATTATATTCTGAAGAGAGTTGAGAGAGGAATTGGAGTGGGAGATGAGAGGGGAGATGAGTGAGGAGATGAGTGGAGAGATGAGTGGGGAGATGAGTGGGGAGATGAGAGAGGAGATGAGAGAGGAGATGAATGGGGAGATGAGTGGGGAGATGAGTGGGGAGATGAGTGGGGAGATGAGAGGGGAGATGAGAGAGGAGATGAGTGGGGAGATGAGAGAGGAGATGAGTGGGGAGATGAGTGGGGAGATGAGTGGGGAGATGAGAGAGGAGATGAGAGAGGAGATGAGTGGGGAGATGAGTGGGGAGATGAGTGGGTAGATGAGAGGGGAGATGAGTGGGGAGATGAGAGAGAGGATGAGTGGGGAGATGAGTGGGGAGATGAGAGAGGAGATGAGAGAGGAGATGAGTGGGGAGATGAGTGGGGAGATGAGTGGGGAGATGAGTGGGGAGATGAGAGGGGAGATGAGAGAGGAGATGAGTGGGGAGATGAGAGGGGAGATGAGTGGGGAGATGAGAGGGGAGATGAGTGGGGAGATGAGTGGGGAGATGAGTGGGGAGATGAGAGAGGAGATGAATGGGGAGATGAGTGGGGAGATGAGTGGGGAGATGAGTGGGGAGATGAGAGGGGAGATGAGAGAGGAGATGAGTGGGGAGATGAGAGGGGAGATGAGAGGGGAGATGAGTGGGGAGATGAGAGGGGAAATGAGGGGGGAAATGAGTGGGGAGATGAGTGGGGAGATGAGTGGGGAGATGAGTGGGGAGATGAGTGGGGAAATGAGTGGGGAGATGAGTGGGGAGATGATTGGGGAAATGAGTGGGGAGATGAGAGGGGAGATGAGTGGGGAAATGAGTGGGGAAAAGAGTGGGGAAAAGAGTGGGGAAATGAGTGGAGAGATGAGTGGGGATATGAGTGGGGAGATGAGTGGGGAGATGAGTGGGGAGATGAGTGGGGAGATGAGAGGGGAGATGAGAGGGGATATGAGTGGGGAGATGAGTGGAGAGATGAGTGGAGAGATGAGTGGGGAGATGAGTGGGGAGATGAGAGGGGAGATGAGTGGGGAAATGAGTGGGGAAATGAGTGGGGAGATGAGTGGGGAGATGAGTGGGGAGATGAGTGGGGAGATGAGTGGGGAGATGAGAGGGGAGATGAGAGGGGAGATGAGAGGGGAGATGAGTGGGGAGATGAGTGGGGAGATGAGAGGGGAGATGAGTGGGGAAATGAGTGGGGAGATGAGTGGGGAGATGAGTGGGGAGATGAGTGGGGAGATGATTGGGGAAATGAGTGGGGAAATGAGTGGGGAGATGAGAGGGGAGATGAGTGGGGAAATGAGTGGGGAAATGAGTGGGGAGATGAGTGGGGAGATGAGTGGGGAGATGGGTGGGGAGATGAGTGGGTAGTAAAGGGGTGTTAGAAAATGGGAATTAGTAAAAAATTAATACGAAATGTTTAACATAAGAATACAAAGTGGAAAGAAGATGTCTCTTGTCATAGTGCATAGATAGAATCATTTTATAGTTTACCAGTGACAGTGCAATAATATATACTGTATAGTGTATTTCTAATCATATATTGATTCTCTTCCTCAGAATTTCGTGTCTATTCTATCCGAATTATCCCGGGGAACGACAGCAGAGAAATTGAGATGGGCCTTTTCTCTCTATGATATTAACAGGTGAGACTGTATACGGAATGATTAGGGTGTAATTTCTCTTCCCTTTACTTCCTTTCATTTTGTTATATCTTTACGGTAGCTAATCAATTACATTTTTACCAACAGTCCGACCGTCACTTTAGCGTAAAGTTAGTCTATTCGAAAATAGATATTAATTAAATACTAATCATTGCAAGGGATTCTTGAATTTACGAGTGTGAATAAAACAACATATATTATAATAACTAAATCCGCTACTGATAAGATTCATGCATGGCATTACACAGATAAGTTAAGCTTTTCCAAATATATATGAGAGACATGATCATACGATTGAACATCCGAACTAAATGTGTTACAAAATCACACAATAGTTGAAAGATGTTTGAACCCAAGAAATAGTTTTACTCATTGAGAAAATGGTCAGAGGCTCTCGGTCATGTCACAGGACATCTCTTCAAACTTAGTTATTTAAACACCACTAAATACCAAGACACATCTGTCTTCCTGGCTGGAGTCGAGTCGGGATCTAACTTTTTCTACAAATTTTATTCTCTCAGTCCGTCAAAATCTCCACCTCCTCCTTTCTTAAAGTACCACCCCTTTCTCTCATTGGATTTAGTTAAACCCGGGGGTGTGCTCTTCTCCTAATCCATCCAAATCTAATTCCGCCCAACTATAAACAATATTTCTTATCTCCGCACAGAAAACTTTACGAAGTTCATTGCTGAAAATATTACCTAATCTATTGAGCTAAGCATTAACTGTTTTCTAAATCATGCCAAACGTTTTCTAATCGCCTATCATTCTCCGTGGAAATCTACCTAACTAAACTAAACATTATTCGTGAGACATATGGAGTCCCCTTGTTTCATTCCCTGAAACATTTTCACAAACTAAATAACTAACCTGTTTAAACATCCTGAGTTAATTGTTCGATATACTTCTGATTCTATATTCTCTAATGTTCTTAATATATATAGAGGAACCGTTTGCCAAAATTATACAGTTGGTACAGTCAGACTCACTTTATAACATCAACAGGTAAGACTGTAGGAGTGTAGGTGTAGTCAGATTTGCAGTATGACATTAATTGATATGAATGGTTACTGTCCCTTTGTTACAGAGATGGTTACAGTATTATTGACTGTCCCTTTGTTACAGAGATGGTTACATCTCCAAAGAAGAGTTGGCGGACATTGTCACTGCAGTTTATTCTCTTTTGGGGCGTAACGCTTCCCCATCAGTGGGTGAGAACACCACTAAGGACCATGTCGATCGAATTTTCGAAGTGAGTCTATATTATTAGCAGAGTAGAGAATGATATAAGAGCATCATTATAGGTTCTCACAGCCAAATTGGTACTCCTATATTTATTCCGTAATTTCAAGATTCAAAAGATAAAATAGGTAAAAGGATTATCTTAATATTATTACAAATCTTTGTAAATCTAACAATCTTTAACCAAACTATTCAATCAAATTATTTATGAGATGCTTCGATAATTTAGGATAACCTCTGGCGAATTGTAAACAACTCATCCTTGTTTCATCGGAATCGAGATCTCTCCAGAGAGTTAACATTAGGAGGTGTGGATTAACTTTAGACTGTCCTCCAATAACGCAAAATAGCCAATAGTCACAAACATTCAGATCTGAAGAGCTGATAGGTCAAATGACTCCGGGACAAACAGGGGAAGATTCTTCTTTCATGAAAGTCTGGACGTGTTTAACTTTTCGTTTTTGCCACTTTTGAAATCGACTGAGATAAGTGTACCTTCAACGAATTTCTTAACCCCACAAAAAAAAATTGGATTACTATATCGATATATTTGAGAACTGTGTCGACTTTTTTCAACTTTGCATTGGCAATAAACTTGCGGTCACGACTCCATAAACTGTCAAATTTGTGGGGTTCTTATTTCTGCCTTACATAACGAAATATATTCTAAATATTATTATTCTATCTTTTTGGAATGCATTTAAGACTATCTGAAAAAGACCATAATCATTGCTTTCGATCCTTTTGATGTCTGTTGAGACTTCTTTCAACTTTTCACTTTGCATTACACTGTAGTTAGAAGCTAGTTAGAAAAATATGAAAATCGCAAAATAGTTCCAGTGTACAGATGTACACTGTACAGTTGAACAGTGTACACGTACCCATAAAATTCTGGATGTGATAAAACATACGTAATTAAAATCAACATTTTATTCGTGTATTAATTCATGTCTCTTATTCCAGAAACTTGATCTCAATGGGGATGGTTTGGTGACTATGGATGAGTTCATGCAGACTTGTAGTTCGGTGAGTAAATCGTATGTGGGTAACAGAGAATTCAAAAAATGTCTTAATCAGAGACACATGATACTAGATATTTCTTATAATATGTTTACTAATATGGTTACATTACGAAAAAATTATGCAAATAAACTTTCAGTTGTTAAGGATGACATCAAAATAACACAATTTATTGTCAAAAGCGTCATAAAAACACAAATAAATGATGCGATATGAATACAATTCATAAAAGCTTTATCATTGTTGTGGAACTCAATGAGTGTTTTTTTAATGGTTTCATCTGAAATTTAAAATTCATGTGATGCTCATACTTGTGATGTTTTCAATAATATATCTTTGAGGTCTGATATTTTGTCGCGGCTTTTAACCCTAATGAGCTTGACGTGTGTTTTCTAATCACATCCTTTTTTAAATTGCTTTATATCTTACATGTCATTCCTTTAAATTTATTGGCCTTTCTTGAGTTTGTTCCTACATAAATACCAAAAATATTTATTGTTTTGAAAATTAAAAATATTTTCCGTATAACTATAAATCAGCTTAAATCACATAAATTAATTGTAATGTGGTGACATGTGGCAACATAGTTTGGTATAGCTTAGTACCCACTAAACACACTTCAGTCCATACGTTTTTTTATGGAGGAAGCCTGCATATGCGAGATACACACCCTCTCTTCCACCCAATCACAGCTCTGTTCTCTCAGTTGACAATGTCTAACATACCTATGTATTTATTTCTCCTTATGCTTTCTATTTTTTCATTTGAAATTTGGTACATATTTGTTTAGTATATATACTAACAACTTGTAAAAAATACAGAACCGTAGGTTTATAAATAAGACATGCGTTTTATAAGCACATAATCAAGCCTTCCGATACCTTCTGAACGTCAAAATCATAAGGTTTAACAGCTCCCTCTATCCAATGGCAGTTTCCCACAACTCTGAATTCATAATACTGTAATCCTCAGTCTTTATATACGGAAAGAGAAATTAAACACCGGAAAAGCAACAGTGGCCGTACTGTACTATCTACACTAAAAACATAAATAACTCAATCTGATTCATTCAGATGTTTCGAATTTACCCTATATAAACTATCTAAAACGAGACACTTAAGTGGACCAATTGGTAACTTTGATGCACTTATGTGTTTCAAGATCTTTGAAGTGTATCAGTTTGATGCTCTTTAGTGTTTCGCTATTAGTCTACGCAAATAACTCTCATCATTTCAACAAAGTATGATTTGAGCCAATAAAGTGCATCAAACTAAAACACTTTAAAACTCTTGAAATGCTCAAGTGCATCAAAACTATAGTTTGATGCACGTTAGTGTCTCTATTTAGAGACAAAACTTATAGTTAGCTTGAGTCGCTGTTAAAGTTTCTTCAATGCATCTCTTTTAATTTAACTTTTAAAAAAATATAGTAAATTTAAGACATTTTTAAACACATTAATTTCACACTTCAAATCTTCAGCTTCTATCGATAATATGTTTTTACAATTAGTATGATTCGATTCCATTACATTTAATCTGTTGTATGAAAATTACCATTTGTTATTGTTACAGGACGAGAAGATCGCCAATTCCCTGACTATTCTCGACACAGCTTTCAATTGCGACAACCGACAGAACAACCCTCCCTGTGAACCTCTGAGCAACCCTGAGGTCTACAACCCTAGCAGAGGGTTGAGCAACTGCACCCACCACTTCTACCACAACCCCATTGCTTCGTCCTCTCATTTCTACCACCAGGAAACATTAAACCCGGACACGCCCTTCAGCCCCTGGGTGCCGGTACCCGCTACCCATTTTAACCCCCCTGAGGGGTACGTGGGGGAAGTGGGGGTTAACAAGTCACCCCGGCATCATCGGAGCATGCCGGGGGATCGGCACAGTTTGAGGGACTTCCGGTACCCCCTGTAGGACCCCCCCCCCCTGTATATATTAGGTACAGTGGTACACTTCAAATGTATACAATATACTGGCAAAGAAACTGTATCTGAAATGGTTTTAGAAGCAATTTACTAATTTCACATAAATGTTTTTTCACAAATTGTAATGTTTGTAATATTTTAAAATTGGTCTGGGTACACGGCGACAATTTTGAAAAATTTGAAAATTAAAGGAAATTTAAAAAAAGTGATTTGTAAAATTCACAAGTGACTCTTTTCTCTGAGAAAACCTTTCATTATGACACAAAAACAATTAACCACACAAAATTCTTATTTCTTATCGTTTTTTTTGGAAAATATCAATGAATATTTTCTCCTATTTTACATTTGCAAATCAAACCAATAAAAGTAAAATAGCAAAGTAATTTAAATTATAGTGTTAATGTTATTCTATTTTTAATGCAGACATTCTAATTCAATTGTTTTACTTATTTCTACCATATAGAATCTTAATTTTACCAACTGAAAGGTGAATAGATTTCAACATATGTGATTATTTCTGAACACATTTATCTGTATTCACTTCCTAATTTTGTGTGTTTGTGTATAGTTAATGTGTAGATAGGAGAGACAATATATAGAAATGTATAAGTGAAAGTATATATGTAAGAAATGCATGACTTGAATCAATAAGATAATTGGGACGATTGATATAGTATAAATTATAATTATTTTTCATTCATTCGTAAAGTGTAAATTGTTTGTTTTTAATCAAAAAAATATTTTCTTTTCGAATAAAAATAATACAATGAAATTCTATTTATTTAGTGAATAACTATAACTCTCAGTGAATGTGAACTAGAGGTGCTATTTAAAGTGTACAGCACCTATAAATCAGTGTTAGTTGAAACTTAGACTTACTGCTTAGATGAAATCATCATGCAATTACCGTAGAGTTTGCTGCTGTTGAAGTACCCTAATTTGAGAGCACGCTTCCCCATTCTTTTAATTTAATTTCACTTATCGTGATATTATTCTTTGCAGTAAATTAATCTCGTCAGAGAGACTAAATTATTCCAACATTTTGAGTAATTTTCAAAATTATGAATTAGCTGTAAAATTAAGTATAGCCGTATAGTTTGATATGTACGATTTATCTATAGGTATGATATATCCACAGGTATGATATATCCATTGTTTTTCTGTTTCATAGCATTGTTTCAGAATGTTGTACTCTAGATAGTAAGAACAAGAATGTTTGTATTTTTATACAGCAGACCGATGTGTTAGATACATGGACAGTAGACTTTTATTTAGCTGCAAATAATGTAATATAGAATAGGATAATTGGATAGAATATATTTATTAAATGGATATTAAATAAAGGGATAGGAATATTTATTTGATAATAAAAAGACGCAGATTTATGGTTATTGATTATAAAATATAAGAATATTATAGCTTATGTTGTTATTTATTCAGTATATTTTGTAATGTGCTAAGTAAACTTTACGCAATGTTTTGTATTTTCGTTTGTCAAGATAGGAATTTTCTGATATTAAAATCTATAAAGTGTTTTATTATTTAATAATTCTTAAAATAGATCATTAAATGTGCAATTCGAATGCATCGCTCATTTGCAAGAACAACGTCATAAGCAAAAAAGAATGTATTTTCAAGTTATCCATACAGACATATAACTGTAAAATACTGATTTTTGGTAAATATTTCATTAGTGTAGACCTAGCGATATGTACCATTAATTGTAAATTTAATGGTATATGAATGTACTAGCGATATACCATTAAATGTACGTAAATTGCAATAACTAAAGTACCACTCCTGAAAATAGCGTTTTGAAAGTTATGACAGTGTTCATGCAAATGAGCGACATATGGATACTCTTATTAATTCGAAATCAAAAATTGAAGTCCTCCATATAATAGTCAGTATTAATTGTATGGATTATTGAAATAATAATCGTGACTTCTCTTCAAAATATCTAATTATTTTTATGTAAGAAATTGTCTACCAATTTAGGAAGGAATTCAGAAACAGGTCGAAAACCGACTAATGACCATTTCAATATTTTTAAGTGGAGAATAAGAGTGAAAATGATCTTAGAACAAAATTTCTCTTGGTCTTCATTTTCTAAATCCCTTTTATCTGAATTCAATTTCACATATATACAATTTGTTTTAGTAAACACTAAAAATAACACTAAGTACTACACAAGATGAACGAACACAACAAATTAAATTGCATACCCATTCTTCACTAAAATAATTTATTGTTATACTTTTGAAAAGGCATTCATTGTTTTTTGTACTAATATATAAGTTGATGTTATAGTTTAATGTGCATCATTACTATTGCTCCCCTTGACTGTACTTATAGAGTCACTGTGCCAAATAGTAAAGTAAGAAATGCTTTGTTTTACATTCTGTAGTGTGTAACTTGACTGAAAATATAGTTAGGATTGTTTGCATTATTTGCATCCATTACTAAAATATGGATATAATATAAATTATAATAGAAGTAAAAATTAAGAGTTGTTTATAAATGCAATTACTGCAATCATCTAAAACATGCGTACCAGAATATAGAAATGAATGGATATTCAAGTGACTTTAATTGGGATCTTTTATTATAAAATTGAGTTAAAATATATAACAATTAGTAAATATTTAATTGATTGGAAATTAAGATTTATTGAACTTATTTATAATTTAAAAGTAGATGTATATTAGATAAATATATATTTATAATAGATTTGAAATGAACGTTGAATGTATGTTATATATATTGAAGTAAATTTTACTATATAAACCATGTGTTTTTATTAAAGAATATACATGAGTATATTTTGCAATAAAAGTTATTAGAAAAATGTGTAATATGATTAGGAAACAAAAAAAAAGTGTTGAAGCAATCAATTACAGTTAGACTTAGAATAACAGAAAGTTAATTATGTTTAACTCTTATATTTTCATTTGGGAAACTCATTGCGATGCACTTTAGTGTCACAGATGTCACTGAGAAAAATAAACAACTCCAACCGATGCACTCAGGTGTTTCGAGTTCACCCTATAGCTTTGTCTCTAAAGCGAGACACTTTAGTGCATCATGGATGCACTTGGGCTTGAAATTGCATAAGTGCAATGCACTTTAGTGTCTCAGCTATGAATCTGTTAAGATGATGAGGAAATTATTCTGATCATTTCGAAAAAGGGTGATTTGAGACACTAAAGTGCATCGAGCTGGTGTACTTTCAAGCTCTTATAATGAGTAAGTGCATCAAGACTACAGTTTGATGCACTAAAGTGTCTCGCTTTAGAGACAAAGCCATAGGGTGAACTCTTATCACATGGATGCATCAGAATTATTCTGAGTGTACAACTATTATCGAGAAATTTACTTATTGATTACATTGTAAATATAGAATTAAAAAGATTAAACATTTTTTAAAGTCAAATTCTTTTAAAGCATGCAATATGTGATATAATTAATAGTTGTTCATAAATACACGTAATGATACAGTAGCGCCACTAATTTTCCAGCGCCGATATTGAGGTACACTTTGTAATATGCAAATATTGGTTTAAGGAAAATATTCAAGTTTCTAATAGATGACTTCTCATATGTATACAAATTTGATATATACGTACCATTTTATGAAAAAACACGTTATTTTTAGCGACTGTTCGAATTTTACAGATTCAAATTAATGGCTCACATTAACAGCCACTTTACGAGTACTGAGAGTGTCTGATAACTGAGTTGTTAAGTGAATCATCAAAATATATCAGATTTATTTTATAGTTTATTTTCCTAAATATACACAAAATAATAGGGTTAAAATAAATAAATATTTTACAAATAACAATGAAATCTGTGAAGGTGATGCACTTACTTTCTTATACACACGTCTCTTATGTGAAAATAGAGTAGTTACCCATCAAAATGCCAAATGTAGTTTGTATATTTATTTATAGTGTTACAAATGAAAATTAAAATAAAAAGTCTTTGAAGAGTGATTATTTTAACCAAAAATGTGAGAGACTTTTGCAATATCATGAAAAATATAAAATTCAATGAATAGATAGAGATTAAATATTCTGTCTCAGTTACTAGATATTGGTCATGCATTCAATCTCACCAAGTACACTGTTCAACTCGTTGGTTAATTCAGTATATTTTTGGCTGTGTGCAAACACAGAAAAGTTACTAAAAATGAATTCTCAGATATCTGTGACCAAGCTCTACACATGGTGAGTGATTGTTGTTCTTGATCTTATTAATTAAAATTAATTAACTTTCAAATTATTATACTTTCCTCTTTAAAAGATACAATGCAAACCTTGAAAGGAAACGAGCAATCTTTTTTAAATTCATAGAGAAATATAATACACATTTTATACCAAAAATCGTTTTAAAATCTATCAATAAATAATTTCATTGATAACAATAATAACGACAATAACAACAAAATTTCAATGTATGGCTTCAAGATTGAGTCAAGGAAATTATCCCTAAGATTTTAAACCAGTCATCTCTCATATCCATTTATTTTTTTACATCTATGAATGTCTATTTAATGATTTGCTTATTTAAAGTTCATCTCCCAAATTAATAAAATGTCGCTATTGAAAGATTAAATAGGACACTATGTAAACAAATGAATTATAAATTTTTAACATTAATTGCTACATGTTTTGTGAATTGACTATTTCTAGTTTTATGCCACCATGTATACTGTAGGTATCTAACAGATTGATTACACAAATCTAATTGAATATAAAACCTACTGGTTATAGCTGTTCATTAATTTATCACTATCGTTAGTAAAATAAGAAACATATATTACGAAAATTACGCTAAATTACAAGATTTACAATGATCTCATAATAAGATCGATAGCAAAAATCACTCACTCTGTGTAGATCTGCTTGATATATTCATATGTAGTCTCAGATATTAACCATCTCATATTTAACATTGAATGTTTTTTTTTTTTTACTCACAGCCAAAAATAAAATCACAATTATTATAATTCATAATTTCCCAATAGGTTAAATTGAATGATTTGCCAATATATAGTAACTGAGACAGAATATTGTATCTCAATATTTTAATTATATTTTAATAGTTTTCACAAGATTGCAAAGGTTTTCCACATTTCTGTCGTTAAAATGTTAAATTTTTAATGACTGTTTCTATGAATTTTACTGAACACTCATTTTAAACATCATAAAAAACTGAACAAACTACCTGTGACATTTTGATGGATAACTAATTTATTATACACAGAGGAATCGTTCATAGAAGTATATCATTTCCTTTGATTCAATCGTTGTTTGCCATGACAAAATGGATAAATAATTCCTAGTGCGCATCCCTATTCCATTTATACACGTGAACTAGCAAGGGGGTATTTTTACATTCATTTTTTTTAATTTTTATTGCTAAGGTTTTATCTGATTAAAATATATTCTTGATTTGTATTTGTCAGATCTTTTTCGAATCAATTTTAAAATTATTCATTTAATTTCATTAATTAAGCAACCTTTGCACCCCAAAGGTGATGCAGTGCATCTGGACTCTCCGACAAAATAGAGTTGTTACCCATCAAAATATGAAATATAGTTTTGTGTAGTTTCTTACGTGGTTTGTGATCAAAGTTCAATAGAATTTGAATGAATAGTCTCTAATTGCGCGATAACAATCAATGTAGAATAGAAATATACAGGTAAATTAATGTGCCTCAGTATCGATTTATTGGCTGTACACTATACAGTATTCAATCACTTTTCAATTACGAGCACAGATATGAAGATCAGTCTTTCATATTTTTGGCTGTGTGCGAACACAGAAAATTATTAAAATAAATTTTCAGAGGTTGAATATTTGATATAACTGTAACTATGTCGAGCTCTACACATGGTGAGTGATTGTTGTTCTTGATCTTATTATGACATTAGTTAAATTCATGAATTTTAACATGATTTTGTAAAACACGTTTGTAATTTAACAAACAATTCTAATATTATATTAATGTAATATTCACCAGTGTATTATTCACCAGTGTATTATTTACCAGTGTATTATTTACCAGTGAATTATTCACCAGTGCATTATTCACCAGTGAATTATTCACCAGTGAATTATTTACCAGTGTATTATTTACCAGTGAATTATTCACCAGTGCATTATTCACCAGTGAATTATTCACCAGTGAATTATTCACCAGTGAATTATTCACCAGTGCATTATTCACCAGTGAATTATTCACCAGTGAATTATTCACCAGTGAATTATTCACCAGTGCATTATTCACCAGTGAATTATTCACCAGTGAATTATTCACCAGTGCATTATTCACCAGTGTATTATTCACCAGTGTATTATTCACCAGTGTATTATTCACCAGTGTATTATTCACCAGTGTATTATTCACCAGTGTATTATTCACCAGTGTATTATTCACCAGTGTATTATTTACCAGTGTATTATTTACCAGTGTATTATTCACCAGTGTATTATTCACCAGTGTATTATTCACCAGTGTATTATTCACCAGTGTATTATTCACCAGTGTATTATTCACCAGTGTATTATTCACCAGTGTATTATTCACCAGTGTATTATTCACCAGTGTATTATTTACCAGTGTATTATTCACCAGTGTATTATTCACCAGTGTATTATTCACCAGTGTATTATTCACCAGTGTATTATTCACCAGTGTATTATTCACCAGTGTATTATTCACCAGTGTATTATTCACCAGTGTATTATTCACCAGTGTATTATTCACCAGTGTATTATTCACCAGTGTATTATTCACCAGTGTATTATTCACCAGTGTATTATTCACCAGTGTATTATTCACCAGTGTATTATTCACCAGTAATTACACTACAATCTCACTTTTTAGGCTGACTAAGCAAAGAAAAACAGCTGCTAATTTTCTGGTCAATTGTGTACCATGCTGAACTTATTGTTCACTATAGTGAACGAGTAAAACAACAGTCTCCAAAGAGCATTCTGAATTACAGAAATTTGTTACAGCTGTAGCTATCAGAAGCTTTCAAAATCAATTTACAATCCAGACCGATGAAACTTCTAGCCAAAGCTCAATTCATTAAAAAACCATCAACTCACAAAAATTTTCCTGATTGGGACATAAATAAAATGCTGACTTCATTCACTGCAATTGTTTTTGGAAAATCTTCTAAAAAGAACTGTTTCTTAAAAAACAATCTTTTTGGTTTCTCTGGCATCAGGAAATCGTTTATCTGAAATAACTGCAACCAGAAGAGACGGCCTCATTTATTCAAATAATAAGGTTATCTTACCAGTTCTTAAGAATTTCAAATATAAAAATATAGAAAGAAATCCACCTCCAATTGAATTTCCGATATTAAATAGCCATCCTCTCCGTCCTGGCACCGCAATAAAACAATATCTTGAATTAACAAAAGGTGATCCACACAATGGACATCTATTCGTAAGTCCAATGACTGGAAAGCCATTTCTAGCGGGTAGAATATCAAATAGGATTATTAAGACTATCATGATTAGCCAAATCCTGACCTCAAACCTCGAGGCCACGATGTCAGGAAGGTAGCTTGATAGAGGCTTTGGGTCCAACTCTAATGTTTTGTACAATAATTATAATGTACCTATTCCTAATAGTATAAGGAGATGTGTAGCAGGAAGAAGTGTTATTGTTCGCTAATGTTTCTATCTATTTTTTGTGTTACAATGTTCAAAAAAGAAGGAAATTGTATTTTAAAAGAATAAATATTATTTGCTAACCACTTTGTAGTAACTTAATCCATTCTTCACTCGTGTTTATTGGAAAATTATTCGTGCCACCACCATAGTAAACCTATTCGGGCACATGCTATGTAGGCTACTAGGGGATACGATTTCCGTAGATAGACACCCCGATCTTCCAACCTCCCCCACGTTTATAATTTTCTTATGTTTTAAGAGAATGATCTAACGACTGAGTGTGCACTCTTTATATATACTCTCTTTGGGGGTGAGGGGTGGGTAACCGGCTAAGGGTGTCCGCTACCGGATAAGAAGCTATACTGACCGGATGGATTTTTTCTCTTTCGGACAAGGAAAATATTGACCGGATAGACTATAAATCTTGTGTTAGATACAGAGGTGGGCAGCGCTACTTTCAAAAGCAGCGGCACTACCGCTACATGCTGTATAATATAGCGGCTCTGCTGCTACTGCTACATCTTCAGAAAAAAAGCGGCGCTGCCGCTACAGCAAAATTTAGCGGCAGCGCTACTGCGCTACTTTTCAGAAAAATTATCATATATGCTGTAAAATTGATTTTTTCATATTCACAGCCACTTACACTAAAGAGATTAACAGCTGATCCCCTAAAGAAGATTACCCGCAAGGATAAGAGCAAATACAAAGTAGCTAGTACAAGACAAAACTTGTGCTTGATCATAAGAGAACTCATTGTGAAGCCAAAAGAGAAACCAATGATGCAGTTTTTAAGAGTGTCGGAGAGGAAAATTTCTCAAAAACCACCCACTGTAGAATACTGAAACTACATAATCCCCTCTTATGTTTCACCTGTTACCAGGCCTTTTTCGAAAAGTACACATAAGGTTACTATGGGCAGCGAAGTATCTTGAGACTGATTAGTGATTACCAAACAGTTCTTTTCACAGACAAAATGCGTGTCACTTTCGATGGTCCTGACTGATGGGCTCACCACATCATCAATGAATTTGACTTCACGTTGGGAGTGAAGGTTTGATAATTTGGGCTGGGACCATTGGAAATTAACTGGTCGGATCTTCCAGGATTCCAGAATTCTGTTAATTTTATTAATTTTTTTAAGGGTGGATTTGTTCATTGGCTGAAAAGGAAACCTGCTTAGTTAAAAAAACGTCCTTTCCAAACATGACAAGGTGACAACTCTTCTTCTCACTCTGCTATGGCAACTGTGAATTACCAGAGAAGTAGAAAGTTCGTCTATGACAAGTTGATGACATAGCCCATGGCTCTCCAGATTTAAACCTAATTGAAAACCTTCATTACATAATGAAGTAGAATGTGAATGTTGGAGGATGTCAGTTCTGGTCGATAGATGACCTCAGGAAGGAAACCGAAGACATTTTGTAAGACGATAACGTCTGATACAATTCAGAAATTGACAGAAAGTGGTTGAAAAGAGGGTAATCTAACCGGATATTGGCTTGAAATTATCAGTTAAATTACTCATGAAATGAGTAACTTTTAGTAAATGATTGTAACATTCGAAACAATATTTGAATTACATTGTATTTTTTCTAAAAGTTAGTCGCAATGTAGATGAACATTTCCTGAAATTTCCAAGGCAATAAATATCAAGTTTAATCTATTTAGTTGCAAAAACCACATCTACACAAAAACGTAAGACGTTGAGTAAGTTGATCGTATTAGGCGGTTTTGTCTTAATCTTCCTCGTTTGTGGTGAATAATTGCAAGCCCCAGGCCCACGTACGCTGCTCTCTTGTACGAAGATCTAATATTCACATTACGTAGCATTATTTTACCATCAGTTGGTCGTACTGTAAATCATTGCTTGAATATCAATTGGTCGCACATTGCAGATCTGTCAGAATAGGTATCCGATAAATTGCTCGAAAACAAATGCTCGAAAGACAATTGCTCGAACGAACAATTGACCGAATGAACAATTGCTCGAATGATTAATCGTTCAGATAATATAAAATAGATAAGATACAGTTATTATTTATTACTAATTAGAAAAAAGGACGGTTAGGTGCAGTTAATCGAAGAGATTTCACTTCACGATTTTCTGACTTTCGACAATATTTCTCTAATTAACAATTGCTCAAATATTCGAATCTCGAATAATTAATTGCTTAATGTAAAAGAAGAGGAAAAGTCAACCAGATAATAGCTACCAAAAATACAAATTAAAAAGTGTCACGATAACCAGAGGTCATGCTTAATGTGTCGGGAAAATCACTCCCTCCTCTGATCGGCAGTTCCCATAGCCAGAGTTGCTAAAACCTAACAACCATATAATCTAGTCTCAAGAACATCTCGTCAGAGCCCACTGAAGCTATTGACTGACAAAAAAAAACGAAAATTGTAGTACCCAAAATTGCTGCAGTATTCCTGTTCGATAAAAATAAGAAAACAAGGAATATTAAATTTTAAAAACAGTATTATCATGAAATGCAGTTACTATAAATTACTAATTAGAGACCAGGATGGTTAGGTGCAGCTAATCGAAGTGAACAAACTTCATAATTAACTGACCTCTATAAATTTGAACACTGTGACCAATTTGATCATTCGAGCAATTGTTTTTCGAGCAATTGTTCATCCGAGCAATTGTTCATTCGAGCAATTGTTCATCCGAGCAATTGATCATTCGAGCAATTGTTCATCCGAGCAATTGTTCTTTCGAGCAATTGTTCATTCGAGCAATTGTTCATTCGAGCAATTGTTCATCCGAGCAATTGTTCATTCGAGCAATTGTTCATTCGAGCAATTGTTCATTCGAGCAATTGTTCATCCGAGCAATTGTTCATTCGAGCAATTGTTCATTCGAGCAATTGTTCATTCGAGCAATTGTTCATTCGAGCAATTGTTCATTCGAGCAATTGTTCATTCGAGCAATTGTTCATTCGAGCAATTGTTCATCCGAGCAATTGTTCTTTCGAGCAATTGTTCATCCGAGCAATTGTTCATTCGAGCAATTGTTCATTCGAGCAATTGTTCATCAGAGCAATTGTTCATTCGAGCAATTGTTCATTCGAGCAATTGTTCATCCGAGCAATTGTTCATTCGAGCAATTGTTCATCCGAGCAATTGTTCATTCGAACAATTGTTCATCCGAGCAATTGTTTTTAGAGCAACTACCTAGAACCGTCTGAATATCACGTACAACTCATAAATTAGCGCACTTTTTTAGACTTGTGTCTAGATAACTTTAACATTTCTTATTTTATAGAAGCGGTAGCACTGAAGCACAAGAAAACCTCTAGCACTTATGATAAAAGTAGCAGCGCTGCCGCTGCCGGTACATTAGCCAAGGAGTAGCGCTATAAGTAGCGGCGTTGTGCCCACCTCTTGAGAAAAAAGATCTAAGAATGAATGAATAAGGATAAAAGAATAAGTCACCGTTTAAATTACTATTTAATTGCCACATAATAAATTCACAATGGTAATTTATTTAATAGTTGTGGGCTATTTAGAGGTTTGAATGGTGGAGGGGCAGCCAGGAGTAGGAGGCCTTCCAAGATACTTAGGTGAACTGCGTCTTCAAGAATGAAAAGAATAGTGATTAATATACAAGAATAGGAATAAAGAATATATAAATCGGTATAGAGAATAAGAATTACCTATATAAAAAATAATTAGCGGCCCGGATTTTAGTCAATTTTGGAAGAGACCTCTAGGGCGGATCAACAGCTGGGCGTGAACCTGGCCTCCCCTCTGGTAACCACCGTAACCTACAGAATATAAAAGAAATATGCCGGTGACCAAAAAGAATAGCATTCGGATGTCGCGACAATATAAATCATTTAATCAGTTTATTGTCCACGATTGGACCCAATTGATTAATTACCATGTTGGCATCAATTGGCAGGTCTGATTATGGCATTTAAGGTATGCACTTCCAGTGCCGGGTCATAGCAACCCGTTATTTGGCTTAGCCACTCATTATTAAAAGGGAATTAGGAGGGAATTTGGGAGGGGGAAATGGGAGATGGAAGAAGGTTTTAATAGAGTAGTTTATAATACCATAGGGAAAAGATTTAGAGTATTTAGGAAAGGAATGAGTGCATTGAATACGATTGGTTTATATATACAGTGCATAAACAAGTATTTAGAGCATCCACATTGTGTGATGGATTGTGAAGAACTGCCAGGAACTTGACCTCGATAAATATTGTCAGGTCATGTTCCAATATTTTATCATTTTGATTTATAATTTAAAGTCTCTTAAAAAACTATCATAATTGACCACCGGTAATTTTATTAAACACCTCTGGACTTAGACAGAAGTAACATATGAGTGGAATATGCGGATAGGGAAATCAAATCTAGCAAGGGAGGTAAGGCAAATAGGGGATATGATTTCCTGCGATGACGACAACAAAGAGGAAGGTCGTCTATCTCTATTTAATTCATTTCAATAATTAAACAATATTTGAAACACAAAAGGTGATCCATTATGTAAAATTTAGAACTATTGACAAAAATATAGTTGTTACTCATCAAAATATGATTAATAGTTATATGTAGATATTTTTACATGGTTTTGAGATCAAAGTTTAGTAGAGTTTAAAAGAATATAGTCTCTAATAACTTTTATTAATAAGAAAATTATGAGCTATTTCTACTATATAATATACAATGAAAATGTAGAGATACAATATTCTGTCTCATTATCGACTCATTGCAGTCACTTTCTCTCACTGCTCCAATTTATTCTCTATCTTTGGTGAGATTTACAATTTTGACTGTGTGCAAACTCAGAAAATGTTATTAAAATGGTTAGCATCTGATATACATGTGACTATATTATGTTGAGCTCTACACATGGTGAGTGATTGTTGTTCTCAATCTTGTCATCACTTCATTAAATTTTCTTTTCAACTTCCTATTGCTTTCATATATTTTCTATCTCATTTTCTATGAATGGGTAGACTGAAACTTTTCTAATTCTAAATAACCTAGAGTTACATCATATCTTCCATGCACTTTACTTCAAATGAAAATAACAATAATAAGAAGCTAAGTCCAATGTATGGCTTCTACATTGAGTTACTGAAATAATTCCTATATAAGATTCCATTTGTTTCTCTTTGTAAGATTGTCTGTTTCATTTCCCACATCTGCAATGCCTATTTAATTAATTGACTTATTTAGAGTCAATTTCACTAATTTATAAACTGTATCAAAGGAAGGAATATATACAACTCTATTTCAACTAAGAGTATTGATTCTATGGACTTTCACAGAGATGAATTGTGTGAAATTTAATGGCTAACTGAAGTAAAAAGAAGCTCTTATGTTTTAGATTATAAGGAAGTAATATAATGGTAAAGTATTTTGTTATTGTCTGGTATAATGATGGTAACCGATGTATTTTAGATTATAAGGAATATAATGGTAAAGTATTTTGTTATTATCTGGTATAATGATGGTAACCGATGTATTTTAGATTATAAGGAAGTAATATAATGGTAAAGTATTTTGTTATTATCTGGTATTATGATGGTAACCGATGTATTTTAGATTATAAGGAATATAATGGTAAAGTATTTTGTTATTATCTGGTATAATGATGGTAACCGATGTATTTTAGATTATAAGGAAGTAATATAATGGTAAAGTATTTTGTTATTATCTGGTATTATGATGGTGGTGACAGGACTTTTGCCCGGCGGAATATTGCCTGTTGGAATTTTGACAGAATGGAATTTTGCCAGGCGGATTTTTGCCCGGCGGAATATTACCCGTTGATTATATATCTATAGCTTTAAATTGGTTTTTAAAATACTATAATTTTATATTCTTAACTGTTGTTTTTAATTATAACTTACGACTTTCTTCACCTGTACAGTACTTTGTGACGAGATATGACTATATGTTCATTAATATGTTCAATGATTTCATTAACGATTTCATAGTTTTCAGTCTTATATTAAGTATTAATAGGATTTTTCTTTAAATAATGATATCTTTACCACGTGAACTTAACATTATCCACGCCATTGTGAAAAGGATAAGAGCTATAATAGAGCAAACTTCAGAAACCAACTGATTACAATGAATGAATCTTCATCTTACTTTTTCAAGTCGTTCAATACCATTCATAATAGCTGTTAAATAGTAACGATTATATAGTTTGTTTCTTAAATTAGCTAAGAAATTGAATTATTTTTAGTTAGGTTAACCTTACTTCTTCAATTACGGTGATAAGTGAATTGCAAGAATGTTAGAATATATGTATATGTATGATGTTCAGTAATTATCTTAATAAATTCAAAATTCATTTTATTTTAATTTCCATGGTTATTTAATATTAGTTCAATAAAACTTGTTATAGTACAATATGATAAAGTTAAATTAGTTCGATTTATATTTATGTAAATTGAATCTCACATTTTAAACTTTTAACTTACAATTTACCAATTTAAACCTGGAAATATATAACTCACGGGGAAAATTCTGCTGGGCAAAAATCCGCCTGGCAAAATTCCGCCGGGTAAAATTCCCCCTGGCAAAAGTCCTAGAACCTATGATGGTAACCGATCTATTTTAGATTATAAGGAAGTAATATAATGGTAAAGTATATTGTTATTATCTGGTATAATGAGGGTAACCGAAATATTTTTGACCTCATCAACTAGTTTGTAACTTTTTGAAGCTCTATCGCTGTAATAAAAAATAAAATCGAGTCAGGAAAAATAATCCTAAGATTCTAAACCATTTGTTCCTTTTTATAACAATTACCTGAGCCTGAAAAATTATCCGTTGGTTTCGGGAAGTTAAAATATCATGCAGATTAAGATTGAATAATTATTATTTTAAACACTTCACGACGTTAATTAAACACATCTAGCTAACTAAATTAGAATTCATAGAGACCTGTACATAATTTCTGTAAAAGTAAGTTTGGATGAATGAAAATAATGAAATTCATTAGGCTCAACGTAACTCTATACGTGATGTTTGATTAGTTGTAACCAGGTATTTTTCCAACAATTTTAAATTTGTTCATAAATTCCAACAATTAGACAAAATTTCAACCTCACAGGGTGATGCAGTGCGTAACACTTTATCTTGACTCTACTGATAAAAATATAGTTGTTACCCATCAAAATATCAAAGATAGTTTTCTTTAGTTATTTACGTGGTTTGAGATCAAAGTTTAATAAAATTCGAATCAACAGTTTCTAATATTTTTTATAAATAAGAAAAATATGAAAGACTTACTCAATTCTTCGAAAAGAAACAATATACAATGAAAATATAAATTAAAATATTCTGTGTCAGTATCGACCTATTGGTGAATAACTCATTTTCACAATTAAAAAAAAAAAAAAAAACTGTGTATATACATCACACTACTGATCGAACAAAATATAAAAACATTCACACTAAAACCTATCACTTTTAACCAAAAAAATAAATAGCCCTGAAGGGTTAAAAACTCAACTCAGCTGATTTTACACTAATCCTCATACCTACTCTCCACTCAAACAATGCGAACTTTTCGCCTTTGTGTCTTCTACTTTCTTTCCATTTCGAACCTAGGTTCATTCCCCCTCTTCTGACCAAACTGGTCCCTCTCCCCACTACTTCTAGATCTGTCTGGCATCGCCCCCCCCCCCCAATTTGTTAACAGGTTAAAAAGTAACTAAATTTATTGAAATATTACATTTTTTGGCTGTGTGCAAGCACAGAAATGTTATCTAAAATCAGTACCAGATCGTTATCTTCTGGTATATGTGTGACTATGTTCTGTGCTATGTTGAGCTCTACAGGAACACATAAAAGCTCTGAGACAAACAAGTACAATATAAGAGGTTAATTTGCATTAAAAATCTTTAATTTGTTCTTAAATTATTTAGACAGTTATTTTAATATGTACCTCATCAGACCATCGGGTTACTTCAACCCGCTCTCGTAAAGTTTCACTTTGGCCTAAATTTGAGTGCTGCCAAATCGAGATCATGAATTGACAGGTCTAAAGCCCCGTTTGAACGCTACGATAAGTTGAAGCGATTTATTGAACACAGAGATCGTAATAATTTATCGGATGATTGAGATAGTGTTTACACGCAATGATTTTTAGTCTAACTAACTTTTAGTCCTAACTAATTGTCATGGAAGAAACATTATGGTGGTATGAATATATGTATTATATATTGAGCTAAATTTTAACTATTTCTTGGAACCCTGGGTTTACATGCTCAAACTTATCGTTACGATTCGTATAAATTTGAGCCTGCTAGCACCAATCACACAATCCAATTCCAACTCCAATAAATCTCTACGATCACCTGTTTACACGTAACGATAAATTGTAACAACCTCTTCATTACGATAAATCGTTACTATTTATCGTAGCGTGTAAACGGAACTTAAACAGGGTCACAATACTTTTATGGCAATAGTTGAGCACATGCACACTCGTTTCAGTACTCTCTTAACAGCCAAACCAGTAAACATTTTGCCAAGAACGCTCACAAATGAAAAAATTAATATATTTTTCATGGCGACATCTGTGGATGAATCATAAGGCAAGAGTTTCGTAACTGTTGATGAGCATCTCTTTTCAACAAATTTACCCGTGAGACGCGCCGCGGTGCTACATCTCACGGCTAAGGTACGTACGGCTGAACACTCTGACTCTATCACACGCCCGTGAAATTTGCGATATCAGTTCACTCAAACATGACGTCTATAAATATTAGGAAAATGGATTTCCTCATTTGGAAGAGATAGTCAGTGGCACAAAGGGAAATCATTATCAGATCGTATGTCATTTTTGAACTTGTAGTCATTGTTTCTGGTACAGGACAGAATTTTACTATATGTAACCTTTTCCCAGTCGGTACACAGAGAAAAATGTTTACTCATATTTAATTGGTCAACAATTTATGCTTTGAATCTATTTATTACGTGATTTGGTTGGACTTTATTCATATTTTCACGTGTGTTAAAACAACTATTACGTGGTGTGTCATCAAACATTAGTTAATTCAATTCATTTTATAGATTGAATCAACTTACTATGAGAGTTAAAAGTTACTTTTTTTGGGAATTTTAAAGTATGTTGAAACAACTATGACAGAGTGTATTGTAGTAACTCACAAAGACTGTTAATCCAATGTATCTGGTGTATAAATTAACTTACTATGCAAGTTGGCGCTACTTTTTTAAGTTTAGGAGTGAGTCAAAACGACTGTTTTGTTATAACCCACGTCAATTTCACTACTTTTAAGTAGTACCTGCAACTCACCACGTAGGTAGGCGCAAAAATAACCCATTCAAATGAGTCAAAACAAATCAAATTTGATTTGATTCAACTAATCCTTTCTCTGTGTGTAAAACTAGCAGAGAATTTACTGAAGAAGATAACAGTCATCCGAACTATAATGAACTGTTTAATATTTGTATTATACAAAAAAAATCCTCTCGATGCCAAATCTTCCATCACACTTTCATATACAACAATGGTACTCAAGAATAACAAGAACATATAGCAAAATAATGTTCTCTCTGCTTCATATACTGATGCGTCTATCTCAACTGATCCTAAAATATTTCAGACTCTGTAGAACAAATACTGCAACCAATTATATTTGGAGTAGATATTGTTCATCAAATGGTAAGAAGGTAGTCAATAAAAGAGCCGTCACGTCGTTGGCCCCTACAAATTTTATTATGATGTAGCTATAAAATTTGTCAGATACAATTGTAAAGGTATCCAGATATACAAATTGTGCTATACTGGGAGGTTACAAGTACTGAAATATATAAGAAATTTCCTTGTGAAACAGATCTGAAGAACCAGATTTCGACATGGTGTTTTCAACATCTGAATGACTTGTGACAATTTCAATGACCTACACTTGAAAGTACTGGGACTAAAGTAGAAAAACGATGTAGAAGTCTAGGAGATGCAAATGTATAGAGAACACTGAGAAGACATGTGAAGAAGTATATTCAATAAACTCTTCTGTTATTCGAATGATGGCCTCCAATCTGTCGGAGTTGCTTCAATCGCTGCACGCAACTCATTCATTGGCAGTTTTGCCCCTTTTCATTTGAGTTTCCGCTTAGCAGTTTAGTTTTTATTATACAGTTGCATGAAAATATCTGCACACATTCTTATCCAATACTTACCACACGCAGAATTCCATCGTATTAAGTCAGATGCAAACTTTTCTGTTGGGTGAAATTCTTCTACCATCAACTCTGACTTTCCACTGAGAGGGCAATTTACTTTTTTTTTTAAATTAGATGACACTTATTGTAAGTTATATATTATAGTGAACACTATTAACTGTGAAAAATATAATTTATTTACACTGAATGTTTTCCTATTTTGTAAAGATTTTATTGTTTTTGTTTTTAATAGAAAAGTATTGCCTTTTTAAGTAAATAGAAGATGAAGAAAATTATGTTGCAGAACTTTGGCATCACTCTCTACGCATGGTGGGTGATTGTTGTTATTGATTTTGTTAATGATTTCATAACTTTAGCATAATTCCCTTATAAGCAATACGTGACCAATTGCTAATATCGTCAATTCAATGTTCCAATATTGTATACGATAAAATTGTTCTCCTAAAAACATTATTATATTTGGTCACCATGTGTAATTATTAAACAGATTTTTTTGTAAGCTAGAAATGATATTGTTTCAATATGAATCTATAATAAAGTATTGCTCCCTCCCTTTTGTGATTTTCAATTTTGCATTTTTCGAGAATATATAAGAACATATAATAAAAAATCAGTAATTTTGTTAGTTAAACATGAGAGAACTTATTTAAAATATAATTACCTTTTGAAAACATTTTATTTACAGTTGCTCAGAATTACATAACATTTGTTCGTTGAATTAAGAACATATTGATTTTTAGTGAAGATTTATAAGTTCAAGAACAACAATCAGTCACCATGTGTAGAGCTCGACACATATTTACAGTTATATCTAATTCTAATCATCTGAAGCTTTTTTGTCAATAGATTTCTGAACAGGTATAGAGTGACACCTGGTGGTGTACGGTAGCATTCCCCCCCCCCCCTGGGAAAGATAACTAATAGACACATATATCTATGGTGTCCGGAAAACTGCCAGGCGGAAAACAGCCAAGCGGAAAACTGCCAGTCACTTAATGGGAATTCATGTATTTTTTACTTTCATCATTTACATATAAACACATTTAAAGAACATTTTAATTAAAAAAACGGCGTCAGCTCTTCGTTAAGAGGTTAAGGAGACATTCATTTTTACAGTAATAACAAAATAGATATTGGATTACTTAATATCCAAATGAAAATTATATTTCAAAAAAGCTACCTTATTAAACACACAGTAAACCAAACTTCAGTACACATAAGGAAGTAACAATTACCATTTTATTCTTATTTGCTATGTCACGTACATTTTAAAAAACATGTTAAGTTACGTATATAGTCCCTTGTTTTTAATTTCCTATATTAATGTCAGCATTATAACCTTCGGTTCAAAAGCAAACGTTAAACCCCGCGTACTGATTTGTGATTAATAGCTAATTAGATATTCTCATAATTAATTAATCTAAAATTATACAATAAATTAAGTGTATATTAAATCAACATATTTGTATGTTCAATATTTATGATATTTACATTTTTATTCTCCATGTCAATGGCACAACTCCTTCATTTTTACAATATTCCTTTATATATATGTAACAAGTATTATTAATTTATGAACAATCCAATTCGATCGAGTGAAATTGTCAGAGATTTAGGTACTATTGGTAGGTAATAGCAGTTTAATGATCATAGATGTTGTGTTACAAATTCTAAATATTTCACAAACATAGATCAAAGTTGTTTTATAATGAGTACAAGCAAATATTAAGCTTGAAGGCTTGTTCAATTCTCAAATTATAAACAAAAAAATTAGACAGTTAGCGCGTTATGAACTGATAATTTAAAGATGCGTTATGTAAACAAAGAAATTGTACTCTGTCCCTAATACTAATATTTCTTTGTTTCTTCTATTAGTATCTTAAACCTTTTCTAAGAAAGATTTTAGTTTTTAATTTCTATATAATATTTCATTCATATCTTTAATAATTTTGTATTTACATATTTTTCTAATAAATTGTCTACATTTAACTATTATTTTTGTTTTGTATACTAAGTAAAAATGAATGAAAAACTCCTTAACGTTGGTCGAACAACATTTTTATAAATTAAAATGTCATTATTGACTTAAGTCATTAAATTGCCAGTAAATGACTGGCAGCTTTCCGCCTGGCAGTTTTCCGCTTCGGCAGTTTTCCGCCTGGCAGTTTTCCGCCTGGCAGTCTTCCGCCTGGCAGTTTTCCGTGTACCATATCTATTCAATATTATATTAAGATGGGTTAGGGTTATAAATTACGAATTATCGGTCGTTTCACATCTCCGATCATATCAGGAATTTTAATTAATTGGTGAATTAATAAATTTACTTAAAATATAAAATAATAATTATAATATCTTTTTTATTTTATATTTGACCGAAAATGTGAAACCGATTAATAATTCGTAACTTACCCTCTATACCCAAATTAATATAATATCAATATAGTTATAATTAACCAATTTCAGAATTGCATTACCACCTTGCTGAAGTACAATAATTATAGAGTGATAAAACAAAAACGAAATTCTACAGAAATGCAAAGAAACTATACATAGAAAATAAAATACTTAAATAGCTACAAAACATTATATAATAAAAACATAATTTAACAAGAAATTACAACCCATTTCTATTAGGAACAAGCAACAGATAAAAAACTGCGAATAACAATTTAACCTAGTCAACTCAATCCTAAATAATTTAGCACTATAATTTATATCACATATTATGTCCTATAGATTATTATTTTACGATTCCCCTTCTTAGTTTATAGTGACGATATGGGACATAATTAAGGTAATTAATTACCATTAATGGAACAGAAGCGTATACTCTTTCGATTATAAATTATTTTACTTTATTAATGTACAATAATTAATTTCATTACAATTTTACAGCAATAGTATTTAATTGTCAGTTAGTTTATAAAGGTTAATTTTTGCAAATTAAAAATGTATACTTAACAGTTTGTTGCATAAATTATTGTATTTATTTGATCAAAAAAAATTAATAAGTTTTTTTTAATGTATTTACAAATTAGTGCAATTAGCTCTACTCACAATATTCCATGTAAATTGATTCAAGCGAAATGTATTTAATAGTTAATTACATTTTTATCCATTTAATTAACATAATAAATCAATATACTTTATTTGATGGGGCTAAGCTAAGCTCCTCCCCTTTTCCCCCCACTATAAATATTATTTTCCATTAATCGTTTCATTAATCGTTTCTTTTGATAAATAATACAATCTGTTTTAATCATACGATAAATACAAAGTACCATAAAATGCAGTGTTAATCATATAAATAAAAACAATATTATTTATTATGTTAACATATATATGGGAGGAGCCTAAGTTATTTTCTCCGCCCACATAAATATACCATTTAGAAATAACTGAAATATTTAATATATTAATTGATATTATTCATATTTTAAAGACAAATTCAATTCCGTTTTTATATAAAAGATTCTAAATATAATTTTACGCTGTTTAAAAATTGAATAACTTTTATAATAAATTTACAGGCTCCTCCCATATACAATAATTTAGCACTATAATGTATATTGTAGCTATACAATAATTTAGCACTATAATGTATATTGTAGCTATAGCAATAATTTAGAACTATAATGAATATTGTAGCTATACAATAATTTAGCACTATAATTTATATCACTTATACCTATTAATTTAAAAGTAGGTATGTAAATAATTAATATATTTGGACAAAATTAAAACTATATAATGAAAGAATAGAAAATATAATTACGATATATACTGGACTAAATAATTTAGTGGTTTAATTTATATATTAAACAATATCATTTATATATTAAATTAAAACCTGAGTCCACTTAATCATTTTATATTATTTCTTTATAGTCACATTTAGGTATTTAAAATAATAGGTATTCAAAATAATTAATATATATAATCATTTTGTACGTTGCTGTATTAACTTATGAGTTATAATCAAAATATTATAAACTATGGTGCCCTCTATTAATCATTGGCTTTTCATATATAAAATATACTGAAAATTCAGTTCTCAATGAGTAAACAAACAAATAATTAACAACTCGAAATATTTATAGTTATTTTGTACCTGAAAATAATAGTACCTCATTGATAGGTGATAAAAAAGATGTGAATATTAAACTTTTCATTATAACTCATTGAATTCCATACAAAAAATGACAGAAAATAACACCAATAGTATTTAGGGGCGGGGCCTTTTAATGTGGGCGGGACTTGTATGAGATCACGTGACGGATATGTGAAACATCAATAATTCGAATATGAAAATTTATATTACAAATACTATGCATATAATTTAAAAACTATATACAGTATATATGATGTATATTAAAAATACTATATAATTATCAGTAATAGATAAAAATCATTGACTTCATACATTGAAATTAAATCAATAATTATTCTACTATTTATTTTTAAATCTGGGGGATTTCCAGTTTTATTTCATTGTATATTAATAATAATGTATACGTAACACACATACATTCACATGTAATATTTCTATACAATCATATAGTCATCACTAAAGTAAATAGTACTAAAAAATAATATAATTTAATAAATGTAATAAATTAGATTAATTACACCCACTGTACAGTAAACTCCTCATATAAAAGGTATTTGAAATGTGTTCGAACACAGCATTTGCTGGACACTCGAAATTAAAATAAATTATGTTTCACATAGACTAATGTAATGCGGAGGGAGGGGGGGGGGGCTCCCCCTTTTCAGCCACCTCAAACGTTTGGCATTTGCTGTTCATTTTAATTGATTTTTTTTTTTCAGTTGATCTACAATATATATGAAGAGTAATAATGAAACTTTTGTGCTTTATTTTTAAGCCTGCGCATCATTCTAATTAGTTGGAGATGTAGTGATATTATAATAACATGCATTTTTATGTGAATGACATTTATTTTCATGTGAATATAACATGTTTGTTGCGAAGGAAGTGTTCCATTGAAATGTTATTAGGTAAATCCGTAGACTTTTCAAAAAGTAAATCTTGAATGAGTTACAATTCATGATATCGAGTAGTTGGAGTTACCTTGAGTTATTTTGAATTACTTGAAATTGGTTTATTTCGAAAGGATTTTTTAGTCTAATTATGGAAAGAAACGAAATTTATTAATTTAAAAAATAAAAAATCGGAATAATCAAATAATCTCCCCATGTATGGGTGTATTTACATAGGGAATATGTAAGTTATAGGTATAAGGATCAATCCTAATAATACCCGTCGTGTGTTAATTTTTTTTGGTGTCCCATTATACATATGTATATACGATCAATATACGAAGGCTATATAACATGAAGAAGTTAGCGATACATTTATTTTAAAGTTTAATACCAGTATTTCATTTATATATACATACGTATTTATCCCTAATCAGCTGACGCAGTGAAGTCAATTTCAATTGAATTAACTAAAAGCAAATTGATAACGGGCAATAATTATTGAAGACCGTTAGTTTTAACAGGATAGCATACTGTATAGTTAATTACAAATAGGATTTTGTAAATAAAATATTGAACATGAAAAATTGTAGACACAAACGATTAAGAGTTGAATAAAATTATCGTTCTTATTTGGCAGAATAGATTACACTCTAGATTATAATTACAACACACTAATTTACTAAAATTAGAACAATGTTCCGCGAGTATGATACCCTATATACTTTATCTCTGTAGCGTGACAAAGTATATAGTTTTAATTATATACTCATTATGTTTCAGTGCAATGAATTTTAGTGTTTAGCTATAAGTCTACGGACATTGCTATCTTCATTTCAACAAAGGATGATTGGAGTCACTGTAGTGCATTGCACTGAAAGACATAATAAGTGCATCAAAAATATAGTTTGATGCACTTGAATGTCTTGGAATTTAAAAAACAAAGCTTATGGGTGCATCAGTATTATTTCTAAATGGTCGATTGTGATCATATTTTTCCCTATCATACAAAAACTATAATTTATATTATTTTACAAAATGATGAAATATTACATATAGGTGTAATTAATGCGGAGTGTTAGATATAAAATTTAAAACACACAATAAAACGTTAAACGGAATAAAAAAGGGATTGCTAACAACAGTGTCACTAAAGAATACAAAGTTATTTTTACACAAGAATAATTGTGAAATATGTTTTTTTAAGAGAGATATTAAATATCTATTCATTATATATCTGCAGCATGTATTATGTACTGTCACATAAATAATCATTAAAATTACATGGCATGCAACTATACTATATATAGTGCATTACAGTCATGTTTTTGATTATAGATGCTATTGCGATATTGAATGCATTAATTTTAAATATTTAATTAAAAAATTCAATTCTCAATCTCCTGTATTTTACTTAAAATTTCATTTAGAGATTATATAATTATTAGCGAAGTAAATTATTATATAATAATATTATACATCGATCGTGAATGTTCTTGTTTCAGTTTATCCATGGTAGAACTGGTTAATGTAATCACTAGTTATATTAATTAACTAATTCATTGTTTTTATCTCTTAGAGTTGGAAAGAAAATTGAGGATTAATATTACTTTATTTATAATATAAATGTTTGTTTTAAATGTTAAGAATATATTTGCATGCTTCGTTATGATGGGCAAAAATTGTGCAATATTAATTAATTAATATTTTTCTTGCTTAAATTTATTTATCTAATTTTGATAAAATTATTAATTTTTCTTTCTTGTATATACACATATACAGTACCATATATTACTTAATCTGCTATTGCATTATTTACATAGGTATATCATTCTTTGGGTAAATTATATACTTTAGAATTTTTCTATTGAAAAGTTATCACGCAATAAAAAAAAATTATACATTCATTTTATATTTCCAAATTAAGAAATGATGTATGTATAAAATTGATGTAAACGCAGAAAAAGTACTATTATAATTTCTATAGCTTTATTAATTTAAACATTTAAAAGTATACTTTATAATTATTCTATGATCATAGAAGAAAATTTGATTTAATGCTATAAAATTATTAATTTCATTATAATTCTATATTTCTGTAGTTCTCATACTGGAATATAATTTTGAAAGCTAGTGTAAAATTTAATATCTTCACCACCGGGTCGATAAAAACCTAATAATAAATTTCCTCTTTACAATTCTGCCAAAAAGGAGAGTTTTCTATGAAAAAATTACAGATAATTAAAGGCAGTTTAACTAAAAAAAAACTCGTGCATGACTCTGAAATATAATCAATTTCTCGAGCTTAATAGTCACGCCAATGATTTCACTAAATATTGCATTTATTTTACATAACAAAAATATTGAAAAGTTTTATAAATTTAATAGAGAAATTGGTACTTTCCGAAACAATACTGACTTCAATCAAACAAAATATATAAAATAACGTAAATCATTTTCATAAGACAACCACCAACTAACGAGTCAGTTCTATATTCACGCCTATAGTTTCTACAGTTAATTTTGAAACACCGCCACCGATTCGTGGGTCCTTTAATAATTAAATAGGTATATAAATGCCCATTTTCGATCAAGATGTACGAATTCAACCCTAATAAAATTTGGTGCCTTTCTCCTCACTGTCAATTTTTTTAACGAGTTTCTTTAAATTTTCCCCATCTTTTCTTTAATAAACAAACGGGTGATTGAAATAAATAACTGATTTAGATTTATATTATGTATATATATTATATTTTATGCAGAAGTTGAGGAGAGATAACAGGAAAGTACCGATAAATTAAATATATGATGCACAGTTTCTATACATAGTATACCATCACTCAGATAAATATTTGAATTAAATGGCATAATTTTGTCATATAAACATTTAGAATATTTAATGCGTTAATTATAAAACTTTTATCTGAAAAATAAATCAAGTTTTTGTCTCCTTATATTATTTTTCAATTAGAAGTTACAGTTTAAGTTTGTGAAGGAATTAATATTACATCGTACGTGGATGGAATGATGAACATTGTTTTTTTTTAAGTATTTTCTTATTTATTTTAGATATAACTGGTTTATTATTTTTAAGTCAAAGCGAGGATTAAAACAACTTTATAACATATTTATGTGTTTTGTATACATTAGAAAACACTTTATACTTGTTAGGAATAACTAAAACTGTTACGAAATTAATTAGTTGAATGGTTTTTCTGGTTGACCTTCACCTGTACATTTATAGATATGATAAAATTAATATTTTTTCCTCTATATATTATATATCCCTTGCGTTACTATTTACTATTTTATTATTTTGGCTAATTTCGGAATTAAATAAATATATTTATTGAAAAAAAATATCACACAAAATTCGAATACACGAAATTATTTACATTAAATACCAATAATTCTATTAAACATCAATATCATTTAATTTTTCTCTCCCATATATGATAATACATGGTTCACCGCATGCAGTACATCCATTTTCTTCATTTTATTACCTTTTAATACCACCTTCACACCAGTAATAAAATTGCTCCGCAAGAGTTAAATAAATTGAAATTTTAGTAAAATAAATATTGATAACGTGAAATAGATGAGATAAGCATTTATATGATTTAAAGATAATACGTATACAGAGCAACAAAAATAAGTACTGAATTATTAATTCGATAATTAATTTTTATTTTTTTATTGAAAAGCGTATAAAAACATTATTCATTAATTATTTTTTATTGAATATAGTATATATGATATATTTCTGTGTAATTTAATATTTCAAACTAATATTTTCATTATTCATATCTTATAATTTTCATCATTTTATAGCATATAATCTCATTATTAAAAAAATATACTAAATATTAGTATATTTACCTATAGTTGTTAAATCCATATCAATTAATAGGCTTTTTATGGGGTAAATCCTGAGTTATAAACAGCTCCATATCTTCGGACATAGAAGAAAAAGAATCCAATTAAACATTATTATATACTCGACATTTTAATTGGTATCCAAGAGATACCTGCAGGTATCTTGGATACCAATCAAAATAACAAATCAAAATGTTTAAAAAATTCTATATATATGCTCGAAAGCATGGAGCTGTACAATAACTGGGATCTTACCCTATAAAGGTGTATCGATTGATGTTTTTAATTGCCAATCAATTGATTGATATCACTCAAGGAATTAATTAATAAACTGATAAATTGGACAGTGAATTGAAGGATTTAATTATTTAATAGATATAGTGATAATATTTTAAAGTATAATATATACATGAACTATAAATAAATACAGTTCATTGTATAGTTAGTAAATGAATTTAGAGAATGAATAACCAATGGATATAATATATTTAAATTAATTCATTAATTTTAGGTTACTTATAGTAATTCCAAGCGATAATTTTTACTTTATAATTAAGCAATATTGATGTATGGGAATTAATACAGAATTAATAAAAAGATATCGAGTGTTTTTCTATTAATTAGGTATATATTTTACTATTACTGTATATCTGTTACATTTTAGCTGGTATCCAAGATACCTGCAGGTATCATGGATACCAATTGAAATTACAAGTTAAATTGTTTAAAATAAATCTACATGCTCGAAAACATGGAGCTGCACAATAACTTGGAACATACCCTATAAAGGTGTATCGATTAATGTTTTTAATTGCCAATCAATTGATTATTTTATCACTCAGGTGATTAATTAATAAACTGATAAATTGGACAGTGTATTAAAAGATTTAATCACTTAATAGATTTATTTATTTATTTATTCATTTATATATGTGATAACCTTTCAGATTATAATATACATATGAACTATAAATGAAGTTGTAAGTATAAGAAATATAGTTCATTGTATAGTTAATAAATAAATTTATATTTAGTAAGGAAATGAATAACTAATGGATATAACATATAATTAAATTAATTCATTAATTACAGGCTAGATTATACTAATTTCAAGCAATAGTTTTATTTTATAATTAAGCAATATCGATGTATGGGAATTAATAGAGCATTAATCAATATAAATGTTTCTCTATTATATATTACTATACTCTATCTGTTATTAAAATTACATTATATTCAATTGAAAAATTATATATTATATTGATGCTTAAGCTTGTGTACTATTTTAACAAAAACATTTTTTATCTCTCAAAAGCCAAAATATAATATTATAATACGAATTATTTTAACTATTAATATTATTGTGACCAATAGCCATGTCATTATAGTTTCTCCTTTTAATATGTGTTAATTTCTAAATAGAACTGCAACACGCATAGACAGACGCACGGACGCAGCTCTTATTATATAGTATATAGGTGTGTAGGTGTGTGTTTGTGTGTGCGTAGAGGTGTGTATGTGTGTTATCTGATAGTTAGTTAACTGATAAGTAATTTACCTCAGTTTGCTGACAGTTATCATAGATAACTGTTAATAGATGTGTGTGTCGCAAAGCAGTTAATTGCAGCACCTAAAAGAATAAGTAGATGATCAATGTAGTAATTTGTATCTCTATTATATAATAAAAAATAGCTAGTACAGTATACATAGATAAAACAAATAAATAACAAAGGAATGAAGAAAACCTAAAGTTTCATTTTTGAACTTGATCGATATTTTAACGTATAAAAGAAGCTAATTTCACACGTATTTTAATTAGCTATACCTTCATGTAAGTATGTTGCTTATAGATAATTAAAATGCAATTTTAAGTTCTAAAATTTAAAAATTTTAAAAATTCTGGACTGCATTTCTATAGTTCATCTTCAATAGTTCGTCATGTAACAGCACTAACGTCGCAGCCACTAATTGCTGAGGTGAAGCAACTATATTACACCATAATATTAAATTAATATATACCAGTAAATTTGAAGTTATTAGATCTTCTTAATTGTGTATGGTCTAAAAATAACTATATAAAATCATTAGAATTAAAAGGGATATCACTGCATAAAAATAAATGAAGTAAAATAATTACATACATCGTCAACTGTAATTAATTATTTTTATTTATTCCATTGTTTAACAATACAAATGTAATACCGTTATAGATTTTTTTTACTTTAAAAACTTGACTTGAGTTGCTGGAAATTCTGGTTATAATAATTAATTGTCTAAGACGTAATTATGGGATATCAATGAAACATGTATTCTATTTACTTAATTGTTTAACATTTTACTACCATGCGTAAATTCAGACCTCGGGTGAAATAAATGCGCTGTTGCGTCACATTTTGATTCGTACCGAAAATAGCAAATACTATTAAGTTATGTTTCATATATAGTATTTCAGTAAACGAAAATAGAGATTTAATAAAATGCAGAGATACCTTATATATATAGTGATTTGTAAATAAAAATAGTAACTGTTTTTCATTCATGTACGGAATACCTTAAAATATAATTTTCAAATATTCAATAAAAGTGACTCTATCGTCAAAAAAAATTGAAACAACCGACCATTTCTAAAACTTCGTCAATAAAAAAAGATGGGAATTGAGACTAGTTCGAGTGAATTTGAGAGCATTATCTTTGTTTTAGAAAAAATTGTGTGAATTTATTAAAATACATCTATGAAATATATAGCTTGCTAATTAAATTAAATAAAAAACTAGACATATCAAAACTATAGTAAATAGAACATTGCGAAAAGATACAATTAAAATCCCTAATTTGAGTGACATACATTACGCAAACTATATCATAAATGGGATATAAATAGTGAATAAAATTGGACTTAAAGGTCCCCTTCAAGCAAATATTTTTATTGCTTTATTCAACGAGGCTAATGTTTCTTATCATTTTACTGCAAACCGCATCGAATTTGGTAGCATATTTTTAATTTTATTTACTTTTAAAGATTTTTAAAATCAAAACTCTACAAAACCTATTTCACTTCCGATTTACTAATTTAAGAAATTTTCAGCCTGAAGAAAAAGAATGTACACCATTTGTTTTGATTGTCAACTAGGTATTAGGTTTAATAAATCCATTTAATATTCGTGTAAAGGTATAAAATTGAATGAACTTATAATAGAAACGTTTACATGCTGTAGGAAATAATTAATATCTATAATAAAGGCTGAAAAAGTATGGTTTGTTTATAAAATTCAAATTTGTAATCAAAACAAAGAGTGTACAATCTTCTTCTTGAGCATCAGATTAGTGATTCGCTTAATTGTTGCTCACAGAGTATTAAAAAACATTAAAAACCAATTATAAAATATATACTGAACCGAATTGTATGCGGTTTGCAGAGTAATGATCGTAGACCTTAGTTCTAGAATATTATGTTATAAACTCATTTTTTTCCCGGAGCCTGCGAGAGGACCTTTAATATCTTTGGTATAAAGCTCTATTGATTGTCTTAAAATTTGAAATGGTCTTAAAATTGGATAGGTATACATAAAAAAATAACAAAAAGATTATAAAATGTGCCTATATAAGCCGCATGTGTATATATAGCTATAGTTGTGAAATAGTTTCATTAAAATGTTTCTATTTACCATGTTGAAAGCCTTTTAAAAATAAATAAATAATTTTCGTATACAAGTTTTTATGAAGATAAAATTCTAAAATTGCATGGTTAATTATAACTCTTTTCTTATATAAAAAATATTGATTTTAGTTAAAATGTTCAACAAAATTAGATAATTTGTTATATTGGATTTTTTCGAATAATTTTTCGAATAATGAAGAGATTGGACAAAATTATTCACATCAGTTTTTGAACCTCATTTCAAAATTGAAACAACTCTAGCAACTATAAAAATTAATTCCTGCTAAATACTACTATTATAAATATTACACAATTAAATGTTCACTGTAATACAATCTAAAAATAACTACTCTATTTAGTGTAATTTGAGGTCATTCAATTTAATAGTAGTAGAAATGTTAGAATAGTAGTGAGTAACAAACAGAAATAAAACTAACCTGACGCTGAAGAAAAAGATTGTACACTCTTTGTTTTGATTTCAAGTTAGGATTTTATAAACAAACAATTTTCATACTTAAATTAAACTGCTACTGATTATTTGGTGTGAATTAAGTATATATAATACGTTTTCTCTGTCTTACACATTTACTCGAGTATTTCATATTGAATAAATTATACCTACTAAGCTGATATTTTGAAAAAAGGTGTCCATTCTTTGTCTTTGGACTTCAAATTAGCAATCGGGAGTATCACGGATATTGCAGTGTATTCATTGTTGAAATCTTTAAAATCATAAAAAAAAAATATATGCTATTAAATTAAAAAATGATGCATGAGGTACATATTAGGTCTATTGATGGGAACAATTAATAAAAAAATATATTAAATTTTATAATACTATAGTGAACTCAGTTACCTTCTTAAATCTATTTAACTAAAATTCAAAATTTGTAATTACATGTTAGATATATTTATACAAATTGACCACATTAATTAGTACCTAATTAAATCATTATGTAAATTTGATAATATAATAAATCCAATAAACAAAAGAAAATACCAACTCAAATACAAATTAAGACAGAAATAAAGCATTGACTCATCATTTCTCCTTTCTGTGTGACCCATTCACTGCCATACACTGCCATTCACTGCGCCTTTCACTGTCATTCACTGTGAGGCTCTTTGCGTCATTCATTATTTACGGGCAGCTGTCAGCGTCAGCCAAATGCCAGGGGTTGCCAGAGAAATAACTTTATTAACTTATTAAAAAGTATTTATTCGCCCCACATACATCATACATGTGTGAATGTGTAAGTCTATGTCTGTTTAACATTGTCTGAAGACTCTATTCCTCTCATTAGAAATTACTGAATAGTAACCGAATAATAACTTTTAAATAGGTTACTTGGCAACGACTCCCCATTACAATGATTGGAATATATTAAATTTCCGCTGTGGAGTAGGTACTAGTAGATCAATAAATAAATTAATGCAATAAACCTTAGTACAATATGTGTGAGCTTCAAAAGTGTATGCTCATTTCTCTGTGTTCACAGTTTCTTTTATTAATTTCTTTTATGTGTTTTTATGAAGGTGTTATTGTTTATTTTTCTCCCCAAGTCATGGATGCCACTCTTCACACCCCGATTAGTGATGCGCATCCTGTTCATCGACAAATGATATTATCAATATTATTATGTAGTTCATTGAAACCATGAACAATTTAGCATAATGTACTAGGTGAGATAGTTGCTACGCAACTAGGTATTTTATATGTAATTTGTATATAATTCACTTCTCACCTAATTTGCAGGTAGGAAAAATATTATGTTTGGCTAAAGGCGCCAAAATAGTAGATGCCAGTTAGGCAATTAAATTTATCAATTAAACACACATTTGTGTTTCATCTCTTGATAAAATTGCTATTTATATATATTACATTCATATATATGATATTTATATAGTTATTACAAGCGTGAATTCAGCTATACAAAAGTGAAGTTATTAGTGAAGTGGAACCAATAGCGAATGATGGCAACAACCATGATTATATACCTACTAAAAGAAATATCAGGTCACGACAAGTAAGAAATATATGGTACATGAATCATATTGATTATCATAATTAATATTATATATTTAATCCTAATTCTCGTAAATAAGAAAGGTTACACTTACTTAGTATTAAACTATCAAATCTTAAGCAAAGATGCTTACGTGAACGCGCAAAGGGGGCGACCCATCCCGTTATAATATAACATTGTATACGTAATTTAATCTTTCATGGCTCTTAAATATCATTTAATATTGATTTACTTATATTTTCAACCCATAAAATGCTAAAGATATTATATACAGGATTATTTAATGAACAAAAAAAAATGGAAAACAGATCAGGAAACTTTTTGTGATTATCAGTTGCCAGCTAGTCATTTAGTTACTTATTTTATTTATGCCTAATATTCATTAAGTACCATAAATTCATTAATTGTATGCTATTTATATATTAAGAAGTGCGTTCATATTAAATTATCAACACAATTCACATTAATAAGTACAATAAAATATAGAAATACATTTGGAGCGTAGATATTTGCGTAACCATTGCCTTGTTATTTTCACATTCGGGGTTCAGTTGTCGATGAGCTTTCGTGTCGTGCAGACCTGTGTTTGGATTAGCAGAGTTTTCTATTCACTGGATCTAACATAATTTTCGGTAAGTGTAACTCTGCTGAGTTGTTTATTGTGTTATTCCAACTACACACATGAAGTTTCAAGGCATAATATTGTCATATAATGTTTTAGAATAGTAAATGTTCTAAATTTCACCGAATGATACCAAAAGAAAATGGCGTCTCGACCTTACAATTCATTTCCTTGCTCCCAGATGTTTATTGTTGATAATAGATGTTGTGTTTCTATTCAGCAATAACGAGGCTTGCTTTCCCTGCTCTTTCCCTAGGACAACATCCTAAATCAGAAAATGTGTGCTATTTTACCCTGGTAGGTTTGGTACCTAATATTATACATGATAAATAATAACATCATTAACATGTGTTGAATAATTAATATATATTATAATATTATTATTTAATTATTCAAAATAAGTTTATATCATGTATTAACTTGACTATTTAGTTTCTTAATAATTATTTTTTATTTGTTCTGCAATGTAGTGTTCACCCTGGCTTATTATTATTGTTGTTCGAGTGTCCCCTGATAATATGATAGCCTCCCGCTGAGAAATACCCCCCTCCCTCTCCACCAGGATAACATCTTTACTCTTCAATGCATTGCTGTAGCTATGCGATATATAAATTTTAAATACTGATATGTTTTCCAGGAATACTTTAATTTCAACTCATATTTTTTCTAGATTTTTTTATCATTTAATGTATTTTCGATGACATATTTCTGTTTTTAATCTCCTGAATTATTTACTCTACATATATCTATATAGTATCACTTCATCAGAAACTAAGACAATACCATCCCAGTCCAATCCGCACTCTACTCTATACTACACACATCCTTTGTACCTACCATGGAATTCTCTTCATTGTGTGCACGTCCTAACGTTATGTGTACCAACAAACGTTACACATTCTCAGCCGGTGTGTGCGTGCATGTGTGTGCACCATTCGACAGTCTGACGGTTTGAAACTCAGCGCCCTGTTGTCACTTGAGATACCAACTAATTCTCCCACCAGCCTTCCATATCGCAAGACCTGCTCATAGAGATAATGTACACAGAGGGCAGTGTGGTGCTGTTAGGATTGCCAGCTCACGACACTGCTCTGAATAAGTCATTGCTAGGGTTGTGACAATATGCTTTTCAAATTATAGACCATGAAAATACTAGAGGTTTAAATAGTATTGAATGGTTACAAGCAGTATACAGTATTCGATTCGAGTATACCATTTCGTTCTGTCTGTGATATTCTTAAGATCTATGGTTTTAAGAGCATATTGTCACATCCCTAGTAACAAATATTATATTATCCAGATCTTTATTTCGAAATATTATTATATTACCTATTTTTTCATTTAGTATATGTGATCAGAATAATTTTCCTCTAGCTATATGCCGTACACTTCTTTAGAACAATTCTTAATGATAATAAAGCCATTCACTGAAAGTTTGCTTCGATGAGTGCTGAAGTCACTCACGATAGACTTACATTGCATGTCAGGCTGTTAATTACGATATTAGCTCACAATGCTGTGGAGGAGTTGATCCTATTGTCACTACTAACTACTCTCTCCTCTCCATCCACTTCTTCCTCTTCTATTCATCCACTTCTTCCTCTTCTCTCCATCCACTTCTTCATCTTCTATTCATCCACTTCTTCATCTTCTCCCCTTTTATTTGTGCTCCAGTTTGAGAGAAACTGGAGAGAAGTAGATGTCACTTTAATGATGACATGCCTAACTACCTCTCACAGTCTGTACTACATCCCCAATCTACCGAATAAATGCTTTATTTCACTTCCAAAGTCAAGAGTTTCAAACACTTGAGACGCTTCAGTTCTGTCTTTTCAATTAGCTATTGCTGTTTGTTATCTCTAGGGTTGTGACACTATGCTTTAAAAACATAGATCTTGAAAATATTACAGACTTTGATAAGTAGACCGTAGTGAATAGTTCAGAAACAGAGGAATCAGTCGGTAGCCTTTCGTAAGAACAACCTCTAGTTATCCCATACCTGTATTATGATATCCACTGTTAAATTCATTCCAATCACAGGGTATTTCCTCGCTATCATTGTCCCAGTGTTATTTCCTTTCTCTGCCTCTCTTTACGACTTCCTAATTGCATCCATTATGTATTTTAAAATATCACTCAGAGCCGCTTGCGTGCGGTCTGTGTGGTGCTCAGAGCTCTTAGGCTTTATCCACAGTGAGGAAAAAACACAAGCTTCTAGTGCCTGGTTGTAAATTGCTACGTCTGCGGTTAAGAAGTTACGACATGCTGCTAAGTCTCTCCGAAAAATGTCAACTTATTTGGGTGTATTTTGAGATTTCTAGCGAGACGAAGTCATCAGCTCTATGACTGATTGTTGTTGTTATTGTTGATGTAACTCTAAGAAATTAATCAGCCTGATTCACTACAAACATTCAAAATATCCTTCAGCATGAATATTTAGTTGGTGTCTGTCATTTTTGTCTTCACATATGTGGACTTGCAAAATAGGTGTTTATTCATTTCTCAAAATTACTAATTTTACTTCTCTTTTTCTCTAAATTCAGTAATTCTCACAGCTATTAGATTTGTGTACTCCCAGAAAATATTAAAATGAGAAAGAAATAGAAATCTATTCAATTGGGTGACTCCCGTTTTCTTATTTGTGAACTCTGCCTTTGAATATAAATATCTTTGTTCAAGAACATGACCTTCTTTCACTTTCACCAATGGAATATTATAATTTACACAGGATTATTACACATTTAATCTTACTCAATGATGTATTAAACATTTTTTGAACGATTAATTGAAAATGTCAGTACAACATAAGCTCGTAGACGGACAAGCCCATGAGCTTATTACAAAATAAACGAGTTCAAGTCCGTATGTAATACCTTTAGGTTCAATTTATAGTTGATTAGTCTAGTCAATGCGCTGTTGTTTTTGTGATAGTCCTTGTTAGGCTTCCACTGGAACACAGCTGCCAGGTGCGCACCCAAGGGATATGCACCAGAAAAATGAATACTGATGGTTAGCAGTTAAAGCAATTAAAAGATGACTTATACATTTGATGCTCATGTTTCTGTGAGGTGAAAGACAGCTTTTGTGTTAGAGTTGTCTAATGGAAATGACTAACCATCCACAAAATTAGGGTTAGCCTTTGGCAGTCGACCTTAAGATTAAACAGCTTTAAATACAGTGTCATACACGTAAAGGTACATTGTAGATAGTTACAGTGTACCTCAGTTACACTGTAAAGGTACATTGTTGTTAGTTACAGTGTACCTCAGTTACACTGTAAAGGTACACTGTAGTTAGTTACAGTGTAAAGGTACACTGTAGTTAGTTACCAAGTAACTCAGTTACACTGTAAAGGTACACTGTAGTTAGTTACACTGTAAAGGTACACTGTAGTTAATTACAGTGTAACTCAGTTACACTGTAAAGGCACACTGTAGTTAGTTACAGTGTAACTCATATTAATTCTCTTCCACTAAAATAATTTCTCAAGCAGCTCTAATTATTCTCTCCGTTTCATCTAACAGTTTTAATATCCTGTATGCGGTATAATAACATGCATGCTACGATCACTGCCTCTAAGTACGGTGTATAACATCAATGTGATTATCTAACATAATGAATGTGATTATCTAACATATTGTATGTGATTATCTAACATATTGTATGTGATTATCTAACATAATGAATGTGATTATCTAACATATTGAATGTGATTATCTAACATATTGTATGTGATTATCTAACATATTGTATGTGATTATCTAACATATTGTATGTGATTATCTAACATATTGTATGTGATTATCTAACATATTGTATGTGATTATCTAACATATTGTATGTGATTATCTAACATATTGAATGTGATTATCTAACATATTGTATGTGATTATCTAACATATTGTATGTGATTATCTAACATATTGTATGTGATTATCTAACATATTGTATGTGATTATCTAACATATTGTATGTGATTATCTAACATATTGAATGTGATTATCATCAATATAGGTAATATCACAAGTACGTGAGTGCAGTCTCTACCGCTAGTGAGTGCAGTCTCTACCGCTAGTGAGTGCAGTCTCTACCGCTAGTGAGTGCAGTCTCTACCGCTAGTGAGTGCAGTCTCTACCGCTAGTGAGTGCAGTCTCTACCGCTAGTGAGTGCAGTCTCTACCGCTAGTGAGTGCAGTCTCTACCGCTAGTGAGTGCAGTCTCTACCGCTAGTGAGTGCAGTCTCTACCGCTAGTGAGTGCAGTCTCTACCGCTAGTGAGTGCAGTCTCTACCGCTAGTGAGTGCAGTCTCTACCGCTAGTGAGTGCAGTCTCTACCGCTAGTGAGTGCAGTCTCTACCGCTAGTGAGTGCAGTCTCTACCGCTAGTGAGTGCAGTCTCTACCGCTAGTGAGTGCAGTCTCTACCGCTAGTGAGTGCAGTCTCTACCGCTAGTGAGTGCAGTCTCTACCGCTAGTGAGTGCAGTCTCTACCGCTAGGGAGTGCAGTCTCTACCGCTAGGGAGTGCAGTCTTCACCGCTAGTGAGTGCAGTCTCTACCGCTAGTGAGTGCAGTCTCTACCGCTAGTGAGTGCAGTCTCTACCGCTAGTGAGTGCAGTCTCTACCGCTAGTGAGTGCAGTCTCTACCGCTAGGGAGTGCAGTCTCTACCGCTAGGGAGTGCAGTCTCTACCGCTAGTGAGTGCAGTCTCTACCGCTAGTGAGTGCAGTCTCTACCGCTAGGGAGTGCAGTCTTCACCGCTAGTGAGTGCAGTCTCTACCGCTAAGGAGTGCAGTCTTCACCGCTACTTTACTCCACAGTTACTTCTCTCACCACTGCAGTGGTATAACAGTTTTGAGAAAGTGTTTGACATGCATTTGGTGTGCAGTCAGTCAAAGCTTTCTTGAAGTGCATTCTCTGTGCACGGTGGTATATAACAACTGTGTTTGTGTGTAGCTTGAATTTTTTTTTTTCGAACTACTGGTTTATTTTTTCTTTCTTCGATTCTCTTAATTAATTCCTTATAAGCAATAAAAGAAAGTTGCTACCATCTATTTTATAACATTAATTCGTTTAATTGACATTGCATTATCATTAATAGAAAGTCAAATCTGTAAGTGAACTGAGAATCAAGCTACTTACTTCAGGTAGCTGTGTATCTTTTCTAAGCTACTTAGAGGTAGCTGTGTATCTTTTCTAAGCTACTCAGAGGTATCTTTCCCACACCTCATAGCGTGTTGTTTCAGTATCCCCACACCTCCCACTAATTACACCTCTCACTGATAGTACGTCTGTTCATCTCTTGTGCCGTTACAACTTCTGATAGTTTGTAATCCGCTCCAGTTACTAGCAGTACAATGGACACTTTTTGCCGCTCCTATTGACTTACCAATGCTCTCTCATAACTGTTCTTAGAACATGAATACATCAGCTCGAATGTTACGTGGAATTTCTTCTAAAGACATGCTCTACTTTTATCCATTATTTAATTTAGAGTATCTAGCTAATGAATTTGTTTCTTTCCTTTGGCAGGTTTTGCTCCAGTATGTTTCTACACTGACAGTTTCCTCAATATCCATCATGTCCGACGAATCACTACGTCGCTTCCCCCTATCGGGCCTCAATGCTCACCTCACCTGCTTTCTGTGTAAAGGTTACCTCGTGGACGCCACTACCATCATAGAGTGTCTGCACAGCTTCTGCAAGTCCTGTATCGTCAGGTACCTGGACACCTCTTCCTTCTGCCCCTGCTGTGATGTACAGGTAAATAAACAAACCACTATTTTACATTAAAAACAACATGCTATTTGCTATATTCGATGTGTTAAACCTTATCCTGGTGACTAAATTGCTCTTTTCTTCTGGTGTAGGTTCACAAAACGAAGCCCCTAGTCTCTCTGCGCGAAGACAGAACTCTACAGGACATAGTCTACAAACTAGTACCAGGTCTATTCTCCACTGAGAGAAAGAGACGCACTAACTTCTATGAGGACCATCCCCATGCCGGTGAGAAAGAAACACTCGATATACTGAACATTGAACTCTGTCCATTTTATCAAAGAATTAGTGTTTTAAATATTTCCTTGTGTATCTTTTCAGTTGGTGACAGAACAGAGCAATCACTGAAAGAAAAGAGGTACTTCTTCCACGTAGATGACCTCATATCCCTCTCGTTAGAGTACCTTCCCCCGGCCCATGCCCACGCCGCTGCCTTGGGCCTCAGACCCATTAAAGCCCATCACGCTACCCGGGACTATGTCAAGGGAGAGTGTGACAAGAAAGACCCAGACCATAAGGTGAATATCGGATAAAACTGACTGATAGTTATAAATAATATCTGATATTGTCCTGTTGAATGTTGCTAATTTATTTACCGTTTCTTCACTCAGAGTTCCCATAAAAGATACATGAAATGCCGTGCTGCCATCACTATAAACCTACTGGAGAAGTTCTTGAGGAAGAAGTACAGTCTCAGCATGCATCATAAGGTAAATTATTATTATGCTATTCGGGTAACTTAATTACTGGTCAGTTTCACATCTTCGGTCAAGTAAGAGGATTATTATGATATGTCCTAAGATGTGCAACTGACCGATAATTCGTAACTTACCCTATAACTTAGAGTGGGAATAACTGGTAATTTGTTGAAATCAAATGCAATGCTCGTTGTCTCCCTACATGCAGCCCCCCTTCCTCCACACACCTGTCACTAACACCCCCCTCCCTTCTCTCTCCCCCTCCAGATTGACGTTATGTACGCTGGCGACTGCCTGAGTCCAGACCTCACGCTTCTGGACGTGGTGTACATGTACAAGTGGAATGAGGACTCTCCTCTCAAGTTCCTCTACACTGTTCTATCTCCTCCCTCAGTTAGAGCTAGGAGGAGGGGTAGGACCTCCTCTGTGATGAAACCTTTCAGAGTGACTGAGAAAAGCTCCTCTTCTCCTCTCAAACAGTCTAGTCCCATAAAGCTACCTCCTCTCTTACCAAGCTCTCCTCTCATCAATGGAAAGAGGAAGACTCCTCCTCTCTCTCCATGTGATAAGATGGCTAAGAAGAGGAGCAAGACAGACTTGGAGGCGAGTGAGATGACAGCAGTGACGGTTAAGACGGAGGCTTCTCCTGTCATCGACAGTAACGCTATGGAGCACAATGGAGACAGCTTCGACAGCCGAGACGATGGTGAAGGCAGAATGGTGATTGATGAGTCTCCACGTTCAGATGATGAGACGGAGAAGTCTCCATCTCAACGCACCAAGTCTCCACTCACCTCTTCACCTCCCCTCTCCCCCGAAATCCCCCTCTCCACCTCCTCCCCCAAACTTATACTCAATGGGGAGTCGCTATTGCCTGACTTTACCAAAACCATTAAAACAGAGAAAAGGGACGAGTCTCCTGCCAATAGAACCACCACTGCACCACCGGTGGTTACTGCAGCCCCCGGTGTACCTATGGTGAGAATACCCCGGCCTATACCCCCATTAGCTCCTGTAACATCAAAAGCTAGTGTATCTTCACCAAGAGCCATCACCAGTGTGGCTACATCCTTCAGCAGTGCTAATGTTAGCCTCAGCTGCTCTCTCAACAGTACTGCTACCAGAGCTGTCATCAGCAAAACCTCTGCTGCTGCTGCTACTGTTCTTGCTTCTCCTTCCACTCAGTCTTATGTAGTCTCATCTAGTCAAAACAGAGCCTTCCTAAGTGGACTGACTGTGCCTCCTCTCAAGATTCTCAAATCCCCTCCTTCTTGTGGCTTGGTGGTGTCATCAGCTCCCAAGACACCAATCAGTGCCAATCCTCCCTCCATAGTCTCCTCCATGGCTTCACCTCTCACTAAGAAGACTCAGGATACTATGAGTAGTCCTTTGTCTCCCTTCAACCAGTCGCCCATCTCCCAGTTCATGCAGATGGGCACTGACCCGACAAGTGCCCTGGCGGCGGTGTTAAGGGCCCAAAGGGACCAAATTATCCAGAAGACTGTGTTGCAGCAGATGCAAGAAAAACAGGAACAGCAAAAACAATCAACTCTGCAACAACTCTACTTAGCCGCTACTGCTAAACAACAAGCAGCAGCAGTTGCTGCCGCTCAACAACAGCACCAACACCAACAACAATCTCTTGCCGTGGCTGCGGCTGCAGCAGCAGCGGCAGCTAGCAATGCTTCCTCTAGAATGGGGAATATTGCCCCGTCTGCTGCTTCTAGACCCGTGACTAGTACGGCCATGTCTCCCAGTTCCAGAGCACAGTTTACCAACGGCTTCCCCTATGGACAGAGACCACCCTTTATCAACCCCACAAAGCCCCGTCTCGGCAGACCCCCCAACCCTAACAAAGGCCTTATCAAGGGGCGGGGAGGATCCGCTGGACGTGGTAGTAGAGGGGGGCGAGGAGGCAAGAGGGGTGGGGGTATCGCCTCCCTGCCAATGGGGGTGAGGCCAAATCAGCAGTCTGCCCAGCAGTACGCGGCCATGACCAACCCCTCTCACAACGCTATGATGTCTAACTACCCTCTGGCAAACTACATGGCAGGAATGTTGAAGGTGATGCAGCAAGAGGCTCCCAAAGCTATGGACCTCACTGCTGTCTCCCCCACTAATAATCCTCTCATGGTGAACCGTATGCCTGCCTCCCCCGCCTATAACCCCATATCCTCCACATCGCAATTTACTTCTTCCAACCTAATGGCTTCCACCGCGGTGTCATCTTCCCCTGTCAGAACCTCTTCCTCCCCCACTGAGGCCCCGGTTGTTCCCTCTTCCTCGGTGAATGGAAATGCAGCCACAGCCCCTCGAACTGCTGCCTCCAACACCCAGACAGCTCCCTCCCCCCGCCCTGCCAAATCCCCCGCACCGTCCTCCCCTTCAACCCCCAACAGTATAAACTCCCCCACTCCCGAAGTCACCATCACTAAACTATCCACCGTCTCCTCCAATTCGAACTCCTCCAAGAGTTCCTCCACTAACACCATATCCATCACAAAGCGTTCCTCCATATCAATCTCCTCCACAGAGGGCAAGTCTAAGAGCAGTAAGAGTAAGGGTATCACTCTCAGTCCCAAGGTACAGCCAAACCACAATAACAACAATAACGGTCACATGAAGCCATCGCCTCTGAAGCTGGAGATGAAACTCTCCGCCAACAGCTTCATCTCCTCCCCCCAGTCTAACGGAGGAGCCAAAGAAAATGCACCCATTAGCGACAGTGGTCCCCTCCCAAAAACTTCCTCCATCCTCCAGATAGAACACCTCACCAAGGCGCTGCCTCCTTCAGCTATTCAACATATCACATCAGTAGCCTCTAACGGCAGTAGCAAATACTAAATAGAATACTAACGACAGTTCTAAGGACTATCTGCAGTAAAAGTTACTTACCGTATCTACTAATTTGTAGGGACTAGTAAATACAATTGGTGAATAGAGTGACTGTGTGTAGTCACACGAACTGTGTAGTGACTGTGTGTAGTCACACAAGCTGTGTAGTGACTGTGTGTAGTCACACGAGCTGTGTAGTGACTGTGTGTAGTCACACGAGCTGTGTAGTGATTGTGTGTAGTCACACAAGCTGTGTAGTGACTGTGTGTAGTCACACGAGCTGTGTAGTGACTGTGTGTAGTCACACAAGCTGTGTAGTGACTGTGTGTAGTCACACAAGCTGTGTAGTGACTGTGTAGTCACACAAGCCTTACAGTGTGCCCTATCTCCTCCAATCACAATATATCGTATCTATTGGCATTATAACCTTACTATGTTTTTACTGTGACGCAAGATAGTTAATTCTCTAGTTTGCCTACTTATTTTATGCTATTTAATTGTTGTGTATTTGTTGTTTGTACAGTTAGCATTGTGTTTTTATTACCTAATTGATGTGATTTATGTATATCAGTGACCGCTTCTTCCAACTCTTTCAATGATAATTAAAATATAGCAATATTATTGCTCTGTAGGTCCTGTCATGTATATACTTATTGTTTTTACTGCTCCCTAATTTAAATGACTTTTTACTAATTTTTTATTTTATTTCTTATATTGAAGAGCCTTAGTTGCGTTGGTACAAATATTTTTACCTGTAAGATTTTATTGTGATTCACCATGTATATATATGCACTGTATATTTATATGTAATGACAAATATCAGAGAAATATATTCATATACTTTATCACCCGCTCTGTTATTCCAAACCTTATGAAAAGTAAAACATATTTTTGATGTTATGCAGGGGTTCTATGTTGATGCTGTCTGTGGTGAATGGAAGAGAAGAGAGGGATGTCTCTTGTGCCCCGAACTGCTGTTGTAATTTGTTCTTTTTATCATTTTTTTAACACTACTTGCAGTTTTAGAGGATAGCGCTAGGGTTATGCTCTTCAACTACGAGGTCTTAGATTTTGTGTAGGTAGACTCGTAGGCTTCATTTACTATCACCTCTTCATTTTCCTCTTCAATCTGTGTGTGTGGACACTGGTGCTTGTGTCCCGTTTCGTCACATTCCTTGGTAAGTGACTGCATTCACGGAGTAGCTTTTCTGCATCCATGAGCTTGTCACCGGCAGGTGACTTTGTTCATGGAGCCACTTTCCTACCTGACTGCTTCTTCTAGTCCCTTGTATTTAATTTCCTTTTGATGTCGGCGATATGGCCTTTGGTTTATTAATTGGTTGGTTCTTTTAAGAAACCGACTAAATATAAAAGAAAATAGAAATTAGGAACATGAAAAAATTACCCTTCAAAAATTACATTATTTTTACCTCAGCTGCAAAAAAATGATTTCATTGCATAATATCGTAGAACTAAGAAAAAAATTGGTTCTGTGTAGATAATTTTTTTATGATTCTTAAGTTTTTAACACTCTGTGTGCAACAATTGTACGAAACACTAACCTGACGCTGAAGAATCAGATTGTACACTCTTTGTTTTGATTTCCAGTTAGAATTTTATAAACAAACAATGCATTTGCAGCCTTAAATCGAGTTATTGATGATTATTGAAGTAATGAAAGTATACATAAAAGATTTTTCGCTACGATTATAATACCCGTTAATGAATAGTTACTATACACGTACAATTCAAATCATTATACCTACCTAGTTGACATTCAAAACAAACGGTGTACATTCTTTTTATTTGAAATGGAAATTAACATCTCGAAAGTAAAAAGGGACATTGATTATAATTTCTTTAAAGCATTTAAAAACAATTATATGCAATCAAATTTCATGGGATTTGCAGCAAAATGATGAGAAACTTTAGCCGCATTAATGGAAAAGATAAGGAAAATAGATGGAGGGGACATTAAAATCCTCAGTACGTCACATTTCAGTAAATTGTTTCTAGCAGAGTATCCTGCTTTTAAAATGGTTGAAGGGCAAAAGGCGTAAACCTTTACGCTCGCTCATAGCGCGTAAACGAACGGATTAAACGTGGGAAAAACGCGTATTCTTTTCACACGGTGACAATGTTGAAACGCGCGAATACTTTTTATATCGTTTGTGTGCCTGTGAAACTATTTCATTGATGGAACCTAATGGAAAACAGATTATAGAACTATCGGAACTGAAACAGATTATAGAACTATCGGAACTGAAACAGATTATAGAACTATCGGAACTGAAACAGATTATAGAACTATCGGAACTGAAACAGATTATAGAACTATCGGAACTGAAACAGATTATAGAACTATCGGAACTGAAACAGATTATAGAACTATCGGAACTGAAACAGATTATAGAACTATCGGAACTGAAACAGATTATAGAACTATCGGAACTGAAGCAGATTATAGAACTATCGGAACTGAAACAGATTATAGAACTATCGGAACTGAAACAGATTATTGAAATTCAATTTAGTTAATATCTGTCAAACAATTAAATGTTTACCATTTTGAAGAGCAATCTATTTGATATGATAATGCTATACTAATGTACCATAATGTAACTACATTAATTTGATGCCTTTTCATTGGTACGAGTTCGTTACAGCTACAGTTTAAAGGCCTGTGCCTCTGAAAACACAGTTGTTAACATTAATCTTCTACTGATTTAATTTAATGAAATTCATACAAGTAAATACTAATGTGAATTTGCATAAAGACTTAAATAATTCTATATCTCAAATACTGAACACAAACTTTCCACAAAATAAACTTAAGGGACAGGTAGTACCTAAGTGACGGTCTAACCACTAAGAGCGGTAAAAAAAGTTATATAACTGGTTATTTGCGTCGTATTAGCACTTACACATGTTAACTTATACTCCATTATTAAGGCATTTGCATTGTGAATTCCTGTTTTAATGCTATTTTAACAATTATGTTTGAAGATAATATACTTTGGCAAAGCTTAACCTTTTTAATAAGATATCTTATCTATCACAATTAAAAGGTGGAAGCTGCTATTTCCGGTAACAGTTTTATCTAATTTATTCACTTACTGATCTAAAAAACATTATTGGTGATTAACTTGTTTTCATTGAATAGCGTGATAAACGGTAGTGTAGAGTATTTACCAGCAATTAAATAATCTGTATTGACTGTGAATAGATTTATGAATGTTCATCACCGAAAGAGTTCTTCTCTAGTGGAATATTATTTGTACTGACTGTGAATAGATATTGTATGAATGTTCTTCACCGTAACCCACGCGGCAAAGTTGCTTGGGACAACATTGGGACTTGACTGCAACACATAGTTGGGACTGCATTGGGAACCATGATTGGGACAACCTTGTTTTTTGTACTTGTTGGGCCAATGTTGGGACCCAAGATTAGGAGAAGAAAAGTTCCCAATGTTGGGACATATTTACATTACAGTCCCAATATTGTCCCAAACCCACTATTGTTGGGACAATATTAGGACAATGATGTCCCAATGCTGTCCCGTAACTAATATACTAATCACAAGGTTGTCCCAAAATTTGTATTTATTTTATTAGGGGCTTAATCTCCGCCTCTGAACTAAAGACTACATCGCTGACGTCAAAAGGAAAATATAAACAAGGGACTAAAAGAAGAAATCAGACAAGAAAGTGGCTCCTAGAAAAGAGTCACCTATACCTTGCACCGTTGGTGACATTGTTCATGAATGCAGATTAGATACTCTGTGAATGCAGTCATTTCAATTTATTAATTTAAATTTTTAACGTGTGTTTTGAAGCTATGATGTTTCTTTTGTTAGATGCTGCAGTTAGAACTTAGTTAGCGTGCCGCAATTTACCTGCTTGAGCCTAGCTAGGGATAAATTTGTGCTTTAGGTCTGCCACCGATTTTCGATATTTCAATTCAATATATAGGTAAAAGGTGTAATTTTATGACGTTTTTCATGAATACCATTTACTGTGGAAATTCTTGGTTCTCGATATATAGCACAATTAATTTCCGGTAGGGTCTGTGAAGTATATATCTGATATAGCATCAAAAATATGTATATTGAGGGGCATGCCGCCCTCAATCCCCCCCCCCCCCCCTGCCAGGTCATTAAACAATCATGAAGTGTACAATACACTAAAATAACGGATAAAACTACCTACGATAAAAAAAAATAGATGGCGGAAATTCTAGAAGAAAGAGCTAATAGCTAAAGGTTATGCCTAATTTTATTTTTGTACTGGAAAGTTAATTGCTTTATATCTTGTAAACGAAGAGTTTCCACAGAAAATGGTATTCACGATAAAAGTCTTAAAATGGCTCCTTTTATCTATATAAAGTGTCAATATGTTGAAAATCGGAGGCGAACCTAAAGCACAAAAATACATAGCTAGGTCCTACTTCTATTTCTTTTCAAATTGAATGGATGTAATATTTCACAAAATTAACGAACCAAATTGGTTTAGATATAAATTTGAAGGTTGATAGCTTATTTGGGAGGGGTAACTACTATCTGCTCAGTGTTATGCAGCAATGGCCCATGAATTTGAACATGAATTGGAGAAAATATCGGGATGACATTGGGACATGCCTGGGATAACAATATTGGTTCAAACTGTGATATCCCATTATTGGGACAACATCTCTCCCAAGTACCCAAGCAAGTCCCTATGACACAATCTGGTCCCAATCATGTCCCAAAAAAGTTATGCTGCCTGGGAAGAGTTCATCTCTTGTGGAATATTATTTGTATTGACTAAATAGATATGATATGAATGTTCTTCACGGTAAGAGGTTTTTCCTAGTGGAATATTATTTGTATCTTCTTACAGAGCCGCTTTCATATGAGAGATTTATATCAAACAGCCTTTTGGCAGTTATAAGATCCACCAAACAAGTGAACAATGATTTTTCTATCACTTATACTCTATCATTGCGATTGTAGATAGATAGTAATTAATACCTCGATACATATCGTTATCGGCGTTATCGGACGATAATAACCGATATGGTATCTTATTTACTCTATTGCTAACGATACGAAGTGGAGTGAATTAACACACTAGGTGGAAGAATAAACACACTAGGTGGAAGAATAAACACACTAGGTGGAAGAATAAACTCACTAGGTGGAAGAATTAACACACTAGGTGGAAGAATAAACACACTAGGTGGAAGAATTAACACACTAGGTGGAAGAATAAACACACTAGGTGGAAGAATTAACACACTAGGTGGAAGAATAAACACACTAGGTGGAAGAATTAACACACTAGGTGGAAGAATAAACACACTAGGTGGAAGAATTAACACACTAGGTGGAAGAATAAACACACTAGGTGGAAGAATTAACACACTAGGTGGAAGAATAAACACACTAGGTGGAAGAATTAACACACTAGGTGGAAGAATAAACACACTAGGTGGAAGAATTAACACACTAGGTGGAAGAATAAACACACTAGGTGGAAGAATTAACACACTAGGTGGAAGAATAAACACACTAGGTGGAAGAATTAACACACTAGGTGGAAGAATAAACATACTAGGTTGAAGAATTAACACACTAGGTGGAAGAATAAACACACTAGGTGGAAGAATTAACACACTAGGTGGAAGAATAAACACACTAGGTGGAAGAATTAACACACTAGGTGGAAGAATAAACATACTAGGTTGAAGAATTAACACACTAGGTTGAAGAATAAACACACTAGGTGGAAGAATTAACACACTAGGTGGAAGAATAAACATACTAGGTTGAAGAATTAACATTTGATATAAATTCATTAGAAAATACTCCATTTTAATTTTCTCTCCCATGTATTGCAATAATGGTTAGCCAGGCAAGAATGATTTATACCTGGAATATTAAGGGAATGTCCCAGGAATAAATCCTTCTTGTCTGCCTGGTTATACCAAATTAATGCCTAATTAAATTAACTAGAAGATACTCTAACACTAAAATGTTTCAGTTATTTCATTTAAAATTATTTTATTTTTTTATTACATGCGAATAGAGAGAGATACTGTACTACTATATACAGTATATATTATATACTGTATATCATATATACTATATATATTATATACTGTATATTATATATACAATATATATTATATACTGTATATATTATATACTGTATGTTCCATTACAGATTTTATATTAGTTGATATAATGATAGCTAGACTATCGAAACGTCCTGTTCTTTTAAAGAAATGTACATTCCAGTACTGGTGTTCCTTTTTATCCTTAGACTTAGAAGCATAATTCCTGCTAATTTTTTAGAATACTGTATATATTATATACTGTTTATAGTAGTACACCGTTCTCTCGCTATTAAAATGTACATACTAATTAAAAAAATAGTCGATATCTCTAATATATATATACAGTATACACTAGGGTGCAGTACAAATTATAGACTAGTTTCACGTCTTCGATCAAATTAGAAAAAACTATAATTTGTCATTTTACTCGTTATTCTAATTGGTATCCAAGATACCTGCAGGTATCTTGGATACCAATTAGAATAACGAGTAAAAATGGAAATTATATACATTTTTCTTATATGATCGAAGACATGAAACTAGTCAATAATTCGCACCGTACCCTATACCAATGAGACCACAGTGCCCCCTGTAGGTGTGGGCCAGACCACCCACTGCCAGACCTCCTCTTGGTAACATCTATCAGCAACACACACAGAGACAGTATAGTGAGACAGATAGATGCTAAGGTGGAGAGTACTGTCTCACTATGGACAGGTTATACATACATCTTTGTGTAAAGAGTCTTCGTGTGTACAATGTTTGATGGTCTATTGCTTGCATTGGTTCTCATTCTGTTTCTTACGATGTACCCCTTCACCGTTTTGATACATGATTATTATCTACCCCTAAATTTGAAAAAGAAATAAATAAGCCAAGTAAAATGTTAATTTTTTATTCTATTTACATTATACCTTTGTTAATTATAACAATACATTTCGTTTAGGAATCCAAATTGATGAGGCATGAGTCATGTCCGTACCTTATAGCCAAACCAAGTGCAAGATTATCTCTTTTTTAGTTAAATTCACCAAATGACACTTTCACCGAACAAATGAAAATAATTTACCTAAATAAGGTATACTTATTTTACAAGAAAAAACAGTACAGTATACATTTTGTCACTATCAAACCTTGCCGGGAGGGGGGGGGGGGGGGCAAGCCCCCCAAAAAACCCCAAGCCAGACCGCTAACCTAACTTTAGATATACAATATATCTTTATATTTATATCGTATATATAGTGTTTATCTTTTTAATTTTCGGCGAAAGTGCCGTGCGGCGAATGTGTTTTCGGCAAATGGACCGATCACCGCTTAGAAATGCGCAAATTATGACTTTAACGGAATTTTATTTATTCACATTAATATCAATGTTACTTTGAAAATAATAGGATTTTAAACTTAAATTTTGTTTCCTTTTACTGAAAAATCTAATGTACCCCTGAGATAGGCAAATGTACCCCCTGAGATAGGCAAATGTACCCCTGAGATAGGCAAATGTACCCCCGGAGATAGGCAAATGTACCCCTGAGATAGGCAAATGTACCCCTGAGATAAGCAAATGTACCCCTGAGATAGGCAAATGTACCCCTGAGATAGGCAAATGTACCCCTGAGATAGGCAAATGTACCCCTGAGATAGGCAAATGTACCCCCTGAGATAGGCAAATGTATCCCTGAGATAGGCAAATGTACCCCCTGAGATAGGCAAATGTATCCCTGAGATAGGCAAATGCATCCCTGAGATAGGCAAATGTATCCCTGAGATAGGCAAATGTATCCCTGAGATAGGCAAATGTACCCCCTGAGATAGGCAAATGTATCCCCTGAGATAGGCAAATGTACTCCCTGAGATAGGCAAATGTATCCCTGAGATAGGCAAATGTACCCCCTGAGATAGGCAAATGTACCCCCTGAGATAGGCAAATGTATCCCTGAGATAGGCAAATGTATCCCTGAGATAGACAAATGTATCCCTGATATAGGCAAATGTATCCCTGAGATAGGCAAATGTATCCCTGAGATAGGCAAATGTATCCCTGAGATAGGCAATTGTACCCCTGAGATAGGCAAATGTACCCCTGAGATAGGCAAATGTACCCCTGAGATAGGCAAATGTATCCCTGAGATAGGCAAATGTACCCCTGAGATAGGCAAATGTATCCCTGAGATAGGCAATTGTACCCCTGAGATAGGGAAATGTATCCCTGAGATAGGCAAATGTACCCCTGAGATAGGCAAATGTACCCCTGAGATAGGCAAATGTACCCCTGAGATAGGCAAATGTATCCCCAGGGGTACATGTATATACCCAATGTTAGTCTCTGAGTTAGAAACGCCGAGTCAATGCGATTCTTTTAGAGCGTTGAAAGTGCTGTGAAAACGCTCGTCTGGCATGGTCACGGCGTTTCTATCGCCAACAGTTAGAAGTTCACTGTTCGTCAACAGTACAAGATTCTTTCAGTTACAGCTGGCCTTTGAAGAATTTCGATACTCTGGAGAGAGTATCGAATCTGGTACTACACATTGCCCAAAAAGATCCTGATACTTCAGGGTTTTATGAAAGTGATTGATTTGGACATTTTTGGAGTTTTATTATGCCATGTACTTGATGAATTTGATGCACGACTGAAAGCGCCGTGAAAACGCTCTTGGGACACCCCCCCCCCCCCCTCGCTATTAACATCGAACATGGAATACGTTGAACAATAATTTTCTCGGCTTCAAAAATGCTCTGAAAACACTATTCCAAAGCTCTTGCGTGACATGGCCCTATCTAAACTACAGTAAATTGGAAAATGTCGTAAATGAGATGTAAATAGCTTATTTAGAAATAATGATAAAAACACAATTTTATAAGATATATCATATATTTATAATCTGTCTAATGGTATATATAAATGTCAGTGTCCCATTGAGTACACACCCACACACACTGTTACACACCAAATAACTGGTGACTCTACCTATTACGTCACAGATGCGTCATAGGTTTCCCCATCCCCTATGGTGTGGTCTCAGAGGGAGTCACTCACCATGTGGGGGATTGCCAGTTAAAGCTCATGCGTCACCTCCCCTAAACACGTCACTTGTGGTACCGAGATGTGCGGCAGTTAGTGGGGTGAGGTACGAATTATCGGTAAGTTCTACATCTTCGGTAAAATAAGAAAAAAACTTACATATAATAATTACTATTTTATTGTTATTATTATATCGTTTTTACTTGTATGACCGAAAACGTGGAACTGACCGATAATTCGTAATTTACCATATATGAACATATATGTAAAAGGTATATTAAGGAATTCTGCGAATGTAGATATTACCAAAGATATTTTAATATAGAATGAGGTAAATTGAATTAAAATTATCTAACCACAAATTTTCAATAGATTATATATTTTAGTTATCTTTAAGATGTGGCTGATTGTTGTTCCGTTAATTATTAATTTAATAACTATTTATACTTCTAAGATATTAAATACACGAATGAATATAAATAACTATTTGCAATTTGCAATGAATAAAATATAAAGTACATATTAAATTAATGTTATCGATATTGCCTGGAACTGACATGTTTCAAATTTTAAAACATTAAAAGTAAAGAGGTATAAATAACGAATAAACCTAGGATAATTCCTAGTAAATTTCAATAATTGTAGCTATATGATGTTCTTCACGAAAAATTATTATGCTATTGGAAGGAATATTTACCGGTGTGTTAACCGGCAAATTTGTACTCATTTCTTTTTAAATTCACTCAAAGATGTTTGGCAGAGATAATTATGGTTTATATAATCTTTGAGAAAAGTAAAGATATAGATCACCCTAATTAAACTAATTAACTTCATTGAGGTACGAGTGTTACCAATAAACAATTAAACAATACTATGAAACAATAGTACAATTGGGAGCTATTATTATTAGTAATAGCTATCTATTTACTAAGGGTGTTACAGCGTATTGTCTCATAACCTGTTCATTAATTATCACCCAAATATGCCTTCACTTGACGTCAACATTACATTCTGTAAATAAGCAGGATGTTTCTACCGTATACAGGGTGACTTACAAAAAAGTCTATCCAAATTTAAATTCGCTTATTTCAACCACTATTGAAAGTAGAGTTTTCTTTCAAGTATCATTTTGTTTGTTGAGCCCTACTCCATCCACAGTTAAATTTTTTATTTATTTTTGTGAATATAACAACATCTCATTGATGGGTGGTGCAACTGGTCAGAAAACTGACAATGAAGTAAGTACAAACATTAAAAATATCTTTATCAGACAAAATACCCATTAATAAAAACAAATTTATTTTCAGGTTTTTGAGATATTTAATCCCGAAAATTGAAGATTTCTATATATTTAATCCATTTCTTTTAAAGAAACTTTTCTAAAAGGAGTGGCTGAACAAAATTTATTTTGTCTTCAGATCGTACATGTCTTTTTGCGACCTGAACGACCCTTGTTAAAATTTAAATTTGTGCCTTCATTAATTTTTGTACTTAAACACTTTTCTCCAGATTGTCAATATTTTATAAAAAGGAATAGTTATATGAATATTCTTAAAAACTAGAAATAAATATGTCTCGCTCTCGTTCTCTATAGATTATATTAAAGAACAATTATAAAAGAGTTGAAATTATGAATACTAAAATGTGTAGTGTATTTATTATAAGCGGATAACATCATTAACCATTGTAAAATGATACGTATAACATTCGTAATTTTGACATGTTTTGAAATTTATTTTACATGAGATTTGAGCGAAGAATTCGGTCTATGAATTTTCGGTCTGAGGTAGAAATAAAAACTTACAAGTTAGATGTATCGGTAGGCGTGCCCCCCGAACCCCTCTGCCAGATCATTGGGTGATCATGAAGTGTGCAGTACAACAAACTAGCGGATACAACAAACTACATAACGCCCATTTATATTGAGAGTTTCGGAATAATCTTTATTTATTCTATCCACCCTTAGACTTACTTACCTACTACCTATTCAAAAGAGAAATACTAGAAGAAGAACATATTTTGTTAGTTGATAACTGCTTTGTAAAACACCTAGTGAATCTAGGTACTAAACTTGGAGGAATATTAAAGAATGTTTCAGAACTCACAAAATTATTCCAAAAGAAGTAGAATATATTTTTTTTGATGAAAAAATGTTGCCTATGAAAATGCGGCATTATTTTTATGCTAATTCTTTTTAAATTCAGTTCGTGGTACTACAATAATGAGGTGGAACAGAAAAACATGAAGAAAACAGATCGGAAGATTTTACATTTTTGATCATTTAAAAAATATAGAATAATAATTAAAATAACAGGTGAATAGTTATCATTAAATATGTTTCTTACATGACCGAAAATGTGAAACCGTTCGATAACTCGAAACAACCATATACTACACATATCTGATATTTCTGTTAACCACGCGTGGCTACGATGAACACTGAACTGTGATAATGATAATATAAAGTTATATAAATCATATAACAACATGAATAATAAGGTAAAAGAGATCTCGTAGAGACTTCCACTGACTAGCCATGAATGAGAGGCTTTACCAACATCAACCCCCCTCCCTCCCCTTCTTAAAGGCCATACCCCCTCCCCTTATGAATAGGATCACCCCCCCCCCCCCTCTTTAATGCCATGTCTACATGTGATGACATGGTAAGCTGAGGACTCTTAACCAGTTCCTGCAGACTGGCACATGTACACTTCATTAGTAACTTGTATTCTAAATGGTTGTATGTACCATATGATGTCTTATATTATGTCTCTAATTAGAGGTAACAACCTATATTTCGAGGCAGACATTCGAAACAAAAATGAATTGTGACTTTTCATCTTAACATTTTTCGAGACTGTTAAATGTTGATGGTGTTTAAATTTAACTGAGTGTTAATTGATATAGCTTCTGGTGTTAGATTTTAATGGGTTATAATAACTATAGTTTATCAGCCGTTTTACTGGAATAATTTGCAACTGCTGAAAATGATATTAACTAGTAACTTAATTTTAACTGGTGAAATAATGTAAACACAAAACTAAACTTCTACCACAGAACTTTCTATTTTTACTTAAATGGTGACATTTTCATTCATAATTTTAATTATTCCTTTAACAACTTTAACTGACTAATATGCATAACAACTTATATAGTTATTTAACAAGCAATTATTTATGTTGCATTTTTATATATTTTATATTGTAAGTTAACTATGAAATAATTAGATGTTTAATAATTGTTATTATATTTTTACGATATTTAAACATGTATTTTATTTCTAATAACAATGAAAAATTATTACATTAATAACAAACATATAATTATAGAGGGAATACTATGTAATTACCTTCACAATATTGCAGAGAGTTATGTTTCTAGATGTGATAGCGTTAACGGTGTGACGAATTTTCGACTATCTTATAAAACTTCAACAAAATTATACGCATCGACGTTAATTTTTGTAAGAAATAATTTTATGATAAATTACGATTTAGCAATCGTCGAATAAGATAACGGCGGAATAGATAGATGAGAGCTGATATCGCGCATATAGGTTAGATGGTTCTCAGTTAGGCAAATTCTGTAGAAGAACTTAGCCCCTAAAAGGACCAGTTATTTTTTTATATAAAGCTAATCAACTAATTTGAGGAAATAAAAAAAGGAATAATTTTCAACTATTTCATTTCTTGTTAAATTATACAATTAAACCACCTAGTGGTGAAAATCGCAACCTCTGTGCGTGCGTCTGTCACGTTTGTGTTTATAATATTCACCAACTCTGTAGCAACGCCATCTAGCGGTACAACTGACTATTATCCATCAACCCTAATTTATCATCTGTTTCATTATATTAAGATGCATAATGTCTAGAATGTGTCACAATAATGCATGTCTATTAGATAATGTTATAAAATGAAGTTTTAAAAAAATGTGATATATACAGATTTTTCATATGTTTTATACCTTGTCTATGAAAAAATCTTGACGCAATTTATATACCTTAGTCTAATTATTATTAGATTTGAATGTTTATAATACGAAAATGCTTACAAAATCTTAGCAAAGCTAATAAATTCATAAAAAATTCACTTAATGACCATATAAAGATTGTACAGTGAGTACAATTATTCAGAAGCACTTTATGTTTCTTTAAGTTTATAGGTGGTAGTTAAAATTAGACCATGGCACCCCTCACTCCCTGTGATAACTAACTAATAAGAAAGTGGCACTCAACAGGTGTTCTCAAGATTGATGCTAGAGGTTATTGTGAATGAGGTACAGGTAAGAAAAGTGCAACTAAAGTGATATATCAACAGTTTAACTAATATCACATTTGCAAAAATAAACTAATTGTAAAGCTTGAGCACGATGACGAATTTGTAAGATTTGAAAATAATAGTAAATTAGAAAACTGTGATTTGTGAAATTAGCATAATGCAGTGACTCTTTTCTCTGATAGTACATCATCACAGTGACTCTTTTCTCTGATAGTACATCATCACAGTGACTCTTTTCTCTGATAGTACATCATCACAGTGACTCTTTTCTCTGATAGTACATCATCACAGTGACTCTTTTCTCTGATAGTACATCATCACAGTGACTCTTTTCTCTGATAGTACATTATCACAGTGACTCTTTTCTCTGATAGTACATCATCACAGTGACTCTTTTCTCTGATAGTACATCATCACAATGACTCTTTTCTCTGATAGTACATCATCACAGTGACTCTTTTCTCTGATAGTACATCATCACAGTGACTCTTTTCTCTGGTAGTACATCATCACAGTGACTCTTTTCTCTGATAGAACATCATCAGAGTGACTCTTTCTCTGATAGTACATCATCACAGTGACTCTTTTCTCTGATAGAACATCATCACAATGACTCTTTTCTCTGATAGTACATCATCAGAGTGACTCTTTTCTCTGATAGTACATCATCACAGTGACTCTTTTCTCTGATAGTACATCATCACAGTGACTCTTTTCTCTGATAGTACATCATCACAGTGACTCTTTTCTCTGATAGTACATCATCACAGTGACTCTTTTCTCTGATAGTACATCATCACAGTGACTCTTTTCTCTGATAGTACATCATCACCTAGTGACTCTTTTCTCTGACAGTACATCATCACAGTGACTCTTTTCTCTGATAGTACATCATCACAGTGACTCTTTTCTTTGACAGTACATCATCACAGTGACTCTTTTCTCTGATAGTACATCATCACATGACTCTTTTCTCCGATAGTACATCATCAGAGTGACTCTTTTCTCTGATAGTACATCATCACAGTGACTCTTTTCTCTGATAGAACATCATCACAATGACTCTTTTCTCTGATAGTACATCATCACAGTGACTCTTTCTATGATAGTACATCATCACAGTGACTCTTTTCTCTGATAGTACATCATCACAGTGACTCTTTTCTCTGATAGTACATCATCACAGTGACTCTTTTCTCTGATAGTACATCATCAGAGTGACTCTTTTCTCTGATAGTACATCATCACAGTGACTCTTTTCTCTGATAGTACATCATCACAGTGACTCTTTTCTCTGATAGTACATCATCACAGTGACTCTTTTCTCTGATAGTACATCATCACAGTGACTCTTTTCTCTGATAGTACATCATCACCTAGTGACTCTTTTCTCTGATAGTACATCATCACAGTGACTCTTTTCTCTGATAGTACATCATCACCTAGTGACTCTTTTCTCTGACAGTACATCATCACAGTGACTCTTTTCTCTGACAGTACATCATCACAGTGACTCTTTTCTCTGATAGTACATCATCACAGCGACTCTTTTCTATGATAGTACATCATCACAGTGACTCTTTACTCTGATAGTACATCATCACAGTGACTCTTTTCTCTGATAGTACATCATCACAGTGACTCTTTTCTCTGATAGTACATCATCACAGTGACTCTTTTCTCTGATAGTACATGTTTTGTTAAAAGGTAATCGCTCCATTCAACCTTACTAGTCACTGCCTATATGTGATTTACTCGTTTAACTACAATCTAAACTAATGTGAACTTATGAATAATAATATACTTTTTGTGTATAATATAAGTCAAAATACACTAACTATGTAGCTGATCATTCACTACACATACCCACACACCAATAGTGCAAATCATTGTCTTTAGGTCAGTCTGTAGCTGTCTAGAACTTCTAACTCACTATTGGGAGGTGGACTGCTTTTTGCTAGTGCTTATTTATGGGCACTGTCAGTGCTTGTTTAGCTGCTAGTTAGTAATTTAGAACTAGTAATTATCTAGTTAATATCTTGGCTTGGGTAGGCTTTTACGATGTATATCCTTAACAAAAGGTATTTTTTTGGTTACTGTGACACAAAATTATGGATAGATGAAAACGAAAAAATATGACTGATGTTTCGGGTCAGAGAGAGAACGAAAGTTACTCTCTGTTGACCCGTCTACTTAGTACCTGTGACTGCTACTTAGAACTTAAATTATATATCAGTATTGTGTAAATTGGAGATGATACTTACATAATATATAATAGTTACACTAAACATTTTTTTTTCAGATATAAATGAGGTTGACATTAATATGAAGCTGGAAAATTAATGAAACATAAAATAAATATATATTATTACGTTATATAAGTAATAAGTTTTGTTTGAATAGAAAGTGCCCATATTGCTGAAAAAAACAGTTTATTTTAAAGTTTTTTGGCATTTACTTTCTCAACTTCAAAAACATATGAAATAGTGTTATTTTATGACTTGAAATGACTATATAGAAACAATAAATGCATATGAAATCATCATCACCTTTTCGGGCATGATAAAAAAAATAAAAAATTTGTTAGTTGTAATTCTTCCAATAGATACATACATATATCACCCTTATAATTTTTAGTGTCTATATACTATGCATTTTAGAGGCATGGGATCTTTGATCTTTGAGATAAGAATTGAAATTGTTATCTGTGATCATTTCTACTCATTTAGATATTAGTAATATAAACTGTTTTTTCTCCTTTTCATCGGTATTAGTTATAACTATGTTGGCCTGTAGTTACTACAGACCCTACAGGCATGTAACAGGTCAGTTCAAAGATGGCGTCAAAAACGCTATACTGTTTATAGTAGGTTGGCTAAAAACACTGTCTAAAGCTACGATAGAACTCGTAATAAATCTCAAATTGAAATACGGGCTAAATTCAGATATTCCACTGTATATATGTCCAAAAAAGGTTCACCCATTTTTAAATGTGTTTGAACAATTCGACGTCGAATTCCTTTGCCTCTCGTTCTCCCTCATAATTAATTGGGAGTACAAAACTCACGTCTTCAAAAGTTGTATATTAGGAGTTTTGCAATCAAATGCTTTTGAATAAAAATAACAGGCTGTACATTTTCTTACTCAAATAACATGTAGTTAAAAAAATAAAAAGGAAACCATTATGTATTCAAAATAAATGTCTATACTATTTTCTACCTTCAACTTGACCGTCATTATTATTTATGCAAACCACAGTTTTTTTATCTTCTCTAGATTCTCCATCAAAGTTTTAACTTCACCCGTATAATGCGTAACCTTAAATCATTTAAATTGAACACAGTATTTAAATTGAACACAGTATTTAAATTGAACACAGTATTTAAATTGAATACAATACATACGCTTTGTTTCTAAATGACACCCTAGAAAATAATCACAGTGTGTCAAATCAGTACTTCGAGGATGCCATTCAATATCATGACTCACAGCATTTGCGATTTTGGAAGATTTCCAGCAAACGTTAATTCCTTCACAATTATTAGTGTTACATGAGCCAGAGCTCCATCTTGCACCCACCAATAACAATATAATCTGCTTTGATAAACAATATTAAATTGGGGGATTGTTTCGTCATTCAAAAGTTACGATATTTGCTGATTCATTCCACCAGACTATTTAATTTCCCTTTCAACAAACTGCGATTCAAAGCTAACTTTACAATTTCATTATTTTCTGGTATAGGTGTGATTTTGTGGTGTATTATTTCTAGGGATGATTTCTTTACACCAAGCTACAATAGAGCACAGCTTATTAACTAGGAAACTCAGGAACAAGAGACTATAGTCTGCACTATAACTATAGACCACTCAGTTACGGTAAATATATAAAAAAGCTTTCAAAGAAAATACCCAAAATCACGAATATGCATAGAAAAAATATTTAAATCTAATCATAGTAAGGATTATTAAAAATAGAGGCTATTTAAACTGTACCTTCAAGGTATTCTATAATAATTCAACTTTGAGTTTAAATGAATTTCTTGGAAATTCCATTGAGTGTGAGTGAACCTTTTCAATCTAACTTTTATGCTGAATCTAAAGCCTAATATTAAATATAGCTACAAATAAGTTGAAACCATTATTGTATAAAATATAGATAAATTGGAAAATGCTATAGCACAGATATAACAGAATATCTAAGATGTTTAGATATAAATAACACAAATACAGTAACATTCTATTTCTATATAGTGTTTGACGTGTTCTGTTTATCGCGGTCGTTATAGCTGACAGTGCATGACAAATTGAGACACGCAGTAGCTTTTTTGCGGTACCGAGCTCGTCATTGCTACCTTGTTGACTTCTCTTTCAATGTATTACATTATCGCACAATGTATAGAGTATATGATTGTTCTACATATGATGTACCCAAAACATGTGGTGAATGGAAGAGAAGAGGGTGGCGACCCTGGACCTTAAACTGTAGTAATTTGAATTACTCAGTTTTTTTTTTTATTTCTAGCATGTTTATCATTTCTCAACTCTATTCGCCGTTTTAAAGGATAACACTAAAGCTATACTCTTGATTTTGTGTTAGGTTGGCTCATAGGCTTAATTACTATCACCTCTTCATTTTCCTCTTAGATTTTGTGTTAGGTTAACTCATAGGCTTCATTTACTACCACCTCTTCATTTTCCTCTTCCATCCGTGAGTGCAGCCACCGGTGCTTGTGTCCCTTTTGTCACATTCCTTGGTAAGTGACTGCACTGTATTCACAAAAAAATTTCATTCATGAGCATTGTCACAGACCGGTGGTAGGTGACTTTGTTCATGGAGCCACTTTCCTTTCTGACTACTTCTTCCAGTCCCTTCTTTTGAATGTCAGCGGCAAAAGGAAAACGAAAAATTAAATAAAATAATTTTAGATGACATTGGTTCAGAAGAAAAATTTAAACACTTTATTTAAATGAATTGGTCGAAGATTTAAATGAATTGGTCGAAGATTTTGGAGTAATTAGAATTAGATGTTTTGAATGATAGCCAACAATTTGCTAGTCGAAAAGTATTATATCTCAACACTTTAGGTTTATTAGTTTTTGTTTATATGCGGATATTCTCTGAAATCGACCAACCACTTCCAAATATAAGGAAATAAATCTGTGTATTTGACAGAGGAAGTAATTTTTATTCCATATATATCATGTGTAAAAGAGTAATAACTTTATTACATGAAATTCGGTTATATTACATAAATTACTAATTAATTAATTAATAATTATTAATTAATTAATTAAATACAAAATAAATGATTATCACATAAATATAATAAATTATTGTTATTTTCATTTGTATCATATGTACAGATTTCTTTTTTTTCTTTTATATTTTGAAGTGATAGGTCGATTTCAGAGAAGATCCTTCCTGATAAAAGAAAAAGAAAACGGGAGAGTTGTTTTAGAATCACCCTGTACAGTGTACATACACCTACACAAGTTCTCCACACCACGTGTGTACGCATACATGTCGGAGAAAGCAAACCGCGAAAACTTCATCAGTTCGTCACTAAAAAGAATTCGCTTTCTCGAATTCAAAACAATTTTCTATTTTTCTAATAATCAACATTCAGATTAACAAAATCTATTTTTTTTATGCCATTTAATGAAAAGTAATTCTTAGCCACTGTTTGATTTAATCCGCACCTTAATTTTCTCGTTACTAAATTGCTATATTGAACATTAAATAACAGTATATAATTTAAAGAACTTACAATGCAATAGATTTGTCAGTAATGCATAATGTTGTTTGACATGTGAGTTAAAATTTCAACATGTGAGTTAAAATTTCAACATGTGAGTTACAATTTCAACATGTGAGTTAAAATTTCAACATGTGAGTTAAAATTTCAACATGTGAGTTAAAATTTCAACATGCGAGTTAAAATTTCAACATGTGAGTTATAATTACAACATGTGAGTTACAATTTCAACATGTGAGTTACAATATCAACATGTGAGTTACAATTTCAACATGTGAGTTACAATTTCAACATGTGAGTTAAAATTTCAACATGTGAGTTAAAATTTCAACATGTGAGTTAAAATTTCAACATGCGAGTTAAAATTTCAACATGTGAGTTATAATTACAACATGTGAGTTACAATTTCAACATGTGAGTTACAATATCAACATGTGAGTTACAATTTCAACATGTGAGTTACAATTTCAACATGTGAGTTAAAATTTCAACATGTGAGTTAAAATTTCAACATGTGAGTTAAAATTTCAACATGCGAGTTAAAATTTCAACATGTGAGTTATAATTACAACATGTGAGTTACAATTACAACATGTGAGTTACAATTTCAACATGTGAGTTACAATATCAACATGTGAGTTACAATTTCAACATGTGAATTACAATTTCAACATGTGAGTTACAATTCAACATGTGAGTTACAATTTCAACATGTGAGTTATAATTTCAACATGTGAGTTACAATTTCAACATGTGAGTTACAATATCAACATGTGAGTTACAATTTCAACATGTGAGTTACAATTTCAACATGTGAGTTACAATTTCAACATGTGAGTTACACTTTCAACATGTGAGTTACAATTTCAACATGTGAGTTACAATTTCAACATGTGAGTTAAAATTTCAACATGTGAGTTATAATTTCAACATGTGAGTTATAATTTCAACATGTGAGTTACAATTTCAACATGTGAGTTACAATTTCAACATGTGAGTTACAATATCAACATGTGAGTTACAATTTCAACATGTGAGTTACAATTTCAACATGTGAGTTACAATTTCAACATGTGAGTTACAATTTCAACATGTGAGTTACAATATCAACATGTGAGTTACAATTTCAACATGTGAGTTACAATTTCAACATGTGAGTTACAATTTCAACATGTGAGTTATAATTTCAACATGTGAGTTACAATTTCAACATGTGAGTTACAATTTCAACATGTGAGTTACAATTTCAACATGTGAGTTACAATTTCAACATGTGAGTTACAATTTCAACATGTGAGTTAAAATTTCAACATGTGAGTTACAATTTCAACATGTGAGTTACAATTTCAACATGTGAGTTACAATTTCAACATGTGAGTTACAATTTCAACATGTGAGTTACACTTTCAACATGTGAGTTACAATTTCAACATGTGAGTTACAATTTCAACATGTGAGTTAAAATTTCAACATGTGAGTTATAATTTCAACATGTGAGTTATAATTTCAACATGTGAGTTACAATTTCAACATGTGAGTTACAATTTCAACATGTGAGTTAAAATTTCAACATGTGTGTTAAAATTTCAACATGTGAGTTAAAATTTCAACATGTGAGTTAAAATTTCAACATGTGAGTTACAATTTCAACATGTGAGTTAAAATTTCAACATGTGAGTTACAATTTCAACATGTGAGTTACAATTTCAACATGTGAGTTACAATTTCAACATGTGAGTTACAATTTCAACATGTGAGTTACAATTTCAACATGTGAGTTACAATTTCAACATGTGAGCTGTGTATAGTGTCAAAGAAAAGTGTTTACATTTTGATTTTAGAACAGTTTACTACTTTCACATTTCCAAAAATCACTATTTGAAATGTTTGTAGATATTTTAAAACGGGTCCTGGTACACCACGACAAAATTGTAAGAATTTAAAATAATAGGAAATTATAAAACTGTGATTAGTGAAAATAGTAACATGCAGTGACTCCTTTTTCTGATAGTACATCATCACAGTGACTCTTTTCTCTGATAGTACATCATCACAGTGACTCTTTTCTCTGATAGTACATCATCACAGTGACTCTTTTCTCTGATAGTACATCATCACAGTGACTCTTTTCTCTGATAGTACATCATCACAGTGACTCTTTTCTCTGATAGTACATCATCACAGTGACTCTTTTCTCTGATAGTACATCATCACAGTGACTCTTTTCTCTGATAGTACATCATCACAGTGACTCTTTTCTCTGATAGTACATCATCACAGTGACTCTTTTCTCTGATAGTACATCATCACAATGACTCTTTTCTCTGGTAGTACATCACCACAGTGACTCTTTTCTCTGATAGTACATCATCACAGTGACTCTTTTCTCTGATAGTACATCATCACAGTGACTCTTTTCTCTGATAGTACATCATCACAGTGACTCTTTTCTCTGATAGTACATCATCACAGTGACTCTTTTCACTGATAGTACATCATCACAGTGACTCTTTTCTCTGATAGTACATCATCACAGTGACTCTTTTCTCTGATAGTACATCATCACAATGACTCTTTTCTCTGGTAGTACATCACCACAGTGACTCTTTTCTCTGATAGTACATCATCACAGTGACTCTTTTCTCTGATAGTACATCATCACAGTGACTCTTTTCACTGATAGTACATCATCACATTGACTCTTTTCTCTGATACTACATCATCACAGTGACTCTTTTCTCTGATAGTACATCATCACAGTGACTCTTTTCTCTGATAGTACATCATCACAGTGACTCTTTTCTCTGATAGTACATCATCACAGTGACTCTTTTCTCTGATAGTACATTATCACAGTGACTCTCTTCTCTGATAGTACATCATCACAGTGACTCTTTTCTCTGATAGTACATCATCACAGTGACTCTTTTCTCTGATAGTACATCATCACAGTGACTCTTTTCTCTGATAGTACATCATCACAGTGACTCTTTTCTCTGATAGCACATCATCACAGTGACTCTTTTCTCTGACAGTACATCATCACAGTGACTCTCTTCTCTGATAGTACATCATCACAGTGACTTTTTTCTCTGATAGTACATCATCACAGTGACTCTTTTCTCTGATAGTACATCATCACAGTAACTCTTTTCTCTGACAGTACATCATCACAGTGACTTTTCTCTGATAGTACATCATCACAGTGACTCTTTTCTCTGATAGTACATCATCATAGTGACTCTTTTCTCTGATAGTACATCATCATAGTGACTCTTTTCTCTGATAGTACATCATCATAGTGACTCTTTTCTCTGATAGTACATCATCACAGTGACTCTTTTCTCTGATAGTACATCATCACAGTGACTCTTTTCTCTGATAGTACATCATCACAGTGACTGTACATCATAGCTGTACCTTCACAGTCACTCTCTACCTTGACCCTTCACACTGCATAATATTAGCAGTTTGCTACTAACGCATCAATGCACTGTATGAAGATATAGCAGATGCTACTGTTTGTTTCTATCTAAACCTCTTAATCTGTAAATGGTTGGTATATTCTGAACTACATTTATTGTTTTTGTGTCACTTATAATTAGAATGATTGTTTTTCTTTCGAACAGTTGCGGAGTAGAAGTAGCAGCGGTACTTTCTTTCTTTTATATACTGGTAGTAATTTTATCTAAAAATGTCATACCAATTGTAGTACTTCTTTTTACTTCTATTTTGTGATATTAATCAATTTGGTTATTTTTTTGTACTTTCAAAATTAACTACTTTTTACGTTTCACTTCTATAATTCAAAACTTTTAATTGATTATTTCAGTAACTATTCAATTTAATTCAACTAATCATTATTGTAAATAATTAATAATTGTAGCTATTGTTGATAATTATATCTTTATTGCTGTTCATGCATATGAACTATTTTAGCTATTTTTTTTCTATTTCAATCAGTTAACTAAATTCGTAATATGAAATTGCATTTAGTGACATTCATTTGAAAAAATCTGAATATACGCACATGTTGTAGTTAAAGTTAATGGTGTAATAACTATCATTTCATTGTTTTCTATCTAAATACTAACATAATATGTTACAGTTACTAAATACGATTAAAAAGAGAAAGCTTTAATTGTCAAAAAATTAGAGAAAGAATTAGAAATATTTAGATAATGCCGATCATAACATTATTTTAATTAGATGTCTATACTTTTGGTTATACCATTACTGTTGGTTATACCATTACTATTGGTTATACCATTACTATTGGTTATACCATTACTGTTGGTTATACCATTACTATTGGTTATACCATTACTGTTGGTTATACCATTACTGTTGGTTATACCATTACTGTTGGTTATACCATTACTGTTGGTTATACCATTACTGTTGGTTATACCATTACTGTTGGTTATACCATTACTGTTGGTTATACCATTACTGTTGGTTATACCATTACTGTTGGTTATAACATTACTATTGGTTATACCATTACTGTTGGTTATACCATTACTGTTGGTTATACCATTACTGTTGGTTATACCATTACTGTTGGTTATACCATTACTGTTGGTTATACCATTGCTGTTGGTTATACCATTACTGTTGGTTATACCATTACTGTTGGTTATACCATTGCTGTTGGTTATACCATTACTGTTGGTTATTCCGAAATATTATTTACTGTATACCATATATATGGTATGTCTTAAGAAAATACAATTCCATATACCGCACCATACATGCTATAATATATGGTATAGTTTATGGTTATATGACTAGCTTGTTTTATGTATGAACATAAATCAGTTCTCTGCCTGTAAAAACATACACTAATTATATGCTAATTATTCTATAGTTAAAAACATATATTAATTGGTTATACAACTACAGTAATTAAGGCTATACATTGTGAGAGTGTGGCTATACATTGTGAGAGTGTGGCTATACACTGTGTGAGTGTGGCTATACACTGTGAGAGTGTGGCTATACACTGTGAGAGTGTGGCTATACACTGTGTGAGTGTGGCTATACACTGTGAGAGTGTGGCTATACACTGTGTGAGTGTGGCTATACACTGTGAGAGTGTGGCTATACACTGTGTGAGTGTGGCTATACACTGTGAGAGTGTGGCTATACACTGTGTGAGTGTGGCTATACACTGTGAGAGTGTGGCTATACACTGTGTGAGTGTGGCTATACACTGTGTGAGTGTGGCTATACACTGTGAGAGTGTGGCTATACACTGTGTGAGTGTGGCTATACACTGTGAGAGTGTGGCTATACACTGTGTGAGTGTGGCTATACACTGTGAGAGTGTGGCTATACACTGTGTGAGTGTGGCTATACACTGTGTGAGTGTGGCTATACACTGTGAGAGTGTGGCTATACACTGTGTGAGTGTGGCTATACACTGTGAGAGTGTGGCTATACACTGTGAGAGTGTGGCTATACACTGTGTGAGTGTGGCTATACACTGTGTGAGTGTGGCTATACACTGTGAGAGTGTGGCTATACACTGTGTGAGTGTGGCTATACACTGTGTGAGTGTGGCTATACACTGTATGAGTGTGGCTATACACTGTGAGAGTGTGGCTATACACTGTGTGAGTGTGGCTATACACTGTGTGAGTGTGGCTATACACTGTGAGAGTGTGGCTATACACTGTGAGAGTGTGGCTATACTTTATTCACTATAGTATACAATATACATATTTATAATTTATGCAACACATTTTCTATTTGTTTCCATCATCTCCAGAAAATCTAACATAAGTACATAATAAAATAACGTTTTATTATTAATTAATAAAATGAATAAAATAATGTTTATATTATTTTCACAGCATATTCATAGATAGCAATTAATGCTGTCATAGTGGTAATTAAATGGTAGGAATGGTGTCCGCCATTGTAAGTATAGTGCGCTATGTGAGGAATGAGAGAGGAATGTGATTTGGAATGTGACTGAGTACTATCATAGTGATATATTGATAGTCCTTTCTATAGCTAATAGTATATAGGTATAGTGCTATAGTTACTTAAAATGAGTTATATCTTCATTAATATGAAGTAATTATGATATATTTATCTTTTACCTGACATGTTTTTGTTATATTTTTCTATAGCATGACCGAAAAAGGGTTACCGTCCTATAACTCGTACCTTACCTACATAGTCTGGGCTACTGAGTTCTGTAGCTGATGGTACAGAGATAAAGGGAGAGACAGACCAAGTGGACTGTAGAGTGATAGAATGGGTCTGTGGGCTTACAGGGAGAGACACTGTTTGGTGAGGAGGGAATAGTTAACTATTAAATATAATGGTATAAAAACTACAGAAATAATGACTGTATTATATTACAGTTCCTACCAATTGTTCTACCTATATATTTAACCATCTTTAGGCCTTGGTGTACTGTAATAACTAACTACAGTACACCAATACATTTCCCTTGGTGTACTGTAGTACTTAACTTCAGTACTTTAGTGTACTGTAGTCATTTATACAGTACATCTTCTTGCTGTACTATAGTCATTAACTACAGTACACGTCCCTGCAAGTTCCTTCCTCGCAATCATCATTATTGGGGCCTCTGAAGGTCTGTGGTGATTAGTGGCAATGCTCACCATCACTAACATCACCAACACAAACCATAAACCTACTTCATAAGTCTAGTACTACCAAGTAAAGAGAGATTGCTCGTCCTTTGGTAGATTTGTGTTTCTTTAAAATAAAATATTAAATGCAGGTGTAGTTTGTAGGCAGATTTAGCGCATTATAGAGGCTGTAGCTGCGATGCTAGGTTCGTATTTGCTCAAAAGTCACACTCGGCTGCCCTTGCCGATGCCATGTGTTCGAATGCGTTCAATTAGGTTTAATCTTAAGGTAGATAAAATAAAACCATTTCAATTTATGAATTCACAGTTTCATTGTCGAATATATTCTCTATATTACAGTACATTTTTTTTCAAAAAGACCCTGTACAAAATGGTTAATTTCAATCAGGTACTGATTTACCATAGCCTAAGCTGTGACTACACTGACGCGTTAGAACACCGAGCTTACCATCAATCTTATTTGCGACTAACTGACATTGGTACAGTCAGGCAAGAAAGTTACGTTAGCATTTACCCTTTGTTATAACTTATCAGGACGACTGTACTTGCTAATTATTATGACAATGATTTAGTACTATTATCCCTCTATCTATTGATGTACATCACAGCCAGTAAAATGATGTGTGTGATGTGCTTTAGTGATGTTAAAGTACGTGCATGTCTCCCCACATCTCCAGGTGATATTTCCCCCCATTCTGATGTAACAGCCGGCTCTCTCTCTCTCTCTCCCCCTTCACACACACTACACACTACACAGCGAACTACACAGCACACAGCACTCACTACACAGAACACGGAGAATATTGCTATAATGCTCTGAAGACGCTATTTATAGACAAAATTTTCCGACTTTTCTTTTTAATTTCAGATAAAAGAATGAGTATTTTATGCTTTATGATATCATTTAAATTTACCATTAAATATCTATTTAACTATTTAATTAGAATAACATAAATAATTACCTATCTTTTCATTGTTTAAGAAGGTCTATAATAATAATAACATACCAGTTATCTTGCTATTTATCATAAGCACCAGCTACCAGTAGGTCTGGTCCACTGTGTATTGTGACTGGTAGTACCGTGGTACTAGTGTGCTGTCAGTGACAGTACCAGGGGCTGGTAATGGTGTGTAGAAGGGAGAGAGACACCCTTAGGGTGCGTAACTTAGGGACAGTTAATGGCTTCAGCATTTCCAATCTGCAATCACATTTAATATTTTTATTTATTAATCAACGGTGATAGGGTAAGTTACGAATTATCGGTCAGTTCCACATCTTCGGTCATATAAGAAAAAACTATATAATTACTTTAATTGGTATTTACCAATTAAAATTATATAATTATTATATTGATTTTTCTCTTATGACCGAAGATGTAGTACTGACCGATAATTCGTAACTTACCCTTAATTTGACAGAATCATTTTAAATGTCAGTATAATGTTTATAGTCTAATAAGCAAAGTAACATGTTAATTATATCCCCAATATAGTATATAGGTATAGCATCACAATATACTAACTACCAATATAGTTTATTTCTCCTTTGTATTTGTATTACCTAATATCATCTATATATTAATCTTACCTGAATAGGTACAGCGCAGGTAATAAACCATTGTTAGCAGTTCATACTGACGAGGCTTTTGACCCGAGTTTACAGGTCAGTTGACCCGTTATATTGTGGTAGTCAATTGACTAGCTATCAGAGTCCTTTGACTACAGTCACTTAGATATTTGAGGTCATTTTACTATGTGTATATAGTGCATTATTTTGCATGCCAACAATAGTTTTAAAAGACGTTAAAAAATACAAGAGACTTACGAGAAGCAGTAAAACAGAATTATTCGCAACAACAAAGTGTACCTAATTTAGATGTCCAGTTCATGAATGCAGAAAAGCTACTCCGTGAATGCAGTCACTTACCAAGGAATGTGTCGAAAAGGGACACAAGCACCGGTGGCTGCATTCACGGATGGAAGAGGAAAATGAAGAGGTGATAGTAAATGAAGCCTACGAGCCTACCTAACACAAAATCTAAGACCTCGTAGTTGAAGAGCATAACCCTAGCGCTATCCTCTAAAAGTACAAGTAGTGTTGAAAAAAATGATATGAAAATAACGAAATGAAAAGTTCAATGTTCCAAATTACAACAGTTCGGGCCCCTGTCACCACAGACAGCTTCATGATACTGAGGAATTTGTATAATATTATGGATTAATATATATAGATACATATACTTCACACTTGATAAATAACAATAGAAGAAATGTCCGATGAAGGATAACTATAGATATACAGGATATCAAAATAGAACAAAGACATATAGTGTAAATATAGTACCTACATTTTTAATTTTACGTCCTATTAAATATAATGATTAGGAATTAACATAATAAACATTTTCTCTAAATAGGAATAAAGAATTAGTAATTATTATCATTAAATGATTAAAATGTTCTGATTTGTATTTACTATAAACAAAGAGAAAAGCATTCAGCAATAACTATACGCCCTATATCAACTATAATATATATATAGTATCCAATAGATTTATAATTTAAGCCGAATAAACTTCTCTAAGATAATATCTAAAGTGACTCACCATATTTAGATATAATGAATATAATTATAAAATATCATATTAAATGTATAAATTAGGAGAATATATGAGATTTCATAAATCCGTTATAGTGAGAAATCTGTTATTTTATCAATAATGATATATAATTAAACTGAAAATATCTGAAAGTTTCGATAGATTTATATTATATATTTTATTTCTTTAGGGAAAATATGAACTCTTGTAAATAATTTATCAAAAACAGTATTTTTCAGCGATAAAATCTTAGGAAAAATGTATTTACAGATAGTAAAAAAACTTGACATGGCATTAAATAATGAATTCTAAAATGATGTACAATTTTTTGTTTAGAGGTCAGTATTGGACATGCTATACACATCTAAAGAATACATACATTGTTAATTTTTTAATGGATTATATTGTCTTTTTAAATGAAATAAATCATTATTCAAAAATATACTGTGTATGAAAAAAGTTTGATGAATAAATAATTAGTGATTGACACGTGAATTAATTCTTACCAATTACGATAGTCAGTTGAAATGAATAGAAAGTAAGAAGAGGATTATTTATAATCTACATCTTTTTTTCTTTTGTTTTAAATGAATTTATTTAAAGTTTACAAATCAAGAGGAAATTTAGAATTTTCGTCAAAGATTTTTAGCAAAATAAATGACGTGTTCTATGTTTAAATTCAAATTTAAACTAAATTAACTATACTTCTTTTATTATTATTTTTTTTACACACATAATACAATTATCATTGACCGAATGTTACTATATTTCTGAACAGTCTTTATCACTTTCAATTAGTTAAATAAAATAAAATATATAAACTCTTTCGGTAAAACAAATAATATAATAATGTTGAACTATATATTTATTTTAAACATTATAATATCACGCCACCTAGTGGGGAAAATCGCAACCTCTGTGCGTGCGGTTGTCACGGTTGTGTTCATAATATTTGTCACCAACTCTGTAGCAACGCCATCTAGCGGTACAACTGACTATTATCCATTTAACCCTAATTTATCATCTGTTTCATTATATTTAGATGTATAATGTCTAGAATGTGTCACAATAGTGTATATCTATTAGATAATGTTACGAAATGGAGTTATAAAGTTGAACTGAGTCTCTAATGCTATATTTTGTTTAATTTCATTGAAAAAATGGAAGATTTAGAAAGTATTTGAAATTTCATAATTGTTTATTTTGGACTGGAAAGCATTGTAACTTTTCTCTCATTGTACATACGTAAAGAATATAGTAACTGATTGTGCAAACAAATACACTATATATGATGGTAACAAAACAAAACAAAAACAGTATAGTTGATCAAAGTATGATTAATTCGATATTTGAGCAACTATATTTATTTACAATTTTGTTATAAAAAAATATTTTGTTGTCCACAAAAAAGAAGAAGAAAAAAATGGATTAATAAATTTCACCACTGCATCAATTACTTATGTATGCGTAGCAATATAACAAAGGAGAAAAATGTCCAAATTGATAATCTTTTAAAATGATTTTGCTCCAAAGGAAACTGTTTCTATAATATGAATTTATTCATTATTTTGAATGAATTTTTTAACATAAATGCGTTATAGCGGGAATATATTTGATATATGAATTACTTCCTTTTTTTAAATGTTTGTACTTAATTATATTACTATGCTAACTACAAAATGCTCACAGTGAATATTTTAGTGATGCAACTATTTTAACGGGCACTCCTTCGCCACCGCTTATAATGACTTTGACCATCCAATATTTCATGAGTTAAATGACCTTGACCTTAAACTCGATGACTTATAATATCTAATGGTTCCAAGAGAATAAGCAATCGTACCACTAACTTCAGGCAATTTAACTTTACAATTTTTGAGTTATGTGAGTAACAATAATATCAATAAATCCGATCAAACCATAACTTTCTGCAATTTTGTGAATGTATTATCCGTACATCATTTATTTTAAATGACCGTTTTAAATTAAACATATCTTAGATGACCATACATCACATATTCTCTTCACATGCGGGTATTACAATCAAAAAAAGCTATTGCACATATTTTTTAGGTATGTCAGCATTAACGAAAATGTGTCATATGACGCATCCATATGTGTCGATGTGACGCATCATTTGTGTAGATATGACGCATCATTTGTGTCGATATGACGCATCCATATGTGTCGATATGACGCATCCATTTGTGTAGATATGACTCATCCATATGTTTCGATATGACGCATCATTTGTTTCGATATGACGCATCATTTGTGTCGATATGACGCATCCATATGTGTCGATATGACGCATCCATTTGTGTAGATATGACGCATCCATATGTGTCGATATGACGCATCCATTTGTGTAGATATGACACATCCATATGTGTCGATATGACGCATCCATATGTGTCGATATGACGCATCCATATGTTTCGATATGACGCGTCAATATGTGCCGATATGACGCATCATTTGTGTCGACATGACGCATCCATATGTGTCGATATGACGCATCCATTTGTGTAGATATGCCTCATCCATATGTTTCGATATGACGCATCATTTGTGTCGATATGACGCATCCATATGTTTCGATATGACGCATCATTTGTGTCGATATGACGCATCCATATGTGTCGAGATGACGCATCCATATGTTTCAATATGACGCATCAATATGTGTCGATATGACGCATCATTTGTGTCGACATGACGCATCATTTGTGTCGACATGACGCATCATTTGTGTCGATATGACGCATCCATATGTGTCGACATGACGCATCCATTTGTGTCGACATGACGCATCATTTGTGTCTATATGACGCATCCATTTGTGTAGATATGACGCATCCATTTGTGTCAATATGACGCATCATTTGTGTCGATATGACGCATCCATTTGTGTAGACATGACGCATCCATTTGTGTCGATATGACGCATCATTTGTGTCGATGTGACGCATCCATTTATGTCGTTATGACGCATCATTTGTGTCGATATGACGCATCCATATGTGTCGACATGACGCATCCATTTGTGTCGATATGACGCATCATTTGTGTCGGTATGACGCATCCATATGTGTCGACATGATGCATCCATTTGTGTCGATATGACGCATCATTTGTGTCGATATGACGCATCCACATGTGTCGACATGACGCATCCATTTGTGTCGATATGACGCATCATTTGTGTCGGTATGACGCATCCATATGTGTCGACATGACGCATCCATTTGTGTCGATATGACGCATTATTTGTGTCGATATGACGCATCCATTTGTGTCAATATGACGCATCCATTTGTGCCGATATGACGCATCCATTTGTGTCGATATGACGCATCCATATGTGTCGATATGACGCATCCATTTGTGTCAATATGACGCATCCATTTGTGTCAATATGACGCATCCATTTGTGTAGATATGACGCATCCATTTGTGTCGATATGACGCATCCATTTGTGTAGATATTACGAATCCATTTGTGTCAATATGACGCATCCATTTGTGTCGATATGACGCATCCATATGTGTCGATATGACGCATCCATTTGTGTCAATATGACGCATCCATTTGTGCCGATATGACGCATCCATTTGTGTAGATATGACGCATCATTTGTGTCGATATGACGCATCCATTTGTGTAGATATGACGAATCCATTTGTGTCAATATGACGCATCCATTTGTGTAGATATGACGCATCCATTTGTGCCCATATGACGCATCCATTTGTGTAGATATGACGCATCATTTGTGTCGATATGACGCATCCATTTGTGTAGACATGACGAATTCATTTGTGTCAATATGACGCATCCATTTGTTTCGATATGACGCATCATTTGTGTCGATATGACGCATCCATTTGTGTAGATATGACACATCAATATGTGTCGATATGACGCATCATTTGTGTCGATATGACGCATCCATTTGTGTCGATATGACGCATCCATTTGTGTAGATATGACGCAACAGTTGTGTCGATATGACGCATCATATGTGTAGATATGACGCATCCATTTGTGTCGATATGACGCATCATTTGTGTCGATATGACGCATCCATTTGTGTAGATATGACGCATCCATTTGTGTCGATATGACGCATCATTTGTGTCGATATGACGCATCTATTTGTGTAGATATGACGCATCCATTTGTGTAGATATGACACATCAATATGTGTCGATATGACGCATCATTTGTGTCGATATGACACATCAATATGTGTCGATATGACGCATCATTTGTGTAGAAATGACGCATCCATTTGTGTCGATATGACGCATCATTTGTGTCGAAATGACGCATCATTTGTGTAGATATGACGCATCATTTGTGTCGATATGACGCATCCATTTGTGTCGATATGACGCATCATTTGTGTAGATATGACGCATCATTTGTGTCCATATGACGCATCATTTGTGTCGACATGACGCATCATTTGTGTCGATATGACGCATCCATTTGTGTCAATAGATAGTAGATATGATCTGTCATAAATATAGATAATCAAGATGTGTCATTCTGACACATGGTCACTGTGTCAGAATCTCATAACACAATAATAATAATATAGACAAAAACTAAATGTCGTTGCATTACGGTTTCTAAATTATGATTAATATTTTAGAATTTTTGCTCTTTTCTAATCTTGCTATACATTTCTAAAAATTATATTGCACGTTTTTAACATCATTTTAAATTTAACTTTAAAAAATTATTACAGCGTGTTTTTTTAGTTTGATTTACAATAGAAATAATATATGAACATTTTATTCCTGTCATAATTAATATGACTGATAATTTAGTAACAACAACAGCAAAAATGAACTCTTTTAAATACAATAATTATTAGATAATTAATTCTCAGTTTAGTGAAAATAGAATATAGCAATAAGATGTATAAATAAATACCTACCATTTAAGTCTAAAGATTTTAAATAAAATAATAACTCATCAAATTCTCTTTTAAATTTTTTTATTTGTTCAAACTGCTTAGTTCAAATTAAAACTGAAATGAAATTAATATTATCATTGAAAAAAATATTGAAACAATTTATAAACTGATATCTAATTAATATGTATCATTATTTACTTTATCATCTAAAATCTAAATAAAGATTATTAAAGAAAGAAATATCCAATTTAATTAAAATGCGCCATCTAGTGATGAAATAGTAAAGTTTCAGGCAATCTTCATCATCGATTTGTTTTATATATTCTCTGTACTCTGTAGAGTAGATATAGTTCTAAAATTCGGCTAACTATTGTCAATTTACAATACTGCCTTCTTATTATAAACTAGTGTGCTTGCCAGTTAAAAATAACGGGTCTTCAATAGTAATTTATTACCCGTTATTAGGTTCTTTCAGTTAACTCAATTGAAATTTATTTTTATGCCTAATTAGGGTACGGTTACTATGCATGCGTATTCGAGCGATTTTTCGCACTGACGATATCGTCAGAACTGATCGTCAGTGCGAGGTGGTTACACTGTACGCGATTTCTGATCGTCAGTGTGTTTCTGCCCCAGTAATATTGGGGTCTAAAATATGTTTATTTGATATAATGTACGGGAAGATTTAATACATGTGTGGCTCTGAAATAATAGACGCAACTCTAATTTGATTATTATTCTCACAATTTCACTACACACAGTTTTGAAATACATAAATAGAGAAATGATGAGAATATTTTTATGTAATATAATTATTGAAAGATATTCCATTTAAAAAAAAATGAAATTGGACAAAGTAACAACCAATTCAAGCCTTTATATATAATTATATTATGATTAAATTAATTTTATATAATTAAATAATATCTGTATTATTTCCGATACCTAATATCTAATATTATATTTCCAAAATGCATGGGTAAACAGTAATAGCAATCAAAAGAAAGAGAAATATACACAAAAATTACCGAAAGTTGTCGCAAGTCGCATGAAAAAATCAAACTCATTTGTTCGCTGAAGTTAGTCTGACGACTTCGTACGTATTCTGACGACCAAATCGCAGCCACTGTAACCACTCCCATTGGAAAGCATGAGTTTGATTTTCATCCGATTTCATCAGATGTCGTCAGTGCGAAAAATCACTCGAATACGCATCCATAGTAACCGCACCCTAAGCTGATACTTTATTTTATAGATAGAATACACACAAAAATTGAATAAAAACAATATAAATAACAAGTCAATATATTCCCGTGCGTATCATAGTTACATTCTTCATGTTTAAAAATCGTCGAAGATGAAGAATGAAGATAAAACGATATCTATTGGGAAATAGTACAGGGTGGTCCCAAATGAAGGTACCCTTTTAATTTGTTAATTAATGGAAAACTAGGAACACTAGGAAGTTGAAACTTGTTTTATTCAAAAGAAGAACTTTTCCATGGTATACTGACACTATATTTTGAATAATATCTTTTAAATGACCGCCACAGATGTTTTAAAGTTCTTTTCCTTGTCACTTCCATAACCTGTATTAGTGTCTCTGGCGAGAGTTCAGCTGTTTCATGATAAATGTTGTTTTTAAGTTCTTGCAAATTGGTTGGATTCGTTACATATACTCGTGACTTGAGGGGAGGTAGCCCCATAAGAAGAAGTTACATGGGGACAAAACGGGAGAACGAGGGGGCCAAGAGATGTTACCATATCGTGAAATGAAATGATTTGGAAAACAATTTCTTAACAATGCCATCGTTTCTCTTGCATTATGGTTGGTTGATCCATCCTGCTGAAACCAAATAAAGTTAAAGTTTTGCCTCTCAAGTTCTGGAATAAGAAACTCTCTTATCATCGTTCAGTGTTTCACCAGCGACTGTTTTAGTTGTGCCACAATTTTCAAAAAAGTTTGGCCCAAAACACTCGATGCAAATATTCCGCACCACACAGTCACACGAAGAGAGTCCCTTGCTCTTTTTTTGGATTTCTCGCGGATTATCAGCACTCCAAATTCTGAACGTATGTCTGTTCATATGAGAGAAGTGAGAGAGAGAGCTTCGTGAGAGAGAGTTTCGTGAGAGAAGTGAGGGAGAGCTTCGTGAGAGATGAAGACGCCTTGGACGAAAGAGTCATTCTAGCACAAACAAAGAAAAGATTCGGAATACTCAAGACGCTGATAATGATCATTAATATCTGTTGAGTATAGTTAGTTGAATCTTATAAGCCTTCAACTCAAAGTCTTCTTTCAGAATGCATTGTAATGTCGATAGAGAAATGGAAATAATTGAGATGCACGTTTTCTGGTAGAGGATGTGTCGATATGACACATCATTTTACTGACTTTTTCTATTAATGCTTCAGTTCGAGTTGACTTTAATCTTCCAGATCGTGGTTTGTCAAGTAACATTCCTAAAATTATCAAAATTTTCGATATAGAGATTTAATTTATTTTTGAAGGACTTGCTCTCGTTCTAAATTGGGTTCAGTGATCACTTTGTACTTCAGATATTGACATTGCCCTGATGTAGGTTTGCCGAATTCTTTTTTTTTTTGCTGAGAATGAAACAAAATATAGCCGAGTAAATAGTAATAGCTTCGCACATGAATACAATATATCAAGAAAATGTTCTTCTTTGGAATAAAAAAAGTTTCAACTTCCTAGCGTTCTTATTTTCTACTTATTAACAAATTAAAAGGGGTAGGCCTACCTTAATTTTGGACCACCCGTTATAACCAACGCATTGGATTTTCGGCTGAATTTTTTTAGCTAATTAATGGTTTTTCTTTATCATATTATGTTAAAGTATTTATGTTTTATCTGGTAAATAAGTTTTTACCCCAGTGTGACGTTGGCAAGAGACAGATGTGCTAGATTAACTCCTTATCAAGAAGTTAAGCTATTGTACCTGTATATATAGTGTACCTGTATACACTATACAGGTGGTACCGGTTTCTCTGGCTATGGGCAATAAAGTTAGATGTCAAACCAACCTGTGAGGCTATATATAAATTAATACAATTATACAATAGAAATTTCCAAATAGAAAAGATACATAGCGACAATAGCGTTATGTTTTAACTGGTTATATAACCGCAGATTTACTAGATTTGATATAGGGTGAGTTACGAATTATCGGTCGGTTCCACATCTTCGGTCATATAAAAAAATAGGTATAACCATTATTTAATTTTTATTGGTATCCATGATACCTGCAAGTGTCATAGATACAAATAAAAATAAACCTATTTTTAAATCGTATTTTCTTATATGACCGAAGATGTGGAACTGACCGATAATTCGTAACTCGCCCTAGTGAGAATAGGCATACCTAATATAGTAGTGCTCTATATGCAGATAGTAGGCTGGGTGTGTGACGTCATGTCAGTACACAAGCACGCACACAAGCATGTACACAATCAAACAAGCACGCACACAAGCAAGTACACACGGACAGACATGCAAGCATCTTCACCGCAGGGTAGAGTATGTCATCAGACAAGTTTTTTAAAAGGTAGGTAGGTTCAAAAGATAACAAATGAAGCTAAATTGGTCATCACGAATTACTATTCGATATTAAATCTTCATTTATTTATTTAATATATTTTAACTATACAGTACTTTATTTTAGGGTACGTATTTTTATTCACTTTTTATGCAATGCATAAAAAGTTATCATCAATAAAATATGAAATATGTCTTTAATTGTTTACATCATTTCGAATTTTGTCAGTTTCCTATTATTCCTACGACATTTAAGGAACTAATTAAAAGATTTTTATTCGCTATACTATAAGCACCAGTTAATAATTATAGACATTAAACACATTTATTCTTTGTAATTTTAGAAGCGGCCAAAATTAATGTTATAAAAAATAATAGAATTTACATTTACACCAAATTTGCCAAAGGAATACTTTAGATGGTTTTGAGAGCCGTGGCTGCGACAGTAGTGTCCGTGACTGCTTACTATATTTGTATATGAATATATATAACTATAGCAAGGAAAAATTTAGTACCATAAGAGTTATGACCAAAAAAAAACTTAGATATTTAACTTATTTAATAATTCATATGATATAATTACTTATGGTAAAGTGCACTTTCTATTTTTATTACGGGATATAATTTATATAATTAAAATGTCTCGCCATAATTCAGATATTTATGTAAAAGGTTCATGGTAGGTTATTGGTTATTTTAGTATATATTTACACTATGCAGGCTGTTTCACAAAAATACACCCCTCTTTTGCATTAGCCATATCTCCAATGCACCAAATATTGAGTACACATGCAGTAAGCAAATGAATGGACAGAAGTAGAAAATGGTCTGCAACAAGGAATTGTTGAAATAGCGTTTGATCTTTTTTGTTTTTATATTTCCATTTTTTCAAAGAACTGTAATATACTTAATGAATTAACAAACTAAATAAACGAAATACATAGTAACGGTAAGTTACATGTATTTTGGACAGCGTGTTATAGCACTATAGGAATTCTGATGAGCAATGCCACCGTGAATCCCAGACCTACCCCATGCGATTATTACATTTATTTGAGAGCAACGGCAGACATGATGACCGATATTGAAAGTTTATTTACTCTGTTTATTTATTTTGTTAATTTATTAAGTTTATTTAAAGTTTCATTGTTAGACTAAAGCGATGTGATATTTTTTATTTATTTAATTTATAGATTTATTTTATCCCAAATAAAATAGTTAATTCTAAAAGCATTTTAAACGATGCAGGGTATAAAAACCTGTTGTTTTTAACGGGAAGGTACACTAGTATATTATAAAATATACTACTTCATATATTTTTTTTCGAAGGATCCCACTTACTCATGAAGTGGTAGCCTATTTTGGTATCTTAATTGTTTGATATATATACTGTAGATAGCAATACAAGTTAATTGAGCATAAATCATATTCCAACCGGATCTATAGCCTCTTTTATAGGCACTCTGGATGTCACTTGATTAAAAACGCGCAGCGTAATCTCAAGATTGCGCAATTCTGTAAATTGCATGGAACTTATACTGGTATAGGATTTACATTATACCATATAGCTAATGACCAGACTTACATTTTAAAGATATTTCACATGATTTGGTAGTACTATAATAACAATCAATGTAACTAAACTAATCAATTTATTTTTAGTTATTTATTTAAATTCTTGAATTAAAATTTAATTATGACTGGGAAAAGTTTTTTATTTATTAAATATTTTCCCATTAACAACAAGAAGATTGTACTACAACAGAGCAAACTAAATTCAAAATACAAAACAACAAAATAATTATACTCATCCCACCTGGAAAAAGGGTGGGTCATTTCTACAATTCAGGTCCATTAGCGATTAATTAACTTTTAATGGAAATTTTTATATTCTCAGGTAGAAATCTATATTAATAATTTCTGTCGAGTGTTTATTTATTTATTTGGTGTCCACAAGAAGAATGTAACCATGAAACACACGAAAATATATTGATGTGAAATTTAAATTTTTATGTTTTATACAATTTTTATATTCGTTTTATCTATAAAATAAATATAGTATTAGGTAATGCTGAAAATAAATTTACTTGAATTCCCTAAAGTTTCCCGTTATTTTAACGGGAAACTACACTAGTTTTATATATTTACTGTATTTATGCTACAATTCTTGCATATAAGTTTCCAACAAGAGTAATTCTTATTTTCATTCAAAATACAACACTGAAAATGGAACGTCAAGAATATACAGAAGAAATTGTACCACTGTTGTTTGAAGATACATTTAAAGTTATTTGTTGTATGTACAATAAAAAACTGTTGAGAAATGGACTGAATTGCAGTGAATGTAATGCATATAAAATATTAATATTATTAAGAAAAGCATTAATATTTTTTATATATTAAAAAAATAATGTGTTTTCTTATAATTAAATAAAATTATTAGGATGGGTGATCTTTAGTAGGTCCAAAAATTGTAACAGTCTTACTATTATTTTTACCACTAACTCTAACCTTCTACGTGAGAATTTCTAGAGAACTGAGGTAAGTATCGAGCCACGAGATAGCCCCCATACCCCCCCCCCCCCCTCATAGAGACAGAGTACTGAACTCCATAACTCCCCTCCCCCTCATGGAGACAGAGTACTGAACTCCATAACTCCCCCCCCCCCTCATGGAGACAGAGTACTGAACTCCATAACCCCCCCCCCCCCCCTCATGGAGACGGAGTACTGAACTCCATAACTCCCCCCCCCCCCTCATGGAGACAGAGTACTGAACTCCATAACTCCCCTTCCCCCCTCATGGAGACAGAGTACTGAACTCCATAACTCCCCCCCCTAACCCCAACCCCCGAACCTATAAAGCTTCTGTAAAAAAAATACGATTAAAGACAGTAGTATAGCCAGACTTTATTTAATACAAAACTTCTACGACCAAACTTGTAATAAGCACATATTGTCTTTTTAAACAAAACAAAAAGAAATAAACACTAAAAGTCGGAGCTGATTTAACAGAATAATTTCAACAGTACAATATTAGCTAGCATCAATGAACTACATAGCATGCAATAGTTCAGACATAGATAACAACTTAATGTTTAATACATCACTTCCCGGTAAAAATGTTACACAGACGAACATACTAGTCAGGCCTTAGGGGAGTTCTATAGGTAGGTACCACGTGCTACTTTATGGGGCTAAAGGTTTATAGTAATGTTATAGCAAAGAACTCTTAAACTGTTATGTGGAGAATAACTTGCAAAAATTACACTAAATATTATTTGGTTTATGTATCGGGTCTACCTTTTCTGTATCTTACATGAATAAAATCTAAAGATGAAATATCTAACTACATACTTAATACTTAGTACATCAAAACCAAAATGGAGGCAAAATGACATAATTAAAAGACTGAGCATTAGGGATAATGTAAATGGGCTTAAGCTCAAAAAGGGAGGGATAGAAAATGGTCAAGTATGAGATAGCAGGGCTTGAAAAGCTTTTAGTAATCAATAACTGTCACACTGAGTGAAATGACCATTTGTGGTCAATGGCAGCGAAGTAACAGTCTAAAGTTCACCAAATATCCCAAGCAGTTGGAGTAGAAAGTTGCCTCAAAGTTTAGTAAGTTACTTTACCTTTCTGTGAGTGATAAGAAAGAGACTCTCTAAAAGCTATTCCTTAGGGAGCATCACGAGAACAATAGTGAGCAGGTAATGTTACTACAGCTCTCACGGTAAGGATGGGAAACCAATTACAGCGGGGCCTGTGAGATATACCGGACATCGCCCAGTAGTTTGCTAACATTATCGCGATATTCCGCCATCACTCTTCCTATATCCCACTAAAACACTCTCGATATTCCATCAACATGCTCTCGATATTCCATCAACATGCTCTCGATATTCCATCAACATGCTCTCGATATTCCACCAACATTCTCTCGATATTCCTTCAACATGCTCTCAATATTCCATCAACATTCTCTCGATATTCCACCAACATTCTCTCGATATTCCACCAACATGCTCTCGATATTCCACCAACATGCTCTCGATATTCCATCAACATTCTCTCGATATTCCATTAACATGCTCTCGATATTCCATCAACATTCTCTCGATATTCCATCAACATGCTCTCGATATTCCATCAACATTCTCTCGATATTCCATCAACATTCTCTCGATATTCCATCAACATTCTCTCGATATTCCATCAACATTCTCTCGATATTCCATCAACATGCTCTCGATATTCCATCAACATTCTCTCGATATTCCATCAACATGCTCTCGATATTCCATCAACATTCTCTCGATATTCCATCAACATTCTCTCGATATTCCATCAACATTCTCTCGATATTCCATCAACATTCTCTCGATATTCCATCAACATGCTCTCGATATTCCACCAACACTCTCTCGATATTACATCAACATTCTCTCGACAATCCATCAACATGCTCTCGATATTCCACCAACATGCTCTCGATATTTCATCAACATTCTCTCGATATTCCATCAACATTCTCTCGATATTCCATCAACATGCTCTCGATATTCCACCAACATTCTCTCGATATTACATCAACATTCTCTTGATATTCCATCAACATGCTCTCGATATTCCATCAACATGCTCTCGATATTCCACCAACATGCTCTCGATATTCCATCAACATGCTCTCGATATTCCATCAACATGCTCTCGATATTCCATCAACATGCTCTCGATATTCCATCAGCATGCTATCGATATTCCATTAACATGATCTCGATAATCCATCAACATTCTCTCGATATTCCATCAACATTCTCTCGATATCCATCAACATGTTCTCGATATTCCATCAACATTCTCTCGATATTCCATCAACATGAACTCGATATTCCATCAACATTCTCTCGATATTCCATCAACATGCTCTCGATATTCCATCAACATTCTCTCGATATTCCATCAACATTCTTTCGATATTCCATCAACATGCTCTCGATATTCCATCAACATGTTCTCGATATTCCATCAACATTCTTTTAATGATGTCCGAAAATTTGTTTCATATAAATTATATAAGGGCTAGTCGAATTGTGGATTTATTCACTTTTCTTTATTAAATATCCTGTCCTTATGATTTAATCATCATTCTCTGTTCCTCAACCCCTTTACTAGATAATTATGGACATTCAAGAACACAGCACAAAAAGTCTCAAAGTGGCAAGTGACATGGAAGGTAGCGTCAGTAGTGAAGGGTGTATATCATCATTTAAACTTGTGGAAAAACTTTTCTGCTACATCAAGGAATTGAAGTCTAACTCCAGACTTTGCTCCAACAAAGTACAGGTTTACCTCCATGAAGTTTTGGTTTACTTTGTAATCAAAGATGGTTCACCACTCAGCTCAATCCTTACAGTTGAGAGAACTAACAATTGAGAAAGTGTTATAAGTGTATAGAAGACCTCCTATAAAATATTGCTGTAATCCCTGGATTATTTTGGTTATTAGAACCTTTAATAGAATTCTTCAACTCTTTAATGCATCAAATCCCTAATATCTCTAATTCAAACCGCATCACTCTGTGCTAAGATGATCATTTCTCTACTTGCAGCCTTAGGTTAAGCTATAAATTTAACTACGAGTTTTTTGGTGTTAGGATAGGCTCATTTTATATCACCTCTTCATTTTCCTCTTCCATTTGTAAGTGCAGCCTCCGTTGAAATTTTAAATAGTCTCTTTTTCTTTTTCTTTTGTAATTATATTAGCTCTTACAGAGTAGCTTTTATGCATCCATAAGCCTGTCACCGACTGTCACTTTCCAGTTTCTTCAAATTCATTTTTATTGCTTTTCAATTCTGAATGAGGCGTTAAACTATACAATGAACTAATTCGCTATTGATGTCAATACAATTTACAGTGTGTAAAAGAAAGAAAATCAGGTAAACTATTGGTATTATTCACTTGCTTTTGATGAAAGAATGAAGTGGTTAAAATGAATTACACAAACAAACAAACATCTACAAACTTGGCTTTGAAAATCTGGACATGTGTAGAAATTAGATCTTATGTCTTGCTATACTGTATCTGCAGTATCTACTAAATGTATCTGCAATATTTGCTACTGTATCTGCAGTATTTGCTACTGTATCTGCAGTATTTGCTACTGTATCTGCATTATTTGCTACTGTATCTGCAGTATTTGCTACTGTATCTGCAGTATTTGCTACTGTATCGACTGTATCTTGTAGTTGTTTGTTTGGATATAAGTACACAGCGTAATATTCTTTGTATGTAAAGACAAAGGGTCAATAATTCAAATAGCTATGTAACACTTGGTCTACATATAGTCTATGTGGAACATTCTATCATACTTATAGTTATTATAACTATCACCTTATATGTCTGTATATTAATTACTTAAAAATTAGTTAATTATTTTTTTAATGTAAAAATATGGTATTTTAAAAACAAACAAAAAATCCCGATACAAATTATGTTAATGTTATTACCTTCGCAGAATGCGGGAAGGTTATATTATTGAAGGCATTTATTTATTTATTTATCATCTTGTTATTCGCAAAACTGAAAAATTGTTCAACCAAATTGCCTGAGATATAGTGAAACGATTGGTCAATGTCCAGTGACCTGCTGGTGGAATTTTGGGAGCAATCCAGTCAAAGGTCAAGATCAAGGTCATTTATAACTCAATAACTCAAAAAGTATTGAACCATATTGCATGGAACTTGGTGGAACAATATGTTATTATCCAGTTATATTTTGTTATATCTTATATTTTGGGAGAGAATGGGTCAAAGCGGCGGCGAAGGTATGCGCTCTACCGAGTGCACGTAATCTAGTTTAGATATGAAATTGCAAAAAGTTTACCCAATTACGTGGTTTGTGGTGTGATAATAATTTAAGAAGATTAATTGCAAAATTAACCACATAATTGTGATCATAAAACTTATAGACTATTTAAATGATATCTTATTGTTAATATTTGAATATAGAATTAAAGCTTATTAGTACACTTTTAAAATATAAATTAAATACCCATTTAATTTAATTAAAATAAGTTATCATTTATGTAGCTACATATTGTGCACTATGTTGCTAAATATTGTGCACTATGTGGCAAAATATTGTGCACTATGTGGCAAAATATTGTGCACTATGTGGCTAAATATTATGCACTATGTGGCTAAATATTGTGCACTATCTAGCTAAATATTGTGCACAAAATAAAGTGCACTATTGCTGTATAAGGTGGTATCTAATTACCTATATCGTTTATACCAAATTTATTAAAGCTATTATCTTTCATATTTGTGTGGCTGAGTGTAGATATAACACTATGTTTAAATAACAAGATATATTCCTAACTTGTTTTCAGTTGTATAGAAAGAAAGTAATTCATCACTTCAATAACCCGTGTAATTAAATTCACATTACATAGTTAGCTCTAAGCATTTCGTAAGGTGAACCTAGTTCTTATTCATCTATGTACACGTGTATATTTATACATAGTATAATGTAACATTTTTACCGAGTGTGATGTGTTATCTACACTCTTTAGCGTGTACTCACATCAATGGAAAGCGTGTAGTTTTAGATGTTCATGTTATACATTATAAACTCTTTGATGATGGTAAATCACAGTACATAGAATCAGAGGACACTGCAATAGGTACAAATTAGCTCACAATCAATGCAGTCACACTACGACACAGTTCATAGATGTCAATATACAGCATTCATTTATTAATAACATGCAGTTTATTATCCCGTTAAAGATAACGGGTCATCATCAATACCAATTTATTACCCGTTATTAGGTTACTTTTATAGAGTTCTATTACAATTTATTTTTCTGTAGCTTATAGTCTAATTTATTTTTATAGATAAAAAGCATTAAATAATGAATAAAAACAAAGGAATTTAAATATCAAGTAAATATATTCCCGTGCGTATCATTGTTACATTTTTCATGCTTAAGTGCCCGGTCATACAAGCGCTTTTGGAACGTTTTCAGCGCTCCAAAACCGTCGCGTAACATGGATACGTATGAAATGGGCTTAAAAATAATTTTCTCAGAATTAAAAATGCTGTGCAAAAAGGCTCGTGTGACCGGACTCTTATAGGTGGACGCCAAATAAATAAATAAACACACTACGGGTATTATTGGGATAGATATTTCTACTTGTATTTCATTCATAAATGAAGACTATTTTAGTGGAAAATAAGTTTTCCATCTGTATAGAATAGATAGAGCTAAAAAAGGAAAAAGAAAGAGACACAGGTGATGAGGTTGTTTGACTACTTAATGTATTGAACATTGTAACTACGATGCTATTTACTATGTGGTGAACTAATTTCCTACTGCTGATGGTGGTTAGTGACTCACTATTGACTCACTATTTACTCACTATTTAGTCACTATTTACTCACTATTGTGACTCACTATTTACTCACTATTTACTCACTATTTAGTCATATTTACTCACTATTTACTCACTATTTACTCACTATTGTGACTCACTATTTACTCACTATTTATTCATATTTACTCACTATTGACTCACTATTTACTCACTATTTACTCACTATTTACTCACTATTGACTCACTATTTACTCACTATTTACTCACTATTTACTCACTATTTACTCACTATTTACTCACTATTTACTCACTATTTACTCACTATTTACTCACTATTTACTCACTATGTACTCACTATTTACTCACTATTTACTCACTATTGACTCACTATTGACTCACTATTACTCACTATTGACTCACTATTACTCACTATTGACTCACTATTTACTCACTATTGACTCACTATTGACTCACTATTTACTCACTATTCACTCCCTATTTACTCACTATTGACTCCCCTCTGCAGGATACACTGCATATTGATGAGCTGTACTCTGACCCAGTTGTAAATTGTAACAACTTTCACAACTCTCTCACTGTTGATATTTGAGACTATAGGGTCACATCAACACCTGGGGGGAATATTATCAGGGGGGGGGGGGCTTATCAGGTGGGGGGATTGTCAAGGGGGGTATTACCTCTAAGAGCTGATCGTTATCAAGATAAGAGGGTAGGTATTATCAGGAGTCATTTCTGGGTGTAAATTTATCTAGTCGAAGTGACAATTGTTATATAATTACAAATATAGAATACGATTAGATAAGAGTGGAGGGGACCTTTGAGGAAAATTTCCCATTACCGATATTGGTGAAGCCTGGAAATTTCGGTCTCGGAATTAGAGAATGGCTTTTCAACATAAATGGTCGTTATGTAGTTTGTTGTACTGCACACTTAATGATTATTAAATGACCTGGCAGGGGGATACGGGGGGGGGGGGGGGGGCGGCACACTCCCCTTACATCTAAGTGATAAGTTTTATTTATACCTGAGACCGGAAGTTCCTGAACCGAATTTTCCGCTCAAATCTCATGTCAAAACATGTCAAAATTACTAATGTTACGTATCATTTTTTAACGGTTAATGATGTTATCCGTTTTTAATGAATACTCTACACATTCTAGTATTCATAATTTCAACTTTTTCTATTATTGTTCTTTAGTAAAATCATTATAAATGGAGACCAATTTTTCCGAGACCGGAATTTCCTGGACATTCACTCCTCGCTGTTCTTTTAGCTCCGGTATTTCTATTTGCATTTTTTATGTAAGATAATTTTTATTTCTAATAGGGAAAGTTACGAATTATCGGTGTGACCGAAGATGTGAAACTGACCGATAATTCGTAACTTACCCTCTACCTATCCTCATTCTCAATGCATGACAATTTTTCTCGCTACTAAATGTTGTACTTTGTTTTTTATGTGTTATTTCAGTGATCCCTGGTGGTTTAACTGCCTGTACTCCACACGGAGCAAAACCCATTGTACTCCTGACAGTTGCACTCCCTAATCTGGTCTGCCATTGGCCCACCAGCTGCTCAATGGGTACCAGGACCATCGCATCCACCAGACACCACTGCCATACCGATCACTCATTCGCTCTACTGTGCTATTCCTACCAATAGAGCAGTGATAGGTAATTCAACACTGCCATACTGATCACTCACTCGCTCTACTGTGCTATTCCTACCAATAGAGCAGTGATAGGTAACTATATGAATTATCTGAACATTGAGAGGCAAATTAAAGAGTAGGGGAAGAAGTGAAATGTGTAGGTGATTGTAGGTGACTTCTGTAGGCAATGTAGGCAGCTATATTGCAGTGTAGGCAGCTATTGAAATGTAGGCAACGTAGGCAGTGTAGGCAGCTATTGAAATGTAGGCATCGTAGGCAGTGTAGGCAGCTATTGAAATGTAGGCAACGTAGGCTATGTAGGTAATGTATGCAGCTATTGAAATGTAGGCAACGTAGGCAGTGTAGGCAGCTATTGAAATGTAGGCAACGTAGGCAGTGTAGATAGCTATTGAAATGTAGGCAACGTAGGCTATGTAGGTAATGTATGCAGCTATTGAAATGTAGGCAACGTAGGCAGTGTAGGCAGCTATTGAAATGTAGGCAACGTAGGCAGTGTAGGTAGCTATTGAAATGTAGGCAACGTAGGCAGTGTAGGCAGCTATTGAAATGTAGGCAACGTAGACTATGTAGGTAATGTATGCAGCTATTGAAATGTAGGCTATGTTGGCAGTGTAGGCAGCTATTGAAATGTAGGTAACGTAGGCTATGTAGGCAGTGTTGGCAGCTATTGAAATGTAGGCTATGTAGACAGTGTAGGCAGTTATTGCAGTGTAGGCAATGTAGGCAGTTATTGCAGTGTAGGCAATGTAGGCAGTTATTGCAGTGTAGGCAATGTAACCAGTTATTGCAGTGTAGGCAATGTAGGCAGTTAATGCAGTGTAGGCAATGTAACCAGTTATTGCAGTGTAGGCAATGTAGGCAGTTATTGCAGTGTAGGCAATGTAGGCAGTTATTGCAGTGTAGGCAATGTAACCAGTTATTGCAGTGTAGGCAATGTAGGCAGTTATTGCATTGTAGGCAATGTAGGCAATAATTGCAAAGTAGGCAGTTATTGCAGTGTAGGCAGCAGTAGCACTAGGTACCCCCCCCCCCCCCCTAGCAATTACCTACTCAGTAGCACCACTATTTCCCCTGCAGTCACTACATTATTTGCTACAGTCTGTACTAATTAGATGTAACACATTGCCAAACAGGGGAGAGAGTACTATAGGTACTTTGAGTTGAAACTGATGCTTTAAATGATTAATTGCTTGGTATTATAAAGGTATTATTGTAGAGGTGTTATTGTAAAGGTATTATTGTAAAGGTATTATTGTAAAGGTATTATTGTAAAGGTATTATTGTGAAGGTATTATTGTAAAGGTATTATTGTAAAGGTATTATTGTGAAGGTATTATTGTAAAGGTATTATTGTGAAGGTATTATTGTAAAGGTATTATTGTGAAGGTATTATTGTAAAGGTATTATTGTGAAGGTATTATTGTAAAGGTATTATTGTAAAGGTATTATTGTGAAGGTATTATTGTGAAGGTATTATTGTAAAGGTATTATTGTGAAGGTATTATTGTAAAGGTATTATTGTAAAGGTATTATTGTAAAGGTATTATTGTGAAGGTATTATTGTAAAGGTATTATTGTGAAGGTATTATTGTAAAGGTATTATTGTGAAGGTATTATTGTAAAGGTATTATTATAAAGGTATTATTGTGAAGGTATTATTGTAAAGGTATTGTTGTAAAGGTATTATTGTGAAGGTATTATTGTAAAGGTATTATTGTGAAGGTATTATTGTAAAGGTATTATTGTAAAGGTATTATTGTGAAGGTATTATTGTGAAGGTATTATTGTAAAGGTATTATTGTGAAGGTATTATTGTAAAGGTATTATTGTAAAGGTATTATTGTAAAGGTATTATTGTGAAGGTATTATTGTAAAGGTATTATTGTGAAGGTATTATTGTAAAGGTATTATTGTGAAGGTATTATTGTAAAGGTATTATTATAAAGGTATTATTGTAAAGGTATTATTGTAAAGGTATTATTGTAAAGGTATTATTATAAAGGTTTTATTGTGAAGGTATTATTATAAAGGTATTATTGTGAAGGTATTATTGTGAAGGTATTATTGTAAAGGTATTATTGTAAAGGTATTATTGTGAAGGTATTATTGTAAAGGTATTATTGTAAAGGTGTTATTGTAAAGGTATTATTGTGAAGGTATTATTGTAAAGGTATTATTGTAAAGGTGTTATTGTGAAGGTGTTATTGTGAAGGTATTATTGTGAAGGTATTATTGTAAAGGTATTATTGTAAAGGTATTATTGTGAAGGTATTATTGTAAAGGTATTATTGTGAAGGTATTATTGTAAAGGTATTATTGGGAAGGTATTATTGTGAAGGTATTATTGTAAAGGTATTATTGTAAAGGTGTTATTGTGAAGGTGTTATTGTGAAGGTATTATTGTAAAGGTATTATTGTAAAGGTATTATTGTAAAGGTATTATTGTGAAGGTATTATTGTAAAGGTATTATTGTGAAGGTATTATTGTAAAGGTATTATTGTGAAGGTATTATTGTAAAGGTATTATTGTGAAGGTATTATTGTGAAGGTATTATTGTGAAGGTATTATTGTGAAGGTATTATTGTGAAGGTATTATTGTAAAGGTATTATTGTGAAGGTATTATTGTAGAGGTATTATTGTGAAGGTATTATTGTAAAGGTATTATTGTGAAGGTATTATTGTAAAGGTATTATTGTGAAGGTATTATTGTAAAGGTATTATTGTAAAGGTATTATTGTGAAGGTATTATTGTGAAGGTATTATTGTGAAGGTATTATTGTGAAGGTATTATTGTGAAGGTAACATTGTAAAGGTATTATTGTGAAGGTATTATTTTAAAGGTATTATTGTAAAGGTATTATTGTGAAGGTATTATTGTAAAGGTATTATTGTGAAGGTATTATTGTAAAGGTATTATTGTGAAGGTATTATTGTAAAGGTATTATTGTAAAGGTATTATTGTAAAGGTATTATTGTGAAGGTATTATTGTAAAGGTATTATTGTAAAGGTATTATTGTAAAGGTATTATTGTGAAGGTATTATTGTAAAGGTATTATTATAAAGGTATTATTGTGAAGGTATTATTGTAAAGGTATTATTGTAAAGGTATTATTATAAAGGTATTATTGTGAAGGTATTATTATAAAGGTATTATTGTGAAGGTATTATTGTGAAGGTATTATTGTAAAGGTATTATTGTAAAGGTATTATTGTGAAGGTATTATTGTAAAGGTATTATTGTAAAGGTGTTATTGTAAAGGCATTATTGTGAAGGTATTATTGTAAAGGTATTATTGTAAAGGTGTTATTGTGAAGGTGTTATTGTGAAGGTATTATTGTAAAGGTATTATTGTAAAGGTATTATTGTAAAGGTATTATTGTGAAGGTATTATTGTGAAGGTATTATTGTGAAGGTATTATTGTGAAGGTATTATTGTGAAGGTATTATTGTAAAGGTATTATTGTGAAGGTATTATTGTAGAGGTATTATTGTGAAGGTATTATTGTAAAGGTATTATTGTGAAGGTATTATTGTAAAGGTATTATTGTGAAGGTATTATTGTAAAGGTATTATTGTAAAGGTATTATTGTGAAGGTATTATTGTGAAGGTATTATTGTGAAGGTATTATTGTGAAGGTAACATTGTAAAGGTATTATTGTGAAGGTATTATTGTAAAGGTATTATTGTAAAGGTATTATTGTGAAGGTATTATTGTAAAGGTATTATTGTGAAGGTATTATTGTAAAGGTATTATTGTGAAGGTATTATTGTAAAGGTATTATTGTAAAGGTATTATTGTAAAGGTATTATTGTGAAGGTATTATTGTAAAGGTATTATTGTGAAGGTATTATTGTAAAGGTATTATTGTGAAGGTATTATTGTAAAGGTATTATTATAAAGGTATTATTGTGAAGGTATTATTGTAAAGGTATTATTGTAAAGGTATTATTATAAAGGTATTATTGTGAAGGTATTATTATAAAGGTATTATTGTGAAGGTATTATTGTGAAGGTATTATTGTAAAGGTATTATTGTAAAGGTATTATTGTGAAGGTATTATTGTAAAGGTATTATTGTAAAGGTGTTATTGTAAAGGTATTATTGTGAAGGTATTATTGTAAAGGTATTATTGTAAAGGTGTTATTGTGAAGGTGTTATTGTGAAGGTATTATTGTAAAGGTATTATTGTAAAGGTATTATTGTAAAGGTATTATTGTGAAGGTATTATTGTAAAGGTATTATTGTGAAGGTATTATTGTAAAGGTATTATTGTGAAGGTATTATTGTAAAGGTATTATTGTGAAGGTATTATTGTGAAGGTATTATTGTGAAGGTATTATTGTGAAGGTATTATTGTGAAGGTATTATTGTGAAGGTATTATTGTGAAGGTATTATTGTAAAGGTATTATTGTGAAGGTATTATTGTAAAGGTATTATTGTGAAGGTATTATTGTAAAGGTATTATTGTGAAGGTATTATTGTAAAGGTATTATTGTGAAGGTATTATTGTAAAGGTATTTTACTCCCCCTCTAATGTGTATACACCTCCCCCTCTAATGTGTATACACCTCCCCCTCTAATGTGTATACACCTCCCCCTCTAATGTGTATACACCTCCCCCTCTAATGTGTATACACCTCCCCCTCTAATGTGTATACACCTCCCCCTCTAATGTGTATACACCTCCCCCTCTAATGTGTATACACCTCCCCCTCTAATGTGTATACACCTCCCCCTCTAATGTGTATACACCTCCCCATCTAATGTGTAAACACCTTCCCCTCTAATGTGTATACACCTCCCCCTCTAGTGTGTATACACCTCCCCATCTAATGTGTATACACCTCCCCATCTAATGTGTAAACACCTCCCCCTCTAATGTGTATACACCTCCCCCTCTAGTGTGTATACACCTCCCCATCTAATGTGTAAACACCTCCCCCTCTAATGTGTATACACCTCCCCCTCTAGTGTGTATACACCTCCCCCTCTAATGTGTATACACCTCCCCCTCTAATGTGTATACACCTCCCCCTCTAATGTGTATACACCTCCCCCTCTAATGTGTATACACCTCCCCCTCTAATGTGTATACACCTCCCCCTCTAGTGTGTATACAACCTCCCCCTCTAATGTGTATACACCTCCCCCTCTAATGTGTATACACCTCCCCCTCTAATGTGTATACACCTCCCCCTCTAATGTGTATACACCTCCCCCTCTAATGTGTATACACCTCCCCCTCTAATGTGTATACACCTCCCCCTCTAATGTGTATACACCTCCCCCTCTAGTGTGTATACACCTCCCCATCTAATGTGTAAACACCTCCCCCTCTAATGTGTATACACCTCCCCCTCTAGTGTGTATACACCTCCCCATCTAATGTGTAAACACCTCCCCCTCTAATGTGTATACACCTCCCCCTCTAGTGTGTATACACCTCCCCCTCTAATGTGTATACACCTCCCCCTCTAATGTGTATACACCTCCCCCTCTAATGTGTATACACCTCCCCCTCTAATGTGTATACACCTCCCCCTCTAATGTGTATACACCTCCCCTTCTAATGTGTACACACCTCCCCCTCTAATGTGTATTCACCTCCCCCTCTAGTGTGTATACACCTCCCCCTCTAGTGTGTATACACCTCCCCATTCTAATGTGTATACACCTCCCCCTCTAGTGTGTATACACCTCCCCATCTAGAGTGTATACACCTCCCCCTCTAGTGTGTATACACCTCCCCCTCTAATGTGTATACACCTCCCCCTCTAGTGTGTATACACCTCCCCCTCTAATGTGTATACACCTCCCCCTCTAATGTGTATACACCTCCCCCTCTAATGTGTATACACCTCCCCCTCTAATGTGTATACACCTCCCCCTCTAATGTGTATACACCTCCCCCTCTAATGTGTATACACCTCCCCCTCTAATGTGTATACACCTCCCCCTCTAATGTGTATACACCTCCCCCTCTAATGTGTATACACCTCCCCATCTAGTGTGTATACACCTCCCCATCTAATGTGTAAACACCTCCCCCTCTAGTGTGTATACACCTCCCCATCTAGAGTGTATACACCTCCCCCTCTAGTGTGTATACACCTCCCCATCTAGAGTGTATACACCTCCCCCTCTAGTGTGTATACACCTCCCCCTCTAATGTGTATACACCTCCCCCTCTAGTGTGTATACACCTCCCCCTCTAATGTGTATACACCTCCCCCTCCAATGTGTATACACCTCCCCCTCTAATGTGTATACACCTCCCCCTCTAATGTGTATTCACCTCCCCCTCTAATGTGTATACACCTCCCCCTCTAGTGTGTATACACCTCCCCCTCTAATGTGTTTACACCTCCCCCTCTAATGGTATACACCTCCCCCTCTAATGTGTATACACCTCCCCCTCTAATGGTATACACCTCCCCCTCTAATGTGTATACACCTCCCCCTCTAATGTGTATACACCTCCCTCTCTAATACGTATACACCTCCCCCTCTAATCTCTAATATACAGGCTATGTAAATTGTATATTCGCATACATTTCTTTTCTCAATCTCTATCAATAAGACAATAACCACACACCGCTTATAAATATAATAAATTAATAACCAATTCAAGTATGCTAAAACAAACCAAATGAAGCAAAACGATTAATATATTCTTAAACTATTTAATAAATCTGCCAATCCTCTTAAAGTGCGTATATACTACTCAAATACTATGTAACTTTCACTTGTTATAGGATTTACTGTTGCAAACAAGTACTCATGTTCCTGAAGATGAATTGCTGGTGAATATGAGTAACAAAGAATATGCTTTGTAGCTAAAGGAAATAGTCCTTAATTTACTTTGCTTGTTTTTCGTTTAGTTTCTATCGATTTCTTTAAAAAGAAAAAAAAATCATTCATTAGAACACACATTCTATGCTCCTTTCACTTTGTTTCTGTTCAGTTATGCTTTGGTTGTTCATAATCAGATGTACATCAAATTTAAAAGAGAAATGCAAAATTATGAATTGTAAATGTAGATACAGGCTGTTTGGAATAGAAGAAATACAGTTTTAGAGGATAGCGCTAGGGTTATGCTCATCAACTACGAGGTCTTAGATTTTGTGTTAGGTAGACTCGTAGAATTCATTTATTATCACCACTTCATTTTCCTCTTCCATTTGTAAGTGCAGCCACCGGTGCTTGTGTCCCTTTTCTTCACATTCCTTGGTATATAATTATTGTGTTCACGGTTCAGCTTTTCTGCCTCCATGAGCAATGTGTCCAAATAGAAATCATTTTCTTTGTTCAAGAAGCCACTTTTCTTTATGACTTTCAAAGTCCTTTGTATTTTTCCTTTTTCTTTTCAGCGATATGGCATTTGGTTCCAAAACAGACGTTAAACCCCTACAAATTAATTAAATCTATTGCCCATATTTTCCAATTGAATAAATTAAATTATACTGCATAATGAACTAAATTAACTATTTACATGTGAATATTTTTTAATATTTTCGATATTTAGAAATGATGTGAATCGCATTAATCTTATTTGGGATATAATAATTTATTACAGTTCCGAATAAACTTTTAAATCGAAAAGGGTAAATACTCATTATTAATATATATAAACAAACAAAATGTTCAATAAACCACTTGGTTTGGAAAATGTTTTTATTTCGGTAAGTGAAACCTTGATAAAAAGAACATATTTCTACGTTTATATTGGGAAAATCTAGTCGTAAATTATAATAAATTTAAAACATTTATAGTCTATTGTATAACATTCCCTAAGATTATGTTTCAAATTATATTCCCGATATAACACGATGATCAATAAAAAAAATGTAGCCGATTATAATCTAAATTGTGTTGATGTTAGTTAATTTAAGACACTGATGCAGAAAAGCTACTCCGTGCTGTTATATGAAAGGTAAACCTCCAATGTTGGCCACATAATATGTCTGCTATAGGTATACATAGAATACTCATTAAACAGTTTCAAGTTAATTGAATTCATTAAAAATTTATTATTTCAATTTCCAAAAATAGATTAGAAATAAATCCATTTCAAAATTTTAGCGTATATTTGTTAATAAAATTTGCGGTACACAATTTATATAGTTATATAAGAGCATTTAAGGATATATTTTAAATTACTTGCTATTTACATTTTTTGGACAGTTTAAATTTAATTTGGAATAATTAATTAAATTTCTCGTTTAAAACTATAAAATAGTAAAAAATTGTGATGTAAAAATATACCAATAATTAACTTTTTATGCCCTGTATTGATTTGAAAGTGAAACAAGCGAATAGTCTTATAATATCCTATATATAAATATATTGGTAAACTAAGCTAATAAACAATGAAAAGGGAAAAAATCTTTACTTAAAAAAGAATTCACAAATGTGCTTAATAAAGTAACGGTATAAACACAAATGTGCTCTAATATATGAAAGAGTACACATTTGCTCTAACATATGAAAGAGTACACATGTGCTCTAATGAGTACACATGTGTTTGTTCGGTCATTTCAATTTAATACCTTAAAATAACCTACCAAAAATACTTCATATGAAAGGGGCGGGGACTGATTGTTTCTTTTGAAAATGTAAGATATAATTATCATTGATAAATGTTTCTAACTTTAGTAATTAGCAATTTAAAAAAATAAAAACAAGAAATTGATTTCGTTGATATTTGATATGCTAAATAAAGTTCTAACATTTTGTAAATTGAGTGTCTCTATTATAAGCAATAATGTGCAACAAGTTGAACTCTTTAGTTCAAAAATATCCTTTTATTTAAAGTTAAATCGACTACATAGAGTATGTTGTGAAGAGCTGACTTCAAACACTATGGTGAATGAGCTGCCTAATTAAGTGAGTGCAATAATAGACCTTATGTCACAACTGTATAAAGGTCAATTTTCCTTGAAGAGAAACCTTCAGATAAATTACTAATGATTTCCGCCCTTGCTAGTCTTTATAAAAAGAGAGAGGAAAAATAGAGCGTTTTTCAACACTGAGGTATGGGAGGTGCATCAATAACGTTAAAATTAAAGGTACAATAGCAGTATAGTGAATGCTTTCTGCGCAATTTACAGAGTTGCTCACTCTTAAGAGTGCGCTGCGCATTTTTAATCCACTTCAACCCTTACTGCCGAGCGTGCGCACTCTTAAGACTGTACATCTCGTTAAATTGTGCGGAACAAATGTGCCATGCGCCATCGACTGATCTGCACTATCGAGAGATCGCAGTCCTAAAATACTTACGATGTCGTTTGCAGACAATTGACAGAAAGACATTTTGCCTGGAATAAAAAATCCAATGTTTCAACTGCTGTAATAGAAATTAAAGAAATAAAGACAAACATAATAATGTAGTATACTAATCAGTGCTTCACTTCTTTCTGTGCTATATATAGTCTCAACTGTGTACTTAGTGTGTTGCAATTATAGAAACATGTTATAGTCATAAAAACAACAGTCACATTAATTCTATGGTTCACATTAAAAATGAGTAGATTGGCAAGAAATTAGTTCGCAAGATATATTAAATGACTAAACCTTAAAATGCTGTCGAATAGTATATTTTAGATAAGTAACTAGTATATGTAAAATGGTTAATAAAGTTTAACATACGTTAAGTTATATATTCTGGTTAACTTCAGTGAGAAAATATAGTTTTTTAAAACAAAAACTTTATACTATAGTAACGTTTGTTATTGTTTTTTCAGAGCTAAGATTATGATTTTTATGACCGGGTACCCAATATTATAAACACAGTAAAAGAAATCAACAAGCGTTAAATTTACTTTATAATAAATTTTCATTAAGTCATCCTTTATTTATAATCAAATTTACAAAATTTTAACAACCAATTCACATTTTATAATTCCTGTTTGTATCGAAATGAAATACATTACTGTATATAATTATTAACTGTACAATCAGAAGATAGAACAAGCCTATATGTGTGTCATATAATATAGATTATATACCTATTAGCATATATAATCTATGCATCAAATCACCTTATGCATATTGAATATCATATAGTAAATAAAAAAATAATTGTTGTTGTTACGTTCTTTAGCCTTGAACTATATATAATGCCTATAAATGCTGTGTGTAGTTGAACTATAATACCTATAAATGCTGAGTGTAGTTGAACTATAATACCTATAAATGCTGAGTGTAGTTGAACTATAATACCTATAAATGCTGTGTGTAGTTGAACTATAATACCTATAAATGCTGTGTGTAGTTGAACTATAATACCTATAAATGATGTGTATAGTGGAATTCATATAACTTTAATTTACATGTTATTTCTTGTACTCTACTACCTATACCTTGCTATCTGTGCTATATACCAGAGTAACTTATCATATACCACAGGTGTTCTATAGGTCACCTTCTCTACAATTTTTTATTTTTCTATTTTTAGTATTTATGGCTACTGCGTTATATTACAGGAAACTCTTTCAAATTTGGCTCTATAAATTTATTATATATGTTATTTAAGTTTTTCAGGTCAATTTTGCATTACTCTCCCACCTTTTTAAGCAAAGAAAAACACTAATTTACTTCGGAGTAATTCAAAACAATAGTAAAGCTTATAGTCATAATATAAATAACTATATCTATATCGTTATACCCTATAAAAACAGTAGCTACCTAAAAGTGAACATGTAAGATATAGTTAATATTTATTCCTTGTTCTTCCATTGAGTCTAATAGAAAGTCGGACAATGAAGGTTGACAGTGAATATTTCTTAAATAATTTATACCGTATCGAATATTTTATCAATTTCCTTTTTGTTAACCTAGTTCTACAAATTTAAAGTATTTCTATAGAAATTAAATTTTAGAGTGGAGGGGACCGTTTATAATATAACAATAACCCTGTTTCACATTACCCTATACACATAGTAGTACCAAGTGTTATTCACTAACACCTTGCTGATGAAACATAATATGTGGGATATAAACCTATACAGGGTGGGTCAAAAAAACCGGAAGCCAACTTTGATTTAATATATCTCAAAAACTACTAACTTTATGATTTTTCTAAAATCACCATTGTGTTTGTCTACTTTTTTTTATTTATATAGTGAAAATTCAGTACTATTCATCCATCTTTATTGATGCTTTAGTGATTATAGTAAACGGTGTCAACAGTATGCCTGCGCACAAACTCAAAAATTACTAAAAATATTTTTTTAACAAAAATATGTAACACAACAATCCTAAACAACATATCATTAACAAACCATTATTAAATATGTAGATATTTAGTCTTGATTCCTTCCTTAATTTCTACACATGTCCTCCATTTCTTGCCATAACTCAATCCTTGTTCTCATTGCTGCCATAACTCTTTTAATTAATGCAGAATTTTCTTAGAGTAAATTCACTTCACTTGTGATTCTCTCATTCAGGTCGTCTAAGTTCACAGGCGCAGTTGAGTACTCTTTACTTTTCAATGTCCAAATAAAAAAAAATCACTTGGAGTAATGTCTTGTGATTTTGGGGCACCTCATTTGCATAGATTAGTGCAATAATGCGATTGCTGAACAAATCAGTTAGCAAATGTTGCACAGTGATCGTTATGGCAGTAATGAGAATATGGATTGAATTAGATAATTCGGGAAGAAATGGAGGACCTGTGGAGGGAGTCAGTAGATAGTGAAGAAGAAATATCGATTAAATATATATATTATAATGGGTTGTTAATGATATGTTATGAATAAAAAGGATTATCGTGTTTTTCTGTAATTAAAAACAATCTTCGTAACTTTATGTTTGTTCGAAAGCATACTTATGACACCGCTTACTATAATCACTGTAGCATCAATATTGATGTTTGAATAGTTTTGAATTTTTCTATGATTATGTAAAAAAAGTAGACAAACACAATGGTAATTGTGGAAAAATTATAACGTTAGTAGTTTCTGAGATATATCAAACCAAAGTTGGGTTCAGTTTTATTTGACTCACCCTGTAAAGCTGCTTTCTATACAGTTCTGAATGCTTGCAACAAATAATTGCTTTATTACATAAAAGCTACGTTATGTAATTTTAACAAGAAATTATATCTATTAAAAAAAATTGAATAGTAAAGAAATTATTAATCATATGAGCACAATTAATAAATCTCTAAATGAAAATTAAGTAATTCTAGTTATTTGTTGAAAGTTTTTTGCTGCCTACGTCAATTAACTGGGTCCACTGTCTGCCTTCTGCTGCGTGTGTTATTTGCTCTGCCTGTACCAAAAATATATATCATACTTACATACCGGCTTGATATAAAAATTTAAAAAATAATTATCAAAAGTAGATTTCAGTAATTTATTTATTTTTTTGGAGCAAAATGATACTAATTTTTGCTTTAGTTGTTATAAGTGACCTAGTTTAAAGTTTTTTTTATGCTAGTAGCTGGGAAGGTTTACCACTCTAAGCCTATCTGCCTGTTTTAATATAGTTAAGGAAATACCTTTAGTTAATTGCACACCTGTACTTCATTGTATATACAGAGTGGTAAAGGAAAATTCGTAGTCGGAAACCCCTTTATGTTGGTTCGTTTATTTATTTAAAAAGAAATTAAAGTTAAACAGAAATAAATGTTTAGACTATATATTTAATGATGTTCATTTTCAGACAAGAAAACCGTTTTGTAAGAATTTATTTCATATGTCAACATTTCATTAAATTTCTATATATTTTTGATCATAAAATTTAGAAGTGAATCTACCCCTTTTCTAGACATATATCTCCGTTTGTTCTGAAGTATGAAACGCATCTTCATCATTCACCTGAGCACTGATACCCTGTCAGAAAATTAGAATCGCAGATCAGCAATAATAATTTATATTAACATTAAAGATATCTATACCTACCTCCTATAACAATTCGACGCAAATCTATTCCTAATTAATCCTGTTATGTGTACAACTATATACGATCAATATTTACCGTGATGGACAAACAATTTTTAATTGACGACTATCCGATTGTTTATAGCGACAGGTTTGTAAATTTAATATTTATCAAAATTCCTTCGAAACTGCAGTCTATAATGATGCAGTCTATAATATCAATTAAAAATCATCAAACTGGATAATTTGACCTTTACTTAATTTGTTATAATTTTTATTTGTAAGAAAAGAAATAAGTTTAATGTAACCAAATCTGATTAAATAAAAAACTTTTAAATTTATGTTCATTTGTCAAGCTTTAAAAATCAAAATAAATAAAACAGAAAGAAATGAAGCAACTTAAGTATGACGGTACAAGTTTTTTTATCAATATATCCATAACAAAAAAACTTTATATGAATAGAAGTTTTTTATAAGATAGAAAAAAGCAGACAATAATTGAAATAATATATATTGTACATCTGAAAAGAACCCTGAATATTTTTTTTACAATATAACAATAGCTCTGCGGTTTAGATACCATATATTAAATGCTTCTTAAACATTTTCATTAATTAGATTGTTTATTTTAAACCTCTTCATATATGTTAACACTTTTCTAAGCTGATAAACAAAGTACCTGCATCTTACCCAACTATTTTGCCCGTCTGAAGAATTTACCATTAATTGCAATGGATTATTATTAAACTATATCATGGCAATGAATTATTGAAATGATAAAAGCAGACGCCATAATATATCTTGTACAGAGGCTATCTAATAAATACAGTATACATATTCTCTATGAGGTTGAACGTGATTTTCTTGAAGTGTGACAATTTATTCCGGAAACAATTACGTGGTTTGCCTTCCTTATTTCTATAATATGTAGCCATATATAATAAATAACTTAAAGGTAACATGAGTAATAAGGTAACTTATAGGTAACATATAGTATGTACCTATAATTAATGAATTCCTGAATATTTTTACTTTCCGAAAAAAAAATTAAATAGTAAAATACAAGAAGAAGGAGAATGAAATACCAGTGATGTAATATTTTCATTATTTAGTAGTTAGGTCCACTTTCACACAGTTTGAGGTGTAATAGAAACAATATGAAAATGTCACCAAGTTAGAAATTGAATTTTCTACAATTGACAAGTGCGATAACCAAGTTTGACAAAATGCATTTAAAATCATAGATCTTAAGAATATCACAGACAAACCAAATGAAATGGCATCGAATGCTATATATACCGCTGGTTTAGAACGTTTGAATAGTCTTTAATTCTATCCGTCTATAATGCTTTCAGGATCTATGATTTTAAAAGCATATTGTCACAACCCTAGTGATAACATTCCATGCATTGTAAATAGTTCAAATTATTACTTCCTTTAATTTAGTTACCGTGTTTAGTATTTACCATATGACATTTATATTCAAAGATAAACCCATTATATAGTTACCCAATACATTTTCCAATACGTTCACAGGCAGGTTATTTTCTCCCAGCACCATTTTTTAGAGTGTTTATCCAGTTCTCTCTATGCTGGGTAATTACCATCGAATATCTTCGAAGAGTATTGTGGGGGTTTTTGTTTTTCGATTAATGAAAGAAAAAAGGAATTGATCTATCAGAAATGAAACATGGAAATGAAACTGTCCTTCAACACCCCAAATCTTGTATACTTTCCTCAGTGTTTTTGCCGCTTAACTAACAATCCACAGGTCCACATTACCTCAGTGTAATAGAACTCGTGTGTTTGTGTAATATGATCCACACATCACTCGCACTCATCGCCAGATCAATGAACGGCACCGCTAGCGTATCAACGCACTCGAAAATATACCTACACCTACTAAGTAGCGTAACTAATTGTAGAAGTATTTGAGTCGTAATTAATTATACGTCAATATTTGTTACGAATTATTGGTCGGTTTCACGTCTTCGGTCATATGAGAAAAACTATATAATAATAGTTTGGTATTATTTTTTTACTTTAATGACCAAAGATGTGGAACTGACTGACAATTCGTAACTTACCCTATTTGTGAGATTTGTGATAATATTATATGACAATAGAAAAAATATATAAGCGCTTTATAGAATTCATAGGTTAAATTTTTTTACTACTTTCTAGAAATGAAAATAATGACCACAGGTAAAGTGTTCGATTTCACTCCTACTCGTGTTCTGGTGAGTTAATCCAGGGACATATTTGCCGTGAGTATATCAGGCAGATCAATATTAGGAGCTGGGACCAACTTCACTTACGCACGAAAATGGACCCACTGTTAGATGGCTTTTCATTGGGGAGTAGACTTGAGCTGGGTGAGGGAATTAGCACACCTTTTGTGAAATACGCGGTGCTACCAGAACGCTATGTGTGACTTGGGACAGTACTCGGGAAGTGGGTGTTACCATCGGATATACGATAAAGGTTAATGAGGAAAAATTAAAGGTTAAATTGGTTCATGAGCTTTGGTAGTATCACATTTATACTAAATATATTCGTTAAATGATATAATATACTTACATGTAACATTTCTATTACAATTACATGTAGGTACAATACAGTATATTTTGTACATTGTTTCTTACGTACCTGCCTTTTCACTAACTGTTTGTTTAGTGCTAATGATATCACTAATGTCTACCCAATGGTGGGCCTCTATCTAACATCCTGTTTAGATCCTGCGTAATGAGCTGATATGATCTGGTGCATGCACTCTATATGTACCAAACTAGTGCACTGCACTCTACTGTAGTAAAGAACTTTACCTAATTTACAGTACAGATTTGCCATAACTTTTCTAATTAGGTACACGTTATTTTAGCGATGTGAAGAGTGAGTGCGTCGAATTGACACGCTCTAGCGGCATCAAAACTACACACACAAACGCACACACATTAGAAGTGTACGTTAGTTACGTACACACACTCAGGGCCACACGCACACACTGCCTTAGCGTACACACACCTCTGTGTACACACTACACATACACACAGAGCTGGTAGAGATGAGACACAGATTGGATGTCATTTAACGTCACTGCCTTTATGATTTAATACAAGAAAACTTTAAATAGTGTTATAAAAGTAATTAAATTTTATTATCAGAAATATTCTAATAATGCTAGAAGTATTTAAATTCATTAATTGAAGAACATAAAAAGGGTACTCTCCTTTCATTTTTGTTATAGCTTTAGAAAAATTCCATATTGAATGATTCGAAAACTATACAGGGTGTCACAGTTCCACTGTGTCGCTTGCTCTCCAATTAATAAATTTATTATGATTTCCAAGAAGGAATGAAATGAGTCAAATTATAGTTTATCAATGACACGAATTAGTACTATAAATCTGTCTGTATTAATAACATTAGTACTACCTGACTAAATCACTATATATAGTAAGTAGCCTGCAAGTATTACTGAACTAAAATATTTATTCAATATTGATTAGTTTGAAGGTAGTTCAATGTACCTACCTATCCTTGATGATTGTTTATTTATATTTGATATGATGATGACATTTTCATAGTTGCTTTAGTTACTCTGTTTCTTTAACACAACTTTCAATATTTCGCTTACTCATTTTAATTATAACTAAAATGTAAAAAAATACCTATTTTTATTTTGACAGATATTTCTTTTATAGAATACACAAATATTAAATGCATTAAAAATCAAAGTATTAACACAACAAGGCAATTCTACTTACCATTTCTAGCTGTACAAACCAATTGCCTTTTCACCATTGGCTGAAAAGTTAGTCATGTGATCTAGCAGAGCTGGCAGAGAAGGGCTTGGGGCGAAACTACACGAAGCTGGTAGAGTGGCTTGAGGAGAGACTATACTTTACTCTCAGTCAATGCAATCGACTTTTTTCTTCTTACTTTATAATATTTAAGTTATGAAGTGTTTGTTCTGTGTCATTAATAAATAAAGAAAAAATATCACATTTTTTAATAATGAATTTTTTTAATAACATTTTTTAGTTATTCCTAAATTGGTTTATTACTTAAAGAAATACATACCTACCAGTATTATCTTTATCATATTTATTGACACTAGTGAAAGTGTCTTGCTATTAGTATGCCACCAATGATATAGCGCTATAATATATACTGTATAATATACATATAGTATATATGAAACATACTCTACGACTCAATAAAAGAAAGTAACTTAATATCTTTGTTATTATAAACGACGCAGTACTCGGAAAGTGCATTTAATCGCAATCAGTACCTATTAAGGGTCATACTATTTAAATACCTAAATTACCAGATCACTTACCGTGTACTGTGAGTGTCTGAGCAGTACTTCTCTAGCTCAGGTAGCAGAGTGTGTGTTCGTATGTTGGTGAGGGTGACACTCGCCGTAACACTATGTGGCGCTGTTGGCGAGACTGACGTATAGGGACTGTTTTCCGACACCATCGCAAGTACCTCGGTAGGATAAACCTCTCGTATGTCATTGGGGTAAGTTGCGAATTAGTGGACAGTTCCGCATTACCGATCATTAAGAAAAGCTAAAATAATAGTTATTCGATATTTTACCTCGTAATTTGTATTGCTATCTGCAGGTATCAATTAAAATAATGAGTTAACATAATAAATTATATATTATTTTTTTAATAACTGTAATTATTTAATTTGCTGTTATATAGATTGCAGTACATACAATATAAATTAAATAGAACAGTAAAGTACATATTGAGTACAGTACGACACACTGTTAAAATACACCATTTAAGCATAAAATAAATATGTCTATGTTGATTATGATTATAAATAATTAAAGAAAAGCTATAATGTGACATTATATATATAATCATGGTGACAAAAATTCCATTTACTATCTCTTAATAATGAATAAATCATGTAAAATATTAGATTTTAATATTTTTTCCATGAATTAATTTTAAAGTCTAGATTTTACCATAAAATATATTGCAGATTTGTTACAATGTATTTAAATAATGTAAGTTCTTTAAGAAAAGCTATGTGAAAATTATTTCCCATAAAACACATATTGGGATATTAGTCCCCTTGTAAATAATATAACTAAATGATGTATAATGAGTTTTTTTACCAATCAGTTTAACTTCTTTTCTAAGATACTAAAACTAAGCTAATAATTAAAAAAGAATATAGGTAATCTATTTTACATTTATATATAATATAAATAAATATATTAAGCATTTCCTATGGTGGTAAACAGAGGTATAATTTACTTTTAATATACATATAACGATATAATATGACTTTGAATGGAGGAAGATATTAATATTTTATTTCTGTAAATTAGATTGAAATCACCTAATTAAGTATAATTCCATTTAGTATTTCCCGCTGTTCATTCTAGCACTATTTACCATTTAGTGCGTGTGTTCCTTTATCTAATTCATAACACATTGCCTTACGTACCTTCTCTTCCTGAATGAAGTGTAAGCAAAAAACCAAACTTCCTTTAGATTGTTCCGAACAATAGCCTCTTTGAGCCTACCCCCACTGCGCTCAATACAACCCCCCAAAGCACCCCCACACCTCCACACCCCCCACCTCCACTGCGATACGTTCTCTCCCTAGTTATCGCACAGAACACCTCTCGATAAGTTAAACTTTGGAGAGATGTACGAAGGTAGAAAATTAAGACTAATTATTTACATTCTTTGCGATATCATATTTTTAAGAATTGGTAAAATAGTTGAAACTGTTTTTTATAATTACTATTCTAGATAAACAAGTCAACTATATTTAAGGTATAGTAGTGCTAATGTACGAAAAATTTCTCCACATGTATATTCTTATAATAACTGCCAGTTTATTATTTACAGTAACTGTCCTAATTAATTAGTCCCATGTAAATTGTTATCTTTTCTTATATAAAAATCACAGCTTTTAGTTATTTGTTGTAAATAACAGCAATTTAATTATTTCACATGATTTAAATAGACATGTTATAGAGCTTTAAACTTAGTGTCATTTTCTTTTACTAAGTCAAATCTTTGCAATAAAGTCACATAATTTAAGGTTCTAATGCTAATAGATATGAACGCAATTTCTAATTTATATCTCTTATTTAGTTCCCCATTATTCCTTATTATTAACTGTATATTCATATACGCTTGTAACCACTGCTATTCATTGTTAGGCCGTTCTTTTACCAGTCATATATTATACTATAGCAATAGTATAGTTGCAATTTATACCACTTTATCATAACTCTATCATTCTATACTTTTCGACTTCTGTCGACAAACAAATTACAATTTGTAACAATTTTCAACTTTTCGATTAAATTTTTTTCCAAATATTGTAATATGTTCTTGTCATGGTTTTCAATAGGAAAAAAATTGCTAAGCTTTTTTATTTTTAATTGTAAGTAGGGAAATATTTTCTAATTATGCGTTATAGCGAAAGAGTCTACAATAGCTATACAAACACTCACAAAAGGATATATATCCATTTCTATACACTTCTAATATGCACTAACTGCAGTGAACAAAACCTGATACTTTACCTATTTTTGTTGATAGTCTTCATAAAATACTTTATCTTTTGCCGTGATTTTACCAATTATTGCTCAAAAATTCAAATTTCCCCTCATTTCCTTCCTAATTTGATATCGTTCAGAATTTACTAACTGTATATAATACCTAACTGTATTATTGTGTAATTTCTTTTTAAGCATTAAGATTTCTCTCATGTTTATGAAGTTAGTAAACCAAACAGCAAATTAAAAACAAGAAGTCACAGGAATTGGGAATACTCATGATATTAGATTCCTTAGGTTAGTTTCACGACATAAGAGTGTGTTTACATGGCTTACATTCTTCTATCTTATACAGCCGGTATATATTTCTTAGTAACTATATATTCTTTACTTGTAAACCCTTTATAATAGCATTCAAATTAGTAAGATTCTCTCTTCGTGAATTGAAATAGTGACTTAGTCAAACTGTAACACTTCTCTCCGTGGACTTTTCCCCCAACACTCTGCTGATCAATACTTGGCGTAGTGGCGCCTCTAGCGGCCTCTGCTGGAACTATGGCGCTATTATGGCGGAGACGGGGACAGCAACGCACCGACTAAACATTTCCAGCATTTTACTGTTATTTGATATAGAGGTAAATAGTGTAAGAAAAAATTTATTTTTCTACATTTTATTTATTTTTTGTACATTTTCTCTGGTATTTTATATGTGAATTGTGCCAATGCTTTTTTATATATAGAATATACTTTAAATATTTACTTTATGATTTATATAGTTTCTGTATTTTCTTGGATCTTAGTGGTACATACAATTTAAAAGTATCATTTATTGAGAAATTATTTTAAATGCACAATGATGAATTACATGAAATGTTAAATTCACTACCAAATTATATTGAAATTTTATTTAATTTACACAGTTAATTGTGATGGTATTTTGATAAATGCTTTATTAATGAATTAAAGTTGATTATAAAATTATAATATTTCCATTGTATTGTCTATGGAACATCATTCACTGAAGATAAATTTAGATTTAATTTACAATAGTATTAATAAATACTCTTTACATTGTACAATTTTGCTTCTTAAAAAGATAGTTTTGCAAAAATATAATTTTATAAAATATATATTAATACTATTTCCAACATGCGAATGCCTATATAGATTCATAGTTAAACAACATTCATGTATGTGTTATGCACTATAATGCAAAACAAACTATAGTTTATCTCTTAGTGATAGTAAGGTAAAGATGTTATTTATTCGTTAGTTTGTTATTTGTTATCTTAACGTTAATCTCATTCTTATTCTCCAAGGTCTTCAGCGACCGCCCAAGCCATTTTGTTTGCGACGGCTTCTATCGTCCCAAGCTGTTCTACATCTGTACACTGTGTTCTCTCTTCCGTAGGTATACATTACCATTAAAAACTGTCTATTGTGTTTTGAGCTGCTTGATTATTTCTATCATTAATAGTATATTATAATATAAAATTAGATGGTTATAAATAGTTTATTCAAGTTTTCGATTAATCGAATGTTTCTATGTATTTCATGTTATTTTTCAAGCATAAATAATATGAAATAAGTGTAATTTTGAGTTTATTTTCTAAATAAACTGGTCTATTTATCATCACTCACAGCTGGAGACAAGTAAATTACTGGTCTATTTTTTATCAAAATAATACTTTTATTACCACTCTTACATAGAATATTATTACCAACAAAAGAAAGCAGTATTCTTGTAACCTGTCCAATAGTAACAAAAGTTTGGGTTTTATTATATTATTGTACTCAAGAAAATGAAACAACTTTACAATGTAAAATATTGCAATAATATACCTTTAAATTCTATCATCCCATTTTTTGACAGTGAGATGCTATAGTGTACAGGACGTACATCAGGATGTATATTGAGTACATCAGGATGTGTATAGTACGTATCCTATTGTAAATGGCTCTCTGTAAACTGCCACGCCCAGTCTATAGGTATAGTGGCCGTGGTGAGCGTACATATACACTATACACCGACTAGCGTCTATAGCCTGCGGGTATAGCCAGCTAGATATGCTGCAGTCACTCTATAGCTATCTATAGTCACTGCCGCTATAGCCAGTGTGATATGCTATATACTTACTATAGCTATAGTGACTAAATAGCATATCACACTATAGCTATAGTATTTATAATACGCTATAGATAATACTGCTGTCTGATCTTTCATAAATATGAGTAATTCTACAGGGTGGAGTTTTAAATTGATATGTAACAAAAAATATAATAAACAATTTACCTCTGTACTGACATAGATATCAGTAGAAAGCAAAAATAATTATTTTATTCAAAACATCCCCCTTTGTATTTGATTACCGCATACAGTCTCTTGCGAACACCTTCTGCCGCGACACGAAACTGATCTTGTATTATTTCTTGCCAATGGGAGTTTTTCATGCCGCTCCTGCTCGACGGACCCAACTCTGAGATTGCGATGGATATCGTTGGTTAGGCTCGCTGTAGAGGGCGTTTGAGTTTAGATCATTTGTACTGAGATGAATCCATATTCCTTGATGAAACACACAATCCATGTGATTCATATCTGGGGAGCATGGAGGCTGGCCACATTTCTTTGTACCAAACCTGTGAAAATGCTCTCTGTAACTTTTCTGAGTAACATTGGCTGTGTGTGACGTGGCACCGTCTTGTTGGAATTTCCACAAAGTGTTCTCACAGGAGTGATTCTCAGTACATTCCATCATTGGCTTCAAAATGTTCTCATCATAACATTTAATATAATTTTGGTCCCTGATCGAAAATACGATGAGGGGAGACATCTGCAGATTCTTGAAACGGCGGCGCAGACCTTTACGGAAGCTTATTTCATGGTTCGGTACACAGTTTTTTGTTCTTAAGGAATATCTTTTGACATTTCATCCAATTATTCTGTCATTTCTTCGATATGAGCCAATTCAACTGTGAAGATCTTCACATTTGTCCAAACAATCTCGCCAGCTGAGCCAGAGTTGAATTTTTGAAATATATCCTTAATTCTCTCCTATCTTTTTACTTGGTGAAAGAGAACACTTTCAGGTCTTCTTCGAGGACGAGTCTTTTCGTTGTTCTGGGGCTCATGTCGGCTGTCTTCACTATAGCAATCTAATCGACCTTTTCAGGTTTCTCTTAATGATATTTTCTAATTAGTTTGAGTTTAGACCGTTGGAAGTTGGGACCGTGGTTTAGCTACCACTTCTTCCTTTTAATCTCATTGAAACTCTTGAAAAATTTTTCATTGAAATAGCAGAATCCGACTCTCCGACACGGTGAACTGACATTTTTTTACTGGCTAGTTTTCTTCACAAAAACAAATTGTGCTGTGATAATGTCGTGCCTTGGCTATCCTATAAACCCAATCCTGCTTATATAGGAACTATTCTTCCGAAAAGATAAATAAGCTTGAAATTTATTTCCCTATACTCTTGCCCCCCCCCCCCCCTGTATTATATATACTCACCATTAATGATATTTCAGAGTTTTTTCGGTCATATAATTTTATAAATAAAGAATACCATATTTACCTCTGATGCAGCATCTCAATCATGCTCTCCGCAATCGGAAAGTTCTGGTTGCTAACATATAAATCATGACACGTCAATCTGCAGTTTCTACAGGTCAATTGAACCAATGATAACGTCACTTTCCGAGTACTGGAGGTGTGTCCGATTACTGCAACGGGAATACAAATTTGTTCCTTTTTACATGTACTGTCTTATTTTATATCGGATATTTGCATATATATGGTTACATACACCATTGACATTTGATAATTTAATAAAACATATAATAATTTTCCAAAGTTATATATACACTTTATGCATTCATCATTATTTTATAGAAGCATTAACTTACATAATAATATTAATAAAATTTTGATTGAAAGCATTTCTGTTTTTGATCCACTTTCAAAATTTATTTCTTCAATTACTCAAATAATGAGATATTATAACGAACTATGAATTTCGCAAGGCACTAGTTGTAGAATTAGAAATGCTTTATCAATGTAACAACTGCATCAATTTGCAATTCATTCTATATATAAGTTATAATGCGATACAACTCTAGAGACAAAAACACTCCTTCATCAGGTAATATTTATTCACTATAATCTCCTTTCACATCATTTAACACATCAATACCCTGCATAACAGGTAATTATGCCTCTGCGTCTTTTTCATTTCTTAATTGTGCAGCCAAAATTTCTTTGGGCGATGAACAGTTGAAGCAGGAAATATTTCTCAGTGTAATAAAGGTTCTCTCGACACACACATCAAACTGTAGATCGTGTCCGGAAATTTGGCAGAAAGAAAATTCACAGCACGGGATTTTTGCCGAACGGAATTTTCGCCGCAAGAATTTTTTCAACTCTCGGCTTAAGAAGCCGAGTTAAGAAGCAAATTGAATGATCAGCACAATAATAGTTATGGTATTTTTGCAACCCAAGGGAGTTATATTACATTAACGTGACACTTGAATGCAAGCAGTAACAATTTTATACAACGAAAAAACAGAACAATTTGAATTTAATATTTAGATTATGGTAAAATAAATAAAAATTGTATAAAATCAATTCTGATTTGAATTAAGGTATATATTTGGAATAATTTCTCCTTCTCTTTTGTTGCAGACTAGCTTGCAGATTATATAAGATTTACAAAATGTTTTATGAAGAGCAAGTGTAGAGTCGGAAAGTTATTCGATCGTATAAGAATTTAACTGTTTTTTGTTTATATTTCATCAGATCATTTTAGCCCGATAAGCCAAAATTTCAAATGCTATTTATACATATTACAAAATTACCAATTATCGTAAAAAATACAGTGATACACAGCAGGTTATTGATATTCTCCAACTGTCAAATTTTTCCGATCAAAATTAAATCTACAAACTCGTCCCAACGATGCACACCAAGAAGCATAATCAGTAGAATTTTGAGATATATCTTGCAAAAGTGGTACATGTAAATCACCCCTATTTCACAAGTTGGATATTGATGAAAATTACATCGTTCTATAATCAAATTACCTTGATATCAAATTCATAGTTTTAATTGTATGAAAAGGAGATGGAGGGTCACCAACACTTTCGCCGAAAATTTAAAAACCGCTATACGTTATATATAAATATAAAGAGATAGAGTGTCCACATAAGGTCAGGTTTGAAAGTGACAAAATGTGTACTTTACTCTTTTTACTGTAAAATAAGTACCTTATTTGGGCAAATAATAGTCATATTTTCGGCGAAAGCGTTATTCAACGAAAGGACCTAGAACCAGGTTGGAGATAAATAGTTCAATTTAAGAAATTTGCAAATAGAAGTTATCTATAGTCCATAAAATAGAAGAAAGAAATTGACTGCTCTAATCTCTCTCTTTTGAAGTACAAAGAGTCTATAGTAAACTTCTACTTCATAATGAAAATAGCAATGAAATGAAGCACAGTATATTGATCCTACAGTGCAGATAATAATCCTATTTCTTTTGAATAATTAAATAACATATCTGTATATTATTGCTTAGATAATCGAAAATTTGGAACTGTCCGATAATTCGTACTTTATACCCTTATATTATCGTTACATTATTGAATTTACTGATGATAAATTACATTGTTGCAAAATTCTTTAAAATAATATTCTTGAGAACATTTAATTTGTTAAGTATACTAAAAAATGCAATTTTTAAAACAATTCCGTGCGGCGAATTTTCTTGAGACAAACCTTTTTATTCACCAATTTCAATTATATTATGCATGTACCACATGCATCTCATGTACCACATGCATCTCATGTACCACATGCATCTCATGTAGCTCATGAATCTATTATGTACCTCAGGTATCTCATGTACCTCATGCATCTCATGTACCACATGCATCTCATGTACCACATGCATCTCATGTACCACATGCATCTCATGTAGCTCATGAATCTATTATAATGTACCACAGGTACCTCATGAATCTATTATGTACCTCAGGTATCTCATGTACCTCATGCATCTCATGTACCACATGCATCTCATGTACCACATGCATCTCATTTAGCTCATGAATCTATTATAATGTACCACAGGTACCTCATGAATCTATTATGTACCTCAGGTATCTCATGTACTTCATGTATCTCATGTACCTCATGTATCTTACGTACCTCATGTAGGTGCCATTGCACATACACATGGTACATGTATTTGTTCTTTCAACACCGAACAAATAATAACTCTAGCTAGATGGCTCAGTAACACACGCATGATTGTTTGTGATTAACAGAATATAATAAATGGGTAGTTATACAGATGCATATGCACTGGTAAAACATGTTTTAACTTTCAACTGTTGCAACTCACACACATTCAAACAAGTTAAAAATATAATACGCTAATAAACAATCTCCAAAATAAATCTATATCTTCTCCATAATATTTTCTTACATTTTCCCATTGTTATATGCTTTACAGTTAGAATGGGAAATTTAAGAAGGTAATTTATAAGCATCAACATTCATACCTAGCTCTGTACACACTATGTTACAATTGCCTTTTTGAATACTCATTTGTGTAGTATTTGTTTGCTATTTTGATGTATGTTTCATACTATTTAATTATACTACAATTCGCATCTGATATCATCAAAATTGTTCTTCTTCCTATGTGTATAATATTTTCTGACCATTAGAGAAAAGTGTTGCAAAATAGAGGAACAGTTATTTTTTATTTTAGTGCATCAAAACCATGAAATGTTTAAGTGGAATTTCAAATCAATTTCATTTGCTTTTTTCTCAACTAATTTTTTTAATTAGTTTTTTTAATTAGTTTCTTAAAACATTTTGTTTTTATTGGCAAAATAAGTTTTTTTAAATTAAATAACTTACGTTAATTTCAATACAGAAATACGAATAATTAATATATATCTGAAACTGTATATGTGTTGTTTATTTTTATTTGTTGGTGTGAGTACAAAATACTTTATAGCGCAATGTTCATATTTGTTAAACAAAATAACACAAAGTAGCTCTTCTTCAGTCATGAACTTAGGATTAATTATACAGCCCATTTTGGTAATTAATAATTATACATATTTTATTTAAATACAATGCAATTCGGTATTTACTATTTATGCTTCATCTTAACAAAAGTATACCAAATAAAAGTGCATGGTGCAAGTTAATCTAATACTTGTAAATGTATCTTTCTACCATCTCAGATTTACCATTCACCAATGATATAAAAATATTTATAATTAAAACAGATAATTGGTAGTGTAATTCAACTGTATACATTATGGTTTTCACAACGAATCACAGATTTTTGAACGCTAGTGACCCTCAAACTGTTGTAATTTGGGTTGTAGAAAATGGATGCCTTTCATCAAGTCTCACCATAGTTAGAAAAAATCAACACTACTTTTTTGAAATAGAATATTGTCTTTTTTAAACATCAAATAATTATATATTCAAAATTAATGGACATATATTGAAGACATATCGAACAAGAAAGCCTAAACCACAAAACTTGAAAAGGAATTTTTTCACGGAAAAGTTACCATTGTAACTAAAATAAAACTTTATTGTTCCATCAGCATTTTATGCAAAGATGGTTGAAAGTACCTCAAACTTCTGCTATATCTCAGTAAACATAAAAAAAATTAATCTACTATCTTTGAATGGTTCTCCTGAATAATTTCAAAATGTGGCTTAGGGCCATGTCACATGAGCGTTTTTGACGCTGAGGTAATTATTGTTCAACGCATTCCATGTGTCCATGTTAATAGCGAGGGGTATGTCACATGAGCGTTTTTAAAGCGTCTCGGCGTTGAAAACGCTGAAAAAATGCGCGTGTGACATGGTCCTAAGACACTACTTCCACCTACCGCGTCACACACAAGTTACAATAAATCTAACGTAACTGCTCTAAAGTCAACACTAGACCCTAGCCTCTTTTTTATGATAGACTTACAGGGTATTTAAGTGATGGGGGATTGTTATTTGTTGGTTGAGTGGACACTTAGGATTAGGTAACTCCCCTCTTCATTTTCCTCTTTTACTCCCAGAGTTTTTAGCGACCGATATGCTTTGTAAGGTAATTGAGATAATGATGTAATGATCACTTTATAGAAATGTATTTTTGAACATATATTCACAGAGCCATGCAGATGCTTAACTAAACCAACATTTTAAAATAAAAAATATATAAACCTTCCATTAAGATCAATTGCCTATATTAAACCAAAAATTGATCTTTAGTCCCCGGTGTACTTACCAAAACCGATAAATGATGAATACGGTACTTACTGAATTGAACATTGTGATTGAAAGCAGGCAATTTTTACCACTCTATCTCTGATGATTTTCTACCCTACCTATCCGCCCCCTCCTCTGTGGTGTGCACCCCCCCCCCCCCCCCTGTTTGTTTCCCTAAATGATGACCCGCGGGAGGACTTTACTTTGCCGCTACAGAGGATTAGCGCCGTACTTCCGAGAGTAATTCCGCGATTGCAGTTCCACCTGCAGTGAAGGTTCTTACTTTGCTCTTACAATTTATTGTACTATTTTAGCTATTTGCAATATTCACTTCCAACGATGAAATAGTTTCTTTGAATACCAGGCTACTCTACGTGTTGCTTAGATAAAATGTAATAAAAAAATCTAGAATGTTCTGATAATTATGTTACCCATTGTGCAAATAAATAAAATTTAGTTGTAATCTTCAAAAATTAGGAAGACTATTCCGTGTGATTAACAAAAGCCTCTCTATTTTCCTCTTTCCACCTCTCTTCAGTGAACAAACACATGAAGCGTTTACAGAGCTGTCAGGGATATTAATAAGCTGTCATATTATTGCTGATGGCTGAGGGGTTCACCGCGTAACAATAAGGTATAGCGCCAATTCAAATCATTGGGAGATTAGAGGCCATTATATGGTATTTAAACACTACAACTTTATGTACTTGGTACCTATTGGTGAATGATTTACTATTAGTATTACTAATCAATAGCTATTATCTCTATTCGTCCATTATCACAAACTATCAAATTTTATCAGTTGGAAAGAGTATAAAGTAACTGTTCAGTACCTGCATAAAGTTCAGCAGCGCTCTTACCTTTTGATGTTCTTTCCCTTTCCTTTCCACCCTTTGCTCTCTCTCTCTTCTCTCTCTCTCTCTCTCGTAAACTCTAGCGTAGAGGGAGTAAGAGTAACGAGGAGGCTAAAGAAGAGGGGAGTCGGTCTCCTGCCGTAGGACCCACCGATCAATACGCGTTGGCAACTCCTGCATCGATTAAAGCAGACCGCTCACAGAGTGGGCATATACAACTCAGCCAGACTGTAGAATATGGCATAATGTTCTCCAATATCACCCAGACTGTATAATATGGTAACGTCTTCTCCAAGAAATTTTTTTTCTCATGTTCTTTGTAAAATACATGGTATAGCTACATATAGGAAGAAATCAAAGATTGTTCGTATAAAAAAAGCTAAAGTGACATATTTTCTACAGGGACACAACACATATATCTACATTCTACAACTTACATTTCGTAGTCATTCTATATCCTCTGACTGGTCAATTCTAAATGTTATTACAGGTTGCTGTGACTGTACACAAATAGAAACTTTTCTTGTAGGTACAGGAAGGCGAACACCAGCCCTCTCTACGATAAATTCTACTGGTGCTTAAACAGATCAAGGAAGGAGGGAGCGATCTAGAATTAGGTAGTCAAGAAGGTAGTTTTTCAAGGTTTGATGATAGTTAACTATGCCACGTAACTTATTAATCTTCATTTCTTGCATATTTGCAGGCATTATAATTAGCTAATTTCATGCATAAAGCGAAAATGTTACAATCATTTCTTCCATCTGTATACATTATACTGAACAGCGATTATGCAAATATACATTCTGTGGTTTACCGGCAGTGCACAAGCGTCGTCAGGGTGATTTTTGCGTAAAAATAGGTTCGTCCTACCACGTTCATTCTAAAGCTTTCATCTAAAGCAAAATTCGACACGGAGACTTGAGCCATTCCGGGCGATTCTTGCTACAGGAGAAACCTAATACCTCGGACAGCTCAGTTCACCAAATGCGGCAAATCGCATTACACACACTTGTATGTATACGACTTCAATATACAAAAATTCGAATAAATTGATCGTTCCTCTGAATTGAATTTTCTAAATGAGTTTTTTACTTGCTGCTAGTCATATTCATCGAGTTAGACTGTTAGAGCAATGTAACTTATTGGTGTTCTTGTATACAGTTGAAGGTACTCCCCTCAATATTCTAAAACGCTGTCGAGGATATTTTGGGAGATACAATCGGTGCGTGCGCAAGAATCACCCCTGTTGCATATGCGCGAGAAGCAACTCCTATGAAGCTATGTATAAGCTGTGTGTTAAAATCGATCTGTTTCAATTATAAATAGGAGCATGATTTTCTGCTATAAGGTTGAATTTATATAATTTTAACACCTTGTTAACGTTCTAGGTATATTCCACCCCGGTATATTCCACCCCTATGACAATGCTCATTAGGGTGACAATAAAAAGTCAAAGATTTTATTTCTAGATGGCCATTTGTTGAATACTTCGTCTTCATGAAGAAATAATTCAGACGATATCCTGAGACATTTGGACAATTTTTAGAGGTGCTTCAGTCATTTTAGAAATTAGATCCTAATAAACAAAAATATAAATATTCATAATATGGTAGTTTATTTCAAAGTTACATGTTGCGGAAATTAATATTAATTCCTTTTAAAGTGAAACTATAGTACATGCTCTTACAACAATGGTTGAAAGAGGTGTGGAGGGAGTCGACTGGCAGAGACAACCCATTCAATATTTTTGCTTTTTGCTTGTAAGTTGCTGTTTGGGATTCTAGGACAAATATTCCCGTGGTCAATATCTCTCCATGTAAAAAAGGCAATGATCTTAAAACCCTGTACCCATCCCCTTCAAAAACCTCCTGGTCAAAAAGAGATTTCAGTCAGAAACCATTTTTACACCACTTTTACTCGAAGTAAAAATCATCTTACAGTTAATATCGCTGTTGTATTGGCGATAGGGAAGAAAATCAGCTAGTGATTGCAAATCTAAATATCTCAACTGATAAAAAGTGTTCACACAACTTTCTTTCTGCAGTTTTATCACATGTGTAGTGAAAAATAAACAGCTTGTGACTGACCAACGAAAGGTTTAATTTGCTACAATGAAAATGAAAGTACCTAGTATTATATACAATATTAATAAATGATTAATATCGATAACTAACAAACCTAACCAGTAAAGTGGGGTGGAATTTACCGGGGTGGAATGTACCGGGGTGGAATATACCGGGGGTGGAATATACCGGGGTGGAATATACCGGGGTTGGAATGTATACCGGGGTGGAATTTACCGGGGTGGAATAAACCGGTCACCCTTAATTGTTTACAGAATCAACTCCACAGGTTATGACGCCATTGATAATTTCATATCTGGTTCGCTTTCATACCACTTTTTCTCGTCATTTTTCATGTTCTTGTCCAATAGATTTCTTTATAATTTGCTCACTTATGCGTATATTCCTTCCCAAAATTACTATAACAATTCCAATTTCATTCGCCTTCACTTCTTTTGTTTCCTTTTCATGACAAGTTCTAATCATGTTATATATTTATACCATAAGCAATAGGTGTTATATTTTTCTTTCTCTTTCAACTATGAGTGTCACTGTAATGATATTATCCACTTTCAATCACGTTGTGTAGGTCTTTATATTTCTGTGATAGGTATTTCTGCTCTCACTTTCTTTCTTGTCTTCTTTTTTAAGCACCCACGCGTCCGCAGTATCACGACTGAGTGCCGTGCTTGTTCAAGCGAATTACCAACCATGAAATACTTATCATTTTATAGCTTGATAGGCAGTATATTTGCTATCTAAATGACATGGCTGAATTCACTGAAAATATTTCTATACGCTTTGTGACCTCATTTTCAGATTAGTGCTCAATAGCAGAGGTTTTTAAACTTGTGAGAGGTGCTGAAACCTAATAATTTCCAACATGCATTCATCGAACAACTAGTAAAATATAATGTACAATTTTTCAAAATCAGAACATATTTATATAAATATATACTTATGTTCAAAGAACTAAACAAACAAAGACTTAATTTTATACAAAAACAAAAACATTTTGTACCAATCTCGCGAACCCCTCAAACTGACATCTGAATCCCTGGAGTTCGAACTGCTCCATAGAGACAGGACCGATACTTTAGTTCAGATGAACAGAAAATTGGATCTAAAACTTGATTTCATTAGTTAAATTTAATTAAATTCACGATAGTTGATATGATAGTAATTTTACAGTTCTGGAAAAAGTCTAGTTCTATGATAAATCATTGTTAGTGTTGCCGCTACAGCAAATCGTAAAACAACTCGCAAAGATATTTTTGTGATGATATATTTATCCTAAGAATCCTATAGGAATGAATCTGTGTGATTTTTTTCTGCGACCCGCTAGGAGCAAAGTCTAATTGGGGTTGTTATCTTGTTGTTGTGAATTCTGGGGAAATAGTTATGCTGCTTCTGACAAAAGTGAACAGATTCTCTTGAATAAAACTTTAAACGATATATAGCCTGTATTATTCTCTTCACAGTGTATGACACCAAATTACGATTTTTTTTTATTGAAAACGTGAATTTTCTACACCCGAGACAAATTTTCTATGGTCGCAATTTCACGGTCGCAGTTGTTAAGTTTTATTTTTTGGTCAACCGAAACCGAATAAAACTTATTTGTAACAATAAAAACAACTGCTATAGCCTATTGGTCTCAAGTGACTCTACCCTGTAGCGGTATGTGGTGAATGGAAGAGAAGGGGGTGGTGTCCGTTGGGTATTGTAAATTGTTGTTCTTTTTTAACGCTACTTACAGTTTCAGAGGATAGCGCTTGGCTATGCTCTTCAACTACGAGGTCATATGCTATCACCTCTTCCATGAGTGAATACAGTCTGAGTAACTGCAAAGCAACCATGACACATTGTGCCAACATGGGCAAGAGATGGTTAGATAGGCAAGAGATGGTTAGATGGGCAAGAGATGGTTAGATGGGCAAGAGATGGTTAGATGGGCAAGAGATGGTTAGATGGGCAAGAGATGGTTAGATGGGCAAGAGATGGTTAGATGGGCAAGAGATGGTTAGATGGGCAAGAGATGGTTAGATGGGCAAGAGATGGTTAGATGGGCAAGAGATGGTTAGATGGGCAAGAGATGGTTAGATGGGCAAGAGATGGTTAGATGGGCAAGAGATGGTTAGATGGGCAAGAGATGGCAGACTGAAAAGTAGCCTAGAAATTACATGGGGATAATGTGGTTTTCCATTCTCATGGAATGTTACCTTGGGAAAAGGTTGGTTCAATGTGGCGAATCCCATATTGGCCCAACATGATTACAATATAGCGTATCAACATTATATGGCTGAAACTTGATTAACATATTGGCAACATCTTCGGCCAAGATGGTGTCAACACTACAGTCCATGTTGTCACTATGTTGGCCCACACAGTACCAATACGATTTGTCAACCTAGTGCCTACATGGGCCCCATTAACTTTAATTGATTACTTGGGCATGGGGCCTGTGTACCTTTTTGTCACGGAGTAGCTTTTATGCACCAATGAGCAGCATTGTCCCCTAATGTGGAGTTTTATTAATGTAGCCACTTTCTTGTCCTACTTTTTTTTTCGAAGTATTTTTCTATATCTTTTATTCTATGAATTCCTCCCACCAAACAATGAGACTGAAAGGTGCAAACTATTTTTAGAAAATAACGAAATTTTAAAAAATATCGTAATCCTCTTCGTCATCATATTCCAGATCAAAATTGAACTCTTAACTTCAAAGGAAGAACTCTACAAAAAAGTATATATGTGATGATTTTTTCACAGTCTATAATTCCATGCTTGTAGATATTTTGAAATTGGTGTGAATACACGACAACAAACTTGTTAGATTCGGAAGTAATAAGAAACTAGAAAAAACTGTTTGAAAATAATACACATTTCCTTAATTACTATTGTTATGTACTGGATTAACTATGTTTAAGGATTTAGCAAGGGATAGAAATAACTAGAGGGAACCTTTTGGCTCTGAGTTTTAATTCACACTAATTATTATACAGTTATCGACAAGAGACATCAACTAATAATCAAACAAAACAGATACATAAGTTATTAATACATATCACCTATAAAGGGAAGTTGCTATATAATTTATATATGCACAATAAGGAAATATTTACAGTAGAATATATGAGAAGTATCGATATATGACAACTCCTCCCTCTTAAGTTTGTAAAACTAACAAACAAAATTTATTAATTAGGTTGCCGAGTAACGTTCAATGGGTTTTTTAACTCTAGTAGAACGTCGCAATTCAACATAACTCATTTTGTTTGCTACTTCCTTTCTCTCGCTATTCATTTAACATGTCTAATTCTGTCGTAAAATCGATAGGAAAATATCTAATTAATATTATGCTAGATATATTTATTATTATTAATTAATAGGATTACTGGACATAATTAATAGTGGTAAGAAATGTGGTAAGAAAATTACTTAGTGTTCTAACAACATTTCTCAATTTTCTACACTGAAACTTTTAAACCATAAACATCTGCTCCCTATTAACAATTGGTTATTTACCCTGTACCTTATACTCCTGATTATAAAGGCATATCATTGGGAGAAAAAAGACAGCAAAGAAACAGTAAATGCTATTAGTCAGATGGTATAATCGATGGTAACGCCCACATTCCGAGTACCATGGGTGTCTGTGTTCCCCTATAGCTCTGCCGTCTCATTTTAATATGTATTTTCCACCTCTTTGATTGTGTAGTTATTTCCTCCATTACTAGTAAGTATGTCTATCGCCTCAAGTATTTCCCATTCTAGCTTGCAATTATCTTTGCAACATTATCCTCATGTTCAACACCAACCTTAGATCTTTGGGGTGATATGAACTGTTGTAAATTGGCTTGTATTTTCTCATTCTTTTACATTTTTCTTCTTATCTTACTATATTCTTAGCGTTAATTCCAGATTGAACTGATAATTGCATTGCATTATCATTTTAATGCAATTTGAAAAAAAATAGTAAGAATGTAGGTAATTTTAATAATAAAAGAATTTTAATAAATTACAAATCTTACAAAATTTGTCGTCGTCTACCCAGACCAATTTTAAAATATCTACAAACAGTCTTTTGTAAATGTGAAATTAGTTAACTGTGAAAAAATCATCACCGATAAACTCTCCTTTTATTGTATGATAATTAATTATTTCTATTATACTATAATTATTCTTTATATTTTATGTTTTTATTATGCTTTACAATTAAGGAGAGATATACTACCTATAACTTTTAGTGAAGTCATGCCTCCTTTTACCAGTTCTAATGTGCAGGTAAAATCACATCATAACGAATAAAGTGTTATTATTGTAATATATTTTAGTAAATTAAATTATCTTCATTGTCTCAAAACTCATTCTCTAATAACATAAAATGAACTCTACATTAAAGATATAATTAAAGATTTTTTCTATTTCTTATTGATAATGTATAATTGTGAACTAGGTGGTGAAATAGTGTACAGTTAAAATGAATGATGTTGACTTATTTTCTTCAAGTTAAAGTGGCACATATGTAGAATATTAACTAAGTATCTAAATCACTGTGCTATGACGTCACATCAGTTGCCCCCCTCAGCCCACGCAATGGTTCGTATTTCCTCCCCCGGGGGGTAAGTTGCTGACTAATGGCCTGTCTATACCCCCCCCCCCACTACGTGGAATAGCACCCCCCACTGTTAGTCACCTAGCTATAAGTTATACATTTCATAAAAGAAGTATAACTTAACTCGATATTTCTTTCTTATATCATTGTAAATGTGGTAGTGTTCGATAACTTAGATCTTACCCTTTATAATATTAGCTTGTAATTGATTACATTAGAATAAACAATGCAAACAATATAATATAATATATCAAATTTAACCCCTAATTCTATAGCCTTACATTAGTTTATATTGTCACCATTTTACCTGACAAATATTTGTATTATTTTGCTAAATTATTCTTCATTATAGCAATCTTTCAGTTATTTCTTAATAAATTAAATTACTTCTATATTGAACATTTCTGAGGATATAACTGTTTTTGAGTATAGTAATTAATTTTATATTTAAATATGTTATACCTTTTTGGTACTCGATTTGTAACGCAAAATTGACTGCATAAAACAACGGATAATTAAATACGAAACATTCCCATTGATTTAAATGATTCATTCCGATTATTGCCGAACCATCACATCTGTCTTTAGTTCAGATTTACCTGAGCTGTGGTGTCCGAGTGGTTAAGGAGATGGACTTGAAATCCATTGGGCTCTGCCCGCACAGGTTCGAATCCTGTCTACAGCGAATGTTTTTTTTTCATTTATTGAAGATAGTGAAATTGAATATCTATAGTTTATAATTATAGTCTCACAGTAACTAACGTCTGTTCAATGAATATTTTCACTTTATTGAAAATAAATATAATTATATTCTAATAATTATGATTTGAGTCTTGAAAAAAAGTAAAGTAAACTACTATTACATACAACTTTTTTCCATATTGTTATCGTATATTTTTCTAATTGATAACTTCATTTTTAATACCCAATCCCCCAATATATTCCTATCGTGAACGCGGGTGCACAGTCTGTGCTGCCATCTAGCGTCACTTTCCCCAAACTCTGCTTGTGATGCTCTAGAGGTGCTAGTGATGTAATTTTGCCGCACTTGCTCACTGAACCCATTTCAGCAATTGCATTTGCCGTGCGCGGTAATATACGCACTAAAAAACATTCGCTGTAGACAGGATTCGAACCTGTGCGGGCAGAGCCCAATGGATTTCGAGTCCATCTCCTTAACCACTCGGACACCACAGCACGATTCCATTACCTCATTTCTACCATTAAAAAACTAATGGATGTGAAATGGTATTGCAATGGTAAAGAGGTAGGGGAAGTTACTAATTAGCGGTAAGCTCCACATCTTCGGTCATATAAGAAGAAATGATATAATAATTTATTTTCAAATTGGTATCCAAGGAACCTGCAGCTAACATGGATATTGGATACCAATTAAAATGAAGTAATAGTCAGGGTCACAATTTGGTATCTATGATACCTGTAGGTTTCATGCGAACCAATAAAATATGAATTGAATAACAATTGAATGCAGAGTTTGAGTTTCATTGAATAAAAAACTCAAACTCTGTGAGGTTCATTGCATAGCAATAGAGAAGATGTGAAACTGAACGATAATTCGTAACTAACCCTAACGAAATGTTACCGTTGAATATTTTTTGCTGTGAATTATCTATGGCAATAATGTATTATTTCTAGGAAATACATTTTACTTCTGTCTTCATTTGTTTCGAATTAATATGCATGCATTTATATTTGGCATGAATTGATGTGATGAATATTCTGGGAATAACCTCATCAAAACCTCCTTCTTTGCTTTGGGTATTAGTTAATATTGTTATTATTTTAATGGTTTATTAAGTAAAAATGTTATCATTTTAATGGGTATTAATTAATATTATTTTTACATTAATGGGTATTAAGTCATTTTATTATCATTTTAAAGGGTATTAAGTAATATTATTATCATTTTAATGGGTATTAATTAATATTATTTTTACATTAATGGGTATTAAGTCATTTTATTATCATTTTAATGGGTATTAAGTAATATTATTATCTTTTTTGATGGTATCAATTAATATTATTATCATTTTAAAGGGTATTAAGTAATATTATTATCATTTTTAATGGTATTAATAAATATTATTATCTTTTTTAATGGTATTAATTAATATTATTATCATTTTTAATGGTATTAATAAATATTATTATCATTTTTAAAGGGTATTAATTAATAGTATTTTTACATTATTTACATGATTACAAATAATTCACCTCCAATTTTTTTTATTTTGAGATTTTTTTTGCCAAATAATAACAACAGAGCCACGGTGCGACCCTGACTACGCCCAAACAACAAATAACAACAGAAATACTTCGAATCAAAGAATGTTATTATATGCAAGGTGTATTACCTGTGAAACTGAGGGTAACTCTGAGTTATTAAACAACACTACAATTTCGATCATAGGAGTAAAAATAAATTTCTTATAAGATCGAAAATGTGTAAATGTTCGATAATTCAGATCTCACCCCACCCAGTGAGTGATGTTTGTGTTGGTGGTAACACCACGGGGGCTCCTTATCCCTGATTTGGACCATTCACTGGTCTGCACGGTAAGAATGGTACCCTAACTAGAATGGAAGCTAACTAGTTCTTCAGGCTCTTTTCACCGTCTGTATCGTGGCTATTGAAGATAGAGAACTTAGAGGTGCGTTGTGACATACGTAGTGCAGTGTACTTTGTTGTACCACGTGATTAGCAATGTACCCTCTATGTCCTGCCATGTACCTCCATGTCTTGCCATTCACCCTCCATTCTTCTCGTGCCCTTCTGATAATCAGTCGATATTTTCTTGGTTCTTCAAATATTTTGATTTTTAGTATATTCAGTTTCCTATTGGCCACTCAGTACCACGTCCTAGTCCTGTCACCCAATGTTTGAACAATTCACTTAGGTTTGGGCACACCATAACATCTTGTACATGTTTTTTCACATTTTTTTACACCCAAGTCTCACAAAATCACACTTTTTACAACTATCTACAAACAGTTTCTTAATTGTCAGTTACTATTTGCCGGATTCGATTTTTAACCATCTTTATTCTAATTGATGTAGTCGTAGTCACAAAAACAGATTATCTTCGATATGCAATAAAACTTGAAGTGATGGATCTAATAATTAACAAAATGTTATATCAGCAAAAACTCCTTTACTGTTTTTAGTACAGCACTCTTTAATTCAGTAAAAAGTCATGTGCAGTGTTTGAGCTATAATTTCAAATGAATTCAATGCAGTTTCATAAAGAAGGCAATGCATGAAATCGCATGAATTAATCTCTCATAATGTTTAGATATGGCTATTCATTATATATTTAATATACTGGGAATAGATTGTATGCGATGAGAGGCTAGTACTGCTATGATATTAAAAGTTTCAATTAGATAGAACTTTCCTTTTAAAATCTATAATAAAACAAATAAAATAAAACATTTCATATATAGATTTAAAACAATATAATTAAATTATTTTTAATTGGTAAATTCATTTCCAATGTCTTACTTTCTAGTGTTTTGTATATTACATTAAAAATTCGATTTTTCTCTTCTTCATTGATAAGTCACATGATTATGAGTATAGGAACAATGTGTATATTAGTGTGTATGTGTAGTGTGTGCGTGTGTAGCGTCAGTGCAAGAGTGTGTACGTGAATGCGTGTGCCGGTAGCCAATAGACTGCTGATGCTATCAAATTACTGTCACTTTATATAGCTATAAATTATAGACTAAGTCTGAGTGAGCAGAATAGACTCTGTAGACTCAGCAGAATAGACTCTGTAGCCTCAGCAGAATAGACTCAGTAGACTCAGCAGAATAGACTCAGTAGACTCAGCAGAATAGACTATGTAGACTCATAGCACTAGACTCTTTTCTCTGATAGTTCATCATCACAGTGACTCTTTTCTCTGATAGTACATCATCACAGTGACTCTTTTCTCTGATAATACATCATCACAGTGACTCTTTTCTCTGATAGTTCATCATCACAGTGACTCTTTTCTCTGATAGTACATCATCACAGTGACTCTTTTCTCTGATAGTACATCATCACAGTGACTCTTTTCTCTGATAGTACATCATCACAGTGACTCTTTTCTCTGATAGTACATCATCACAGTGACTCTTTTCTCTGATAGTACATCATCACAGTGACTCTTTTCTCTGATAGTTCATCATCACAGTGACTCTTTTCTCTGATAGTACACCATCACAGTGACTCTTTTCTCTGATAGTACACCATCACAGTGACTCTTTTCTCTGATAGTACATCATCACAGTGACTCTTTTCTCTGATAGTATATCATAACAGTGACTTTTTTCTCTGATAGTACATCATCACAGTGACTCTTTTCTCTGATAGTACATCATCACAGTGACTCTTTTCTCTGATAGTACATCAGTGACTCTTTTCTCTGTTAGTACATCATCACAGTGACTCTTTTCTCTGATAGTACATTATCACAGTGACTCTCTTCTCTGATAGTACATCATCACAGTGACTCTTTTCTCTGATAGTACATCATCACAGTGACTCTTTTCTCTGATAGTACATCACCACAGTGACTCTTTTCTCTGATAGTACATCATCACAGTGACTCTTTTCTCTGATAGTACATCATCACAGTGACTCTTTTCTCTGATAGTACATTATCACAGTGACTCTCTTCTCTGATAGTACATCATCACAGTGACTCTTTTCTCTGATAGTACATCATCACAGTGACTCTTTTCTCTGACAGTACATCATCACAGTGACTCTTTTCTCTGATAGTACATCATCACAGTGACTCTTTTCTCTGATAGTACATCACCACAGTGACTCTTTTCTCTGATAGTACATCATCACAGTGTCTCTTTTCTCTGATAGTACATCATCACAGTGACTCTTTTCTCTGATAGTACATCATCACAGTGACTCTTTTCTCTGATAATACATCATCACAGTGACTCTTTTCTCTGATAGTTCATCATCACAGTGACTCTTTTCTCTGATAGTACATCATCACAGTGACTCTTTTCTCTGATAGTACATCATCACAGTGACTCTTTTCTCTGATAGTACATCATCACAGTGACTCTTTTCTCTGATAGTACATCATCACAGTGACTCTTTTCTCTGATAGTACATCATCACAGTGACTCTTTTCTCTGATAGTTCATCATCACAGTGACTCTTTTCTCTGATAGTACACCATCACAGTGACTCTTTTCTCTGATAGTACACCATCACAGTGACTCTTTTCTCTGATAGTACATCATCACAGTGACTCTTTTCTCTGATAGTATATCATAACAGTGACTTTTTTCTCTGATAGTACATCATCACAGTGACTCTTTTCTCTGATAGTACATCATCACAGTGACTCTTTTCTCTGAT
>CANNZV010000193.1:387720-432662 GCA_947561585.1 Caprella mutica
CTCTTTTCTCTGATTGGTAACCATCATCACAGTGACTCTTTTCTCTGATAGTACATCATCACAGTGACTCTTTTCTCTGATAGTACATCATCACAGTGACTCTTTTCTCTGATAGTACATCATCACAGTGACTCTTTTCTCCGATAGTACATCATCACAGTGACTCTTTTCTCTGATAGTACATCATCACAGTGACTCTTTTCTCTGATAGTACATCATCACAGTGACTCTTTTCTCTGATAGTACATCATCACAGTGACTCTTTTCTCTGATAGTACATCATCACAGTGACTCTTTTCTCTGATAGTACATCACCACAGTGACTCTTTTCTCTGATAGTACATCATCACAGTGTCTCTTTTCTCTGATAGTACATCATCACAGTGACTCTTTTCTCTGATAGTACATCATCACAGTGACTCTTTTCTCTGATAGTACATCATCACAGTGACTCTTTTCTCTGATAGTACATCATCACAGTGACTCTTTTCTCCGATAGTACATCATCACAGTGACTCTTTTCTCTGATTGGTAACCATCATCACAGTGACTCTTTTCTCTGATAGTACATCATCACAGTGACTCTTTCCTCTGATAGTACATCATCACAGTGACTCTTTTCTCTGATTGGTAACCATCATCATTACACATTAGTATATCTACCATTGCATTCATTTTTCAAAGTCAATAAAACTCCTAATAGTTCCAAACATCTGTCAAGTACTCTTACTAGGCACATGGCGTGATACTTTAAACCAACCTATAAAATGGCTCCCATTAGTTTGGCTTTTAACGAAGTAACACGATTGGATTAACAGGTATTTAGGGCTTAAAACACAGACTTTTAAACCTCGTGAACATGTAAATTGAACGGTGCGTTGTCTAATTGATACCGGAAGTAAAAATGAAATATTAATTGAATAGTGTTATACTTTTGGATGATATTTCCTCTCGTTACAATATTGCCCCAATATTGTACCAATGTTGTAACAATATTGAGGCAATTTTGTAACAATGTTGTAACAATATTTCCTTAATATTGTAACAATATTGAGGCAATTTTGTAACAATATTGGGACAATATTGTAACAATATTGGGGCAATTCTACTGCAAGTTAGTTTTATGTTTATTTAACAAGTTTGTACCTTTTATCACCTGTGTTTCAGTTCTATATAATATACCAGTCAAACTAATCACCATTTGAAAGATTGATCAGAACGCTGTGGAATGTTCAGTTAATTTCTGTAACTGTCGAATAAATATTAGAAATTCCAGAGTGTGGCTTGACCTTCGAACATGAGTGTACATCAATTTAAATCGAATCCATTATCAACTCGAAGAGATTATTATAGTTAACCATGAAATATAATTAATTTGTGTTTAACACTTTGAAATTCATAATTATTTTGGGGAACGACCCAGTAAGTATCAGACACCTACAGTAATCGGAAAATGTTCTTATCCAGACTAACGCTCCTCTTTCTCTCTTCCACAGTCGCTCCTCCACAGAACTCACCCTCCTCTCAAAACCAACGACTAGTGGGAGGAGATCATCTGGTCCTGTTTTTCAGAAGGACTGGTTTGAGGTCCACAGCCTTCCTGAAAACTGATTAAAGGTCCACAACTTGCCTGAGTACTGATTAAAGGTCAATAACTTGCCTAGGAGGTGATTAAAGGTCAATAACTAGTCTGAGGACAAGTTAAAGGTCAATAACTAGTCTGAGGACAAGTTAAAGGTCAATAACTAATCTGAGGACAGGTTCAAGGTCAATGGTTCGACCTTGAACTAGTTCAAGGTCGATAAGAAGCACAAAAACGAATTTGATATCCACAATATGCTTTATAATTCTTTGCTTCATAGGAAATTCTCTTTCAAAAACCAAAATCATTCCATCCAAGTGACGAATATTCCATTCATAGTATATTAGGTAATTTACTAATGTTAATTGGCCGTGAAGACAGGAAAGTACTTTTAGATTTCCACAAATAACTAATAATCATAAATCGAATAAATTAGGCTAAATTCTTAATTATCGGTCAGTTCCACATTTTCGGAAACGTAAGAAAAAACGATATGATAATAATTTGTTTTTTATTTTAGTTGGTAATAAAAAAAATTAAATTATTATATTGTTTTTTCTTACGTGTCTGAAAATGGGGTACTGGCCGATAATTGAGAACTTTCCCTATCTTTCTTGTGTCTGAAAATTCCTCTACTTGCAAAATAAAACGAAAAGTAAATCTGTAACGATTTTTTAAATAATTTACTAATTTCACATTTCAAAAGAAAATTTACTAATTTTAATGTTTGTAGATATTTTAAAGTTGGTCTGAGTACACGATGACAAATTTGTAAGATTTGAAAATAGGAAATTAGAAAACTGTGATTTGTGAAATTAGCATCATATGCGGTGACTCTTTTTTGAGTCTATTTTGGACTCTTATTTTCTTTTAAAGATGACTACCAATATCAGCCTCGAAATGAATCACATTATCCTTTTACTGTACATTGTACATTATCAGTATTGTATGTAGAAATAAACTGTATTTAAACTCATATATTTGTTATCAATGATATATCTAATATATAATGAATCTTCTACTGACAGCTCTGTGGGTTAGAGATAATTAATAATAATCATTACATACTCTGGTCCTAATATAGTAAGTAGTACGGCTTGTATTAATCAGGTAATTATTGTAAGGAGTGAAGCTAGTAGTATTATCACTGTTACATATATTTCTACAACCAATATGTATTCATCAATATAATATTTCGTAACTATTCACTTTTATTTAATACAGAAATTCGATGGTAGCAATAATAATTCTAAATTTCAAAGAATTAATAGAAAAATGAATATGAACCAAAATCATATATTATTTCCTTATTATATATCAGTGATCTAGCCCACATTTTACCTAATATCAAACGAGCGGTTTTTAACCAATGGCGGTTGAAACGCCTAGAATTAGATAGTGTCAGACGGGCTGTTTCGGCCCGTTTGAAACGCGGTGATTCCAGGGTGGTTAAACCGCTCGTCTGACATACCTATGTGGTTGTTTCCGCGGATATAGCATTCTTTTCCATGCCATAGCATTCTTTTCCATGCCATAGCATTCTTTTCCATGCCATAGCCTTCTTTTTTATGCCATAGCATTCTTTTCTATACCATTACCATAGCATTCTTTTCCATGCCATAGCATTCTTTTCCATGCCATAGCATTCTTTTCCATGTCATAGCATTCTTTTCCATGTCATAGCATTCTTTTCCATGCCATAGCATTCTTTTCCATATCATATCATTCTTTTCCATGCCATAGCATTCTTTTCCATGCCATAGCATTCTTTTCCATGCCATAGCATTCTTTTCCATTCCATAGCATTCTTTTCCATGCCATAGCATTCTTTTCCATGCCATAGCATTCTTTTCCATGTCATAGCATTCTTTTCCATGTCATAGCATTCTTTTCCATGCCATAGCATTCTTTTCCATGCCATAGCATTCTTTTCCATGTCATAGCATTCTTTTCCATTCCATAGCATTCTTTTCCATGTCATAGCATTCTTTTTCATGCCATAGCATTCTTTTCCATGCCATAGCATTCTTTTTCATGCCATAGCATTCTTTTCCATGTCATAGCACTCTTTTTCATTCCATAGCATTCTTTTCCATGCCATAGCATTCTTTTCCATTCCATAGCATTCTTTTCCATGCCATAGCATTCTTTTCCATTCCATAGCATTCTTTTCCATGTCATAGCATTCTTTTCCATGCCATAGCATTCTTTCCTATGCCTTAGCATTCTTTTCCATGCCATAGCATGACCCTAGGCAGTTAAGTAGCGTTGAAAAGCGTGACCTGATCATAGGTCACTGTAATTGCAGCATTCTTATTCAGTCAATACAAAGAAACTTATATGCCATTAAATTGTCAAATAGACTATTTATTGTAGGTAGTCATTTGAATATGAAACTAGTAGAGATATTATTATTACTCTCCCTAATTTCCGTTTTAAAAAGTCCGTTGTGGCGCCATCTGAATTAGAAAGCGGGAACTAGAGAAACAACAAAATTTGGTGTTGATAAAAACATTGAAAGTTTCAGCATTAAACTGAAACTAGCTTTTAATATTAAAATAAAATTCGTAGATTTCAGAATAATTTTTTTGATGATCCAGTATATCAACACCAAATGTTGTTGTTGCTTTAGTTCCCGCTTTCAAATCCAGATGGCGCCACAACGCACTTTTGAAACAGAAATGTCTGAGAGTGATGTATCTTACTGTAGTATAATATCTTTGGTAGTAGAGCTAGTAGAATAACTTAAACAACAAACAACCAAGTTATTTTAAGGAGAAAGAAATTGTACCACTATCAATTGTTTATCAGGACTTCATTAGACAATATACGAAAAAAAACTTAATATTATTATAATAATTTTTATCAATTACGCCAATAGTGAAAAAATGGGGACTGATATCTCGGATATGACTTATTATTTTCTCACGAGGGGAACGTATCTAATCTTTATATTTGAATGTGTGAGGGAAAAAGATAGTACTTTTTTCAAAGCACAGTCATTTAACAAAGTGTTGAAAATAAGCACAAGTCTTGGGTATGTAATTATGTGCAAAACTGATTAGAAATGACAAGGGAAAAGATATTAGAGATGTTTATTTTTATTGTTCCACTTATGGAAATGTAACTTAATTAAATAATATGGAGAATAATTTAATAATCCTTTAATCTGAAAATTAATTTAATCCTTAAATCTGGAAAATAATTTGATCCTTTAACCTGGAAAATAATTTAATCCTTTAATCGGGAAAATAATTTAATCCTTTAATCAGGAAAATGATTTAATCCTTTAATCTGGAAAATAATTTAATCCTTTAATCGGGAAAATGATTTAGTTCTTTAATCTGGAAAATAATTTGATCCTTTAACCTGGAAAATAATTTAATCCTTTAATCAGGAAAATGATTTAATCCTTTAATCGGGAAAATGATTTAGTTCTTTAATCTGGAAAATAATTTGATCCTTTAATCGGGAGAATAATTTGATCCTTTAACCTGGAAAATAATTTAATCCTTTAATCGGGAAAATGATTTAGTTCTTTAATCTGGAAAATAATTTAATCCTTTAATCAGGAAAATGATTTAATCCTTTAATCGGGAAAATAATTTAGTTCTTTAATCTGGAAAATAATTTGATCCTTTAACCTGGAAAATAATTTGATCCTTTAACCTGGAAAATAATTTAATCCTTTAATCAGGAAAATAATTTAGTTCTTTAATCTGGAAAATAATTTAGTTCTTTAATCTGGAAAATAATTTAGTTCTTTAACCTGGAAAATAATTTAGTTCTTTAATCTGGAAAATAATTTAATCCTCTAACCAAGAAAATAATTTAATTCAATAAATAGATAACCATATAATATAACTCTTATCAAATCAGTGTAATGTACAACATTTAAAATAATTACAGTTACCAAATGCAGAAATCATATGTAAAATTAATGTCTATTATATTTAACAGGAGTACAGTAATTAAATGATAATTTGAAGTAAGTTCAAACATGAGACATAATTTAAATGTTTAATTAAATTAAAGGTTAAAATGTCATTTAGTTATTGGAGTATATATCATATGAGATAATATTAATATTGGTAAAATTGTATATGTTAATTTACTCATTTATTCATGCACTTTTAATTTTCAGTTGAATTTTAGTCTAGGGCGGGTTAGGGTACTTTCCGAGTTATCGGACGGTTCCGTATTTTCGATCACATAAGATCAATATTGTTAAACTTTAATTATATATATTTTTCTTCTTTGATCGAAAATGATGAACCGTCCCATAATACAGAACGTTCCCTATACTAATTCAACTTCAAATTTAAGTGGCACATACATCAGTAATGAATAAAGAAGTGACGGATCACTTCATATGGTACAGTAAAACTCTTGAGTTATGAAGTGCACATGAGTTATGAAGGACCTGAATTATGAAGTGCACTCGAGTTATGAAGTATTTTCTATGTTCAAATAACAGAAAATGATAAGAGTCTAGAATTTGTCTTAGTTATCCCTCAATGACCGTAGTTTTCTATGATTCATAGAAAACTATCTAGTGCACCCAAGATATGAAGTGGCTTAGAGTTAGGAAGTAACCATTCCTAACTCAGTTGTTTTACTGTACCATTAACCAACATTGCGCAAAGAAAACCACTTAGTTATTATATATCAAAGCCTCTATGACGATAAAACATTTAAAATACTGGATAATACGGATAAATTAAGTCTAGGGTAAGTTACGAATTATCGGTCGGTTTCACATTTTGGGTCATATAAGAAAAAACAATATAATAATTATTTTATTTTTAATTTGTATCCATGATACCTACAGGTATCATGGATACCAATTAAAATACAAATCATAATGACAATTATTATATCGTTTTTTCTTACAAGACCGAAAATGTAGAGCTGACCGATAATTCGTAACTAACCCTGTATCTTTTTCACTAAAGTCAGTTCACACTAATGTCCGAGGTGTCACATTTCTGATTGATAAGAATAAAGGTGGAAATTACCTGTAAATTGCATTCCCGAGACTGACCTATAGTTAGATACAAAACAGTTCTTCTCACCACGACTACCTAGGATCGATATGATAAATCTATCAACAATTGTACACATACAATGAATAATGTTGCCTGAATACAATAGTAGTGGTTCGTTTGATGATGTACTGGCTATTGTTAATATGTATTGCTATTGTACTGTGACTGCCGTATCGATTAGAGCTAAGATAATGACTTTGTTAAGAATAGTATATTGAGAAGAATATATTAGTTAGGAAATGCTTGATTATGTCCTATAGTTTATGGAATGCTCTATAGTAGAACTCCTCTATAGTAGAACTCCTCTATAGTAGAACTCCTCTATAGTGAACTCCTCTATAGTGAACTCCTCTATAGTGAACTCCTCTATAGTGAACTCCTCTATAGTGAACTCCTCTATAGTGAACTCCTCTATAGTGAACTCCTCTATAGTGAACTCCTCTATAGTGAACTCTTCTATAGTGAACTCCTATGTAGTGAATGAGTGTGGATGTAGCCTATATACTGAACAAATTTTCTTAAGTCTGCAATGTTTTAGAAAGCTGATGGCTATTTTATGGCAGACTGAAGAAGATTTGCTAAGTATTCAGGCTACATCCTCACTCATTCACTACATAGGAGTTCAATATAGAGGAGTTCACTATAGAGGAGTTCGCTATAGAGGAGTTCACTATATAGGGTGTCCCAGAAAAAAGGAAACCCATTTTCAAATTAGTTTATTTTAGAAAATATTAAAACTATAAGAATTCTGAAAACACTGTTTTATACGTTTACACTTTCTGCATCCCTTGTGAAAAATTAATAATGTTACAACAAAAATTAAAAATGCTGCAGCGAATTTAGCAAAAGGAAAAAAAAAGTCCTTGTGCGGGCACGATATATTTCTTAAACATCCGGTAGTATTAAAAATTAAATCCTAAGGTTTATTACAAATAAGAGACAAATTAAAGAGATTTATTAACATTGGAACCGCAATACTTATTTCCAAGGTGTAAGGTTAATTTCCCTCGACATGTCCTCCATTTCTTTCTACACATAATTGCAGCCTTTTTCTCATTCCAGCAAAAACTCTTTTAACTAAATCCGGATTTTCTTTTAGTAAATTAACTTCGTTTACAATTCTCTCTCTCAAATCATCTGTGTTTTCTGGAGGAGAAAAGTACACTTTGCTCTTGAGGTGTCCCCAAAGGAAAAAATCGCACGGTGTCAAGTCCGGCGATCTGGGCGGCCACTCAATTGGATGGTTCAGTGCAATAATGCGATCGTTGAAATTATCATGTAGCAATTCTTGAACTGCACGACTTCTATGTGCTGGAGCACCATCCTGAATCCACCATAGCCTATTAAATCTGTTTGGGTAAATTTGATGCAGCTCAGGAATTATTCTTTCTGTAATTTTAAGTATTTATCTCCATTCATATTATTTTCGTAGAAGATAGGGCCCACAAGACGTCCATTTCCACACATTCCCATCCATACAGAAACTTTCTCCCTGTACATTGTAACGTCGAAGTTGAAATTTGGAGGATTATTTCTGGGTGCATACTGGCGAATGTTATAATTATTGACTCTTCCATTCATATGAAATGCTGCTTCATCACCAATCACGATGTCTTCTACGAAGCGAGCATTTTTTTGCAGAAACCAATTTGAAAAATTTAGGCGGCGAGGTTAATCCGGTTCTAATAGTTCATGCCGTACATGAATCTTGTAAGCATGATACCTTGCATCGTTTTTAACAATCCGGTTAAATGTGATTTTACTGATGTCCAACCCGTTCCTTCTCGTTGATATTTTTGAATTCTCAATTAGCTTTTCACGAACACGATTAATGTTTTCCCTTGTTCGTTCTGTTCTCCTGCAACCCGATCGCTCTCTGTTTAAATTCGAAGTTGTTCCTTCAGTTTTGAACTTATTAACATTTGTCCATATGGTCTTCTTAGTTGGCGAAGCTCTTTCCGGAAAGCGTTGTTCAAAATCTTGTTGAACCAGTTTAAAGCTTCCAGTTCTTAAATAACTTGTCACCACAAAAACTCGTTGTTCTTTTGAGAGTTGCATTTTGGGGTTTTGAAATATGCAATAAAAATTACCGTGTTAAAATTAAAAATTCCTGATTTTATTATAGGTATCCATTGTATCATGAATACAAACTAACAAATTTTGTTTTGTTTGTTGGTATCATCAACGGACCAAAAATGAGGACTTCCTCGCGCAAGCACTTTTTTTTTCCTTCTGCTAAATTCGCTGCAGCATTTTTAATTTTTGTTGTAACATTATTAATTTTTCACAAGGGATGCAGAAAGTGTAAACGTATAAAACAGTGTTTTCAGAATTCTTATAGTTTTAATATTTTCTAAAATAAACTAATTTGAAAATGGGTTTCCTTTTTTCTGGGACACTCTGTAGAGGAGTTCTACTGCATTGACATTAAGAATGAGAAATTTTGCGTTAATATCTACCGCATACAGTAGGTAGGTTGCCTTACTGGTGTGGGTGTCCAGCAGAGACTGCTACTAGTCACAGATCTGGTGGTTTGACTTCTGTCAGATCGAGTACTGAGAGACATTGCGTACTGACGTGATCTGGTGGAAGAGCTGAACATGTTCTCCCTCTCTCCTGACAGACCTTTCTTTCGTGATTCACATCGGAACACCGACAAGAATGCTGAACGGAACCTGGCCGAAGTCATGTTGTATAGCACTGGGTTGATGGCCGAGTTGACGTAGAAGAGGATTCTGCAGGAGTATAGCAAGGAGAAGTACCGTTCCATGCCTAGGGCTAGGATGTCCTTCTGAGGGGCAAAGGCTATCCACAGGAGGAACACCCTCAGGGGCAGCAAACTGAGGAAGAAGAAGATCACCACCAGGGAGAAAGTGAACACCAACTGACGACGGACTCGATTCTGTTGCTTCGGGGCTAGAAGGAGAGATCAATAGGAAATTTAAAAAAACACAAGAATTTATTGATCTTTAGAGTAAGAATGAAGAATTCAAGGTTCATAAACAAATTACAAATATCAGAATTCACGTCCCTCGTCGGACCTTTTATCAGAAGAAATCAGTCACATCTCATTTTCCGATGCAGTATTCTTTATATTTATTAAATATCCAATTTTTGATGTTCAATTTCACTAATCTTTTTTTTACTTCTCTAAATCCTTTGAATCTACCTAAAGTATTTAGTATAACATGAAAAACATTTTTAAAGTTACACGCTTATAATTAGGGTGGTGACAATATGCTTTAAAAATCATAGATCTTAAGAATATCACAGACGAAATGGAATGGCATCGAATACTATATACCGCTGGTGTAGAACCATTCAATACTCTTTAATTCACTCCGTCTATAATATTCCCGGGATCTATGATTTTAAAAGCATATTGTCACTACCGTACTCATCATTTTGTTTTCCATAAAATAGGTTTTTAATTTACCTGGTGCGAATTCCAGACCCTTTGTTCCCCTCATCAGAGTGTGTCCTATTTTGGAGTAAATGATGACTAGGATGCACAGGGGGTAGAAGTAGAACAGGAAAATGATGGACACGTAGTAAACTTGTACCTAGAATGAAAAGAAGTAATTAGCAATAGAAATAATCATTGAATTACTTAAAAACCGAACACTCTCATTAATCGTATAGTGGGTATTAAAATAGATCATTCCAATCAGTAAGTTTTAAAAGTTAACTTGTTTTTTTTAATCTGTGTTCACATCCACTTTCTGAATACTGAGAGTGTTCAGAAATATAGAGTTACTTTTTAATCCAAAAAGAATGGTTGAAAATTCAATTAATTTAGTTCTAACAGGTATAATAGAATTTTTTTAAGAAGATATTTCTCCATCAAAAGTAAGAAATTAAATAGTTATTTGTTCCTCACCCATAAATCTGCCAAACCCGAGGAACATTTCGGTCTGGTGACTCCGTCTACAAATCTGCTGTAGACCTGGTGCTGAGCGTAGAGGATGGGACTGAAACGGGAAACACTAGTCTGAGAGAGAGGTATGGTGGGGCCATTGGAGATTAAGAGAAAGTTATGGTGGGGCCATAGGAGATTAAGAGAGAAAAGTTATGGTGGGGCCATAGGAGATTGAGAGAGAAAAGTTATGGTGGGGCCATAGGAGATTGAGAGAGAGGTATGGTGGGGCCATAGGAGATTGAGAGAGAGGTATGGTAGGGCCATAGGAGATTGAGAGAGAGGAATGGTGGGGCCATAGGAGATTGAGAGAGAAAAGTTATGGTGGGGCCATAGGAGATTGAGAGAGAAAAGTTATGGTGGGGCCATAGGAGATTGAGAGAGAGGTATGGTGGGGCCATAGGAGATTGAGAGAGAGTTATGGTGGGGCCATTGGAGATTGAGAGAGAGGTATGGTAGGGCCATAGGAGATTGAGAGAGAGGTATGGTGGGGCCATAGGAGATTGAGAGAGAAAAGTTATGGTGGGGCCATAGGAGATTGAGAGAGAAAAGTTATGGTGGGGCCATAGGAGATTGAGAGAGAGGTATGGTGGGGCCATAGGAGATTGAGAGAGAGTTATGGTGGGGCCATTGGAGATTGAGAGAGAGGTATGGTGGGGCCATAGGAGATTGAGAGAGAGGTATGGTGGGGCCATAGGAGATTGAAAGAGTAAAGTTATGGTGGGGCCATTGGAGATTGAGAGAGAGTTGTGGTGGGGCCATAGAAGAGTAAGAGAGAGTTATGGTGGGGCCATAGAAGAGTAAGAGAGAGTTATGGTGGGGCCATAGAAGAGTAAGAGAGAGTTATGGTGGGGCCATAGAAGAGTAAGAGAGAGTTATGGTGGGGTCATAGGAGAATGAGAGAGAGTTATGGTGGGGCCATAGGAGATTGAGAGAGAAAAGTTATGGTGGGACCATAGGATATTGAGAGGGGAAAGTTATATTTGGGCCATAGGAGATTGAGAGGGTAAAGTTATGGTGGGGCCATAGGAGATTGAGAGGGGAAAGGTATGGTGGGGCCATAGAAGAGTATGCCCCCTCTTAATCTTCAGTAATCTCACCATAACTTTTTATTTGGGTACTGAGAAATTAAAATTTTATAGAGAAAAGAAAATAACATATGTATACATATAAGCATACGTATACATACGTATACATTTATATTGGTCATTAATCCAGCTATGAAGTATACATGATTCTATCTGATAATATATTATACTTTAAACTAGAATCAATTGGTATTGTACTCGGTGAATTTAATTTTATTTTAAAATATCATAATTGAATTAATAGAAAGAAATACAAGGAAAGAAGTAAAATATAAATAAATATACCACTCAATTCCTTGCGTATTATAAAAAACTATTAAAAATTTATTGATTCTTCTGTGTATATTTCAATGAATAAGTTAATAATAAAGTACATGCATTTCTATTGTTAAAGATCCACAATAATCGTGTCTCTTGGTACAGTAAAATATTGTCAGAATGTTATGAAAAAACTGCATGTGGTGGCATTTTAGTGCCATTTTCAGCAAGTGTGATAAATAGGGTTGCGACAATGTGCTTTTAAAATCATAGATCTTAAGAATATCACAGACGAAATGAAATTGTATCGAATACTATATACCGCTGGTGTAGAACCATTCAATACTCTTTAATTCTCTCCGTCTATGATATTCTCTATTATTTCAGAAGCATATTGTCACAACCCTGCTGATAAAAGCATGACAGGACACTATACCGCTGCAGAGAGCTGATAAGGTTTGTTTGTTGGCTGGTATAAGTGACCCTGTCCAGCAGATCGATAGGGTGCCTTAAACAATGCATGTTTCTTTTGCCGCAAAGGAAGTACAGAAGCTTGGGGATTGACTTGGGGCAAATAAAGACAGTTTCTATAGAAGAAAGAGCCACTTCAATGAAATAGAAATAGAATGATCATTAGTTGTCCCCTCCAACACTTTCCTTGGGGCAAACCTGTGTTTATTATCAGGACGGTATGTAATCCTGTGCCTTGACTAATGTCCTTAAATCAAAGACTGTGACCGTCACACTGGCAATTAGTAGAAGGTACAGTCGTGTAAGCATTATCCTTACATCTACAGAATATTTAATAACTGTATTCCTTTACTAACCTTGCCACAGCTCATCAATTAAGTAGTATATCTCTTAAGCAATTTTATAGGATTGCGTGAATTGATACCCATGCTTAAAGATACAACTGCATGCAGTCTTCAATCGAGACTTCGACATGGTGATAAAAAGCAGGAATGCTGTTTATTAAGTCCTTTAGTAAGTTCTTTGCTAATGTGCGTGTAATCAGAGAATAGTTTTGGGTCGATACCAGCAAGCAATCTACTAATGAACATCTCGAATAAAACAGATTATTGGTCATAAAAAGAAAAGGAAAGCATATGGGACATGGAAACGAACTGAACATTGTTTCGGGGAAAGAATTTAATCAGTTAGTACTGAGGTAATTGAATTGAAATGTAAATGAGTGAATAAATAAATTATAATTTCATAAATTTTGTATATATACTTAGTTTTACCGAGGAGAATTGTCATTAAATTTTGAATCTGTTACAAAATAAAATATTTAACGACTGTTGTTTACATTTTTAATCTATCCCAAAATTAAAATAAAATTAAGCCAGTATATTGGAAAAAAGTAAATAATTTTAAATTTAGGAAACAGTATAACGTTTTGGACCAATAAATTCAAAATAGAAAAAAGGAGCATTTAGCTAGCACTGTATTTGAAGTATAACTACACAATAATTCAAAGACAATAGCAGTTTGATATTGAAGATTCGCGTGACTTTGGTTATCGAAATTACGGATTGGAACTTACGTAATCTTATTCGAAACCGAACACAATTTTAAGTCGTATTAGGTAATGCACTAATGTACCAGAATAGTTATATACAGTATAGTTAGTTAGAGTATAGTTATGGGTAGGGTTGTGACAATATGCTTTATAAATCAGAGATCTTAAGAATATCACACGAAATGAAATTGTATCGAATACTATATACCGCTGGTGTAGAACCATTCAATACTCTTTAATTCTCTCCATCTTTACTATTTTCAGGATCTATGATTTTAAAAGCATATTGTCACAACCCTAATAATATATGTGTGTGTACCATAGTACTATCTACAGTCAAAGAAAAGATCGTGTGCAATAATTTCGTGACAGTTTTGTACATTAATAAGATTTGACTGTGAAACTGTGAATTGTGAAATTAGTAAGATGCAGTGAAGCCATCTTCTGAAGACAAAAATAATGTTTTTATATCAATTCGTACTCTGAGGTTTTCTTAACTTCTTTGATTTATCAACAAAGTTTCCATGAGAAAAGCATATAAATTTATTATTATGTAAAGTGAATGGTATTCCTTCTATATTGAATATTAACACTATAAATAAAAGAGATATAGTCGTCATTTTTTAATTATTCGAAACCTGCTATAAATTTTTATTATGATCGTGAAATTTAAAATGTCCTAAGAGTAGGGAAGTTCCTAGTTATTGGACGGATCCACATTGTTGATCAACGAAGTTTATATCGCCGAAACGTCCTTTCAACGAAATGTCATTTGACGAAATGTCTCAAAATGTCTTTTCCATAACGTCTGCCCACCAGTGTACTTTTGTTGCTAGTATATGACATCACTGGAGAGTTAGAGTGGTTTGCCCGCATGCTAATTCCACAGCGATATTGATTCTAACGCGAGAGGTCACAGGTAACGACTGGGTTACCTTATCGCTAATTGCCACGAGTTAACAACATTCACTTAATAATTAAAAAGAAATGAATCATTCTTTCGGAGACGTGTGAGAAAAATACAGAAAATATTAATATTATTCCAAAATATTTAGTTTATACATTTTCATTTAAATAAGAAAATGAATAAAACTGATATTTCTAATAGCCAAAATCTGAGATTTTTAAAAAATTAGTACTTTTGATGCTAAAAAATCCTTTGAAAATTAGTAATAAATTAATTTTCTTTAGAATAAATAAATTGAATTATCATTAATATTCAATAAAATGTTTATATTATTTAACAAGAAATGCTCTATCTAACTGCAGCAAGATCATTCTTTACTATAGACAGAGGAAGGTCTTTCCCGAACGTTTGCCTCTAAATTTACATTATTGAAGATGAGAACACCTTTTACCAAAATTAAAATTTTATATCACAATGATTGTAATAAACTTTATATTAAAGCAATTTCATGGTGAAAAAATAGAGTAAGAAGTTGTAGATAAAGTACACAGTGAAGGAATACCAAGGAGTACAAGGTCAAAGGTCAAAGGCAGAGGTCAGTGCTAAGGGCAAGGTCAGACTTTAACATCAAAGGTCAATATCAAAGGATGAAATAACCAATGACTTTAACTTTTTAAAATGGCATTTAAGTTATTAAAAGTTATTATATTACGGTAATATGTTTTAGTTGGATCTAAGTTGATACCAATTATTTGAAGTAATAAATCACAGCGTGTATGTGGAAGTTATTTATTCATTTACAGTGTTGTGTACAGTGTTGCAATATTTACAATGTTACTTACAATCTTAAATATTTATTGTTATTTACAGTCTCAAATATTTACAACGTTATTTACAGTGTATTATTTCACCTGCTTCAAAAATAAGCAGACGGAGCAATTTTATCTAAGATTTGATCAGTAAACATTAGATGTACTATCAGAGTCAATAGTACCTGATATATTAGATGTACTATCAGAGTCAATAGTACCTGATATATTAGATGTACTATCAGGGTCAATAGTACCTGATATATTAGATGTACTATCAGAGTCAATAGTACCTGATATATTAGATGTACTATCAGGGTCAATAGTACCTGATATATTAGATGTACTATCAGAGTCAATAGTACCTGATATATTAGATGTACTATCAGGGTCAATAGTACCTGATATATTAGATGTACTATCAGAGTCAATAGTACCTGATATATTAGATGTACTATCAGGGTCAATAGTACCTGATATATTAGATGTACTATCAGAGTCAATAGTACCTGATATATTAGATGTACTATCAGGGTCAATAGTACCTGATATATTAGATGTACTATCAGGGTCAATAGTACCTGATATATTAGATGTACTATCAGGGTCAATAGTACCTGATATATTAGATGTACTATCAGGGTCAATAGTACCTGATATATTAGATGTACTATCAGGGTCAATAGTACCTGATATATTAGATGTACTATCAGGGTCAATAGTACCTGATATATTAGATGTACTATCAGGGTCAATAGTACCTGATATATTAGATGTACTATCAGAGTCAATAGTACCTGATATATTAGATGTACTATCAGGGTCAATAGTACCTGATATATTAGATGTACTATCAGGGTCAATAGTACCTGATATATTAGATGTACCATCAGGGTCAATAGTACCTGATATATTAGATGTACTATCAGGGTCAATAGTACCTGATATATTAGATGTACTATCAGGGTCAATAGTACCTGATATATTAGATGTACTATCAGGGTCAATAGTACCTGATATATTAGATGTACTATCAGGGTCAATAGTACCTGATATATTAGATGTACTATCAGGGTCAATAGTACCTGATATATTAGATGTACTATCAGGGTCAATAGTACCTGATATATTAGATGTACTATCAGAGTCAATAGTACCTGATATATTAGATGTACTATCAGGGTCAATAGTACCTGATATATTAGATGTACTATCAGAGTCAATAGTACCTGATATATTAGATGTACTATCAGAGTCAATAGTACCTGATACAGTAGAACTTCTCTATAGTGAACTCCTCTATAGTGAATGTAGAGTACTGAATAAGAGAACTATCCTCTATAGTGAACTCCTCTATAGTGAATGAGGTAGGATGTACCCCGTATAGTGAACAAATTTTCTTTAGTCTGCCATGAATTACCATCAGTTTTAGAAAACTGATGGTAATTCATCGCAGACTAAAGAAAATTTGTTCACTATACGGGGTGTATCCTAAGTCATTCCCTATAGAGGAGTTCACTATAGAGGAGTTCACTATAGAAGAGTTCACTATAGAAGAGTTCACTATAGAGGAGTTCACTATAGAGGAGTTCACTATAGAGGAGTTCACTATAGAAGAGTTCACTATAGAAGAGTTCACTATAGAGGAGTTCACTATAGAGGAGTTCACTATAGAGGAGTTCACTATAGAGGAGTTCACTATAGAAGAGTTCACTATAGAGGAGTTCACTATAGAGGAGTTCACTATAGAGGAGTTCACTATAGAGGAGTTCACTATAGAGGAGTTCACTATAGAAGAGTTCACTATAGAGGAGTTCACTATAGAGGAGTTCACTATAGAAGAGTTCACTATAGAGGAGTTCACTATAGAGGAGTTCACTATAGAGGAGTTCACTATAGAGGAGTTCACTATAGAAGAGTTCACTATAGAGGAGTTCACTATAGAGGAGTTCACTATAGAGGAGTTCACTATAGAAGAGTTCACTATAGAAGAGTTCACTATAGAGGAGTTCACTATAGAGGAGTTCACTATAGAGGAGTTCACTATAGAGGAGTTCACTATAGAGGAGTTCACTATAGAAGAGTTCACTATAGAGGAGTTCACTACAGAGGAGTTCACTATAGAAGAGTTCACTATAGAGGAGTTCACTATAGAGGAGTTCACTATAGAGGAGTTCACTATAGAGGAGTTCACTATAGAGGAGTTCACTATAGAAGAGTTCACTATAGAGGAGTTCACTATAGAGGAGTTCACTATAGAAGAGTTCACTATAGAGGAGTTCACTATAGAGGAGTTCACTATAGAGGAGTTCACTATAGAGGAGTTCACTATAGAAGAGTTCACTATAGAGGAGTTCACTATAGAGGAGTTCACTATAGAGGAGTTCACTATAGAAGAGTTCACTATAGAAGAGTTCACTATAGAGGAGTTCACTATAGAAGAGTTCACTATAGAAGAGTTCACTATAGAGGAGTTCACTATAGAGGAGTTCACTATAGAGGAGTTCACTATAGAAGAGTTCACTATAGAAGAGTTCACTATAGAGGAGTTCACTATAGATGAGTTCACTATAGAGGAGTTCACTATAGAAGAGTTCACTATAGAAGAGTTCACTATAGAGGAGTTCACTATAGAGGAGTTCACTATAGAGGAGTTCACTATAGAGGAGTTCACTATAGAGGAGTTCACTATAGAAGAGTTCACTATAGAGGAGTTCACTATAGAGGAGTTCACTATAGAAGAGTTCACTATAGAGGAGTTCACTATAGAGGAGTTCACTATAGAGGAGTTCACTATAGAGGAGTTCACTATAGAAGAGTTCACTATAGAGGAGTTCACTATAGAGGAGTTCACTATAGAGGAGTTCACTATAGAAGAGTTCACTATAGAAGAGTTCACTATAGAGGAGTTCACTATAGAGGAGTTCACTATAGAGGAGTTCACTATAGAGGAGTTCACTATAGAGGAGTTCACTATAGAAGAGTTCACTATAGAGGAGTTCACTACAGAGGAGTTCACTATAGAAGAGTTCACTATAGAGGAGTTCACTACAGAGGAGTTCACTATAGAGGAGTTCACTATAGAAGAGTTCACTATAGAGGAGTTCACTATAGAGGAGTTCACTATAGAAGAGTTCACTATAGAGGAGTTCACTATAGAGGAGTTCACTATAGAGGAGTTCACTATAGAGGAGTTCACTATAGAAGAGTTCACTATAGAGGAGTTCACTATAGAGGAGTTCACTATAGAAGAGTTCACTATAGAAGAGTTCACTATAGAAGAGTTCACTATAGAGGAGTTCACTATAGAGGAGTTCACTATAGAGGAGTTCACTATAGAGGAGTTCACTATAGAAGAGTTCACTATAGAAGAGTTCACTATAGAGGAGTTCACTATAGAGGAGTTCACTATAGAGGAGTTCACTATAGAGGAGTTCACTATAGAGGAGTTCACTATAGAAGAGTTCACTATAGAGGAGTTCACTATAGAGGAGTTCACTATAGAAGAGTTCACTATAGAGGAGTTCACTATAGAGGAGTTCACTATAGAGGAGTTCACTATAGAGGAGTTCACTATAGAGGAGTTCACTATAGAGGAGTTCACTATAGAGGAGTTCACTATAGAGGAGTTCACTATAGAAGAGTTCACTATAGAGGAGTTCACTATAGAGGAGTTCACTATAGAAGAGTTCACTATAGAGGAGTTCACTATAGAAGAGTTCACTATAGAGGTGTTCACTATAGAGGAGTTCACTATAGAGCAGTTCACTATAGAGGAGTTCACTATAGAAGAGTTCACTATAGAGGAGTTCTACCATATGCGTCAAATAGATATATCAAAAATTATTTAACGTAATAAATTATTAATATTTATATTCATATTTTTCACACTATGCACATAGCTAACTAAATTAATAACATCGAAGGTAACAAAAAGTTGGAGTAAAATTTAAAAAATCCGTTGAAAAAGACAAATAAAAACGATCTTTGTATTTTATCATATTCTATTTTGTGGATCGGTGGTAATTACCTTCGCAAATTTGCGAAAGGTCATGTTTTACACAGCATTTATTTATTTATTTATTTATCATCTTGTTATTCGCTTAACTGAAAAAGTGTTCGACCAAATTGCCTGAAATTTGGTGAAACGATTGGTCCATGTCCAGTGACATGCTGGTAGCATTTTGGGAGCACCCGGTCAAAGGTCAAGGTCATCTAAAACTCAAAATTGCATGAAACTTGGTGGGACGATTGGTCACTATCCAGTTAGCAGTTTATTAGATTTTGGGAGGGAACGGGTCAAAGTGGCGGCGAAGGTATGCGCTCTACCGAGTACACGTAATCAAGTTCAAGGAATTTTGTAACGGCCAATGGAGTATTCAATTTGAAATTAAATATGTATAATCGATTAATTAATAAAATTTTGATTTGACTGACAAAAATTAAAATTATTATTATGTATAACTATGTACATCGTATATACATGTATACTATACTATAAAACTAATCATTAAATTACATGCTTGTCATGCACCTTCATTATATAGATAATAATGCTAATTTTCGTGATACCGATGATTTATTGCTAATTATGTATATAATATATATATGTTTATGTTATATATTTATATATATATAACATGTATTATTCCCATATGAAAATCAAAAGATATAAAAATGAATGTGTTATAAATTTCCATAATAAACATTTTTTTTGAACATGGTTGCTTTGGATAATGTAAATTATTTTAATATATAAATTAAATGAACTATAATTAATCTAATATGTAATATAAAAATTCTTTCTGAAGATATATTCAAAATCTTCCTAAAATTGAATGTTAGTAAACTGTTGTTCTTGTAATCTGAATATTATTATGGCGCGGTTATTATGTTTATAGTCCTATGTTAATTAATTATATGTTAATTAATTATATGTTAATTAATTATATGTTAATTAATTATATGTTAATTAATTATATAACGAAGAAATATAACTGAATAAATAACCATAGAATATTTCACCACATTAAAATATATATTATAAAATTTCACATATTAAACTATAATTAGGGTTGTGACAATATGCTTCTAAAATCATAGATCCCGAATATATTATAAGCGGAGAGAATTAAAGAGCATTGAATGGTTCTACACCAGCGGTATATAGTATTCGATACCATTTCATTTCTTCTGTGATATTCTTAAGATCTATGATTTTAAAAGCATATTGTCACCAAAAACTATTTAAATAAATAGATTTTTATAAAACATACATTAACGTGGAGAAATATTCAATCATTCTTAGTTCAGTTAAAGTATTATTTTGTTCTAACATTTAATTATATTTATATTACTCTTAGTTCCTGAAGGAATTTCCATTTCTGTAAAGATTTTATCCGTCTTGTCTGTAAAGGGCCGTACACACGAAGAGTTTTTAAGTCTTTCCACCAGACTTTTTGCTAAGCTCCTCCTACTTTTTCAACAAGATTATAAGAAAAAACGATATAATTGTTATTTATTTCAGTTGGTATCCATGATACCTGCAGGTATCATGGATACCAACTGAAATAAATAAATATTGTTTAGTTTTTCTTATTTTCTTGTGGAAAAAGTAGGAGGAGCTTAGCAAAAGGTCTGGTGGAAAGACTTAAAAATCTCTTCGTGTGTACGGCCCTTAATGGAAAAATAGTATTTTTATTGAATACCTGGAGGATAGCAGAGCGATTATCCAGCAGGCAGCGACGGCCATCTTGCAGAAGGAGGAAGTCATCCTGCGGGAGGCGTGGAGGGGGTAGCAGACCACGATGAACCTCTCTATGGATACGATGACTAGGGACAGGGCAGAGCCGTGGATCGCTGTGTTCTCCAGGAAAGGCCTTAACTTGCCTGGAAAAGGTTTATACTTTTATTGAAAAGATTTTAGCATTGAAAAGAGATATACTCAAAGGGATTTCCTTATTATTAAGAGGTTTTTAAAATGTCAACTGTGAAGGAGCTTCTAGGTTTCATGAAAAATTTCTAGGTTTCATGAAGGAATTTCTAGGTTTCATGAAAAATTTCTAGGTTTCATGAAGGAATTTCTAGGTTTCATGAAAAAGTTACTAGGTTTATGAAAGAGTTTATAGGTCATTCAGAAATTTTTAAAAGTGAGATTGGTTTTTCACTCAGTTCCCGAGTACTGCGACATTGGCTTATTTTATTCGTAATGTTGTTTAATGAATTAGTGACTAGAATATAATTTTGTGTTCTTTTTTCTGTTGAATATATTAAAGTAGCTATAATAATTGTTTCTCTGTATCAAGCTTGCAATTGGCATATATCAGTAAAAACTATCTGAACTGGTGCTAGAAAATTTGTCCTCGGAAAATTCATCCCCGGAAAATTCATCCTCGGAAAATTCATCCCCGGAAAATTCCTCCACGGAAAATTCCTCCATGTGGCCATATTTCACAAATTAGGGATACAAACAAAGAAAATGTTAGCAATATATGTGAGAGATGAATGCAGTCGCATAAAATTTGGCTAGATAAAAAAAACATATAACAACCATCCAGCATATGTAGCTGTCTATAATATATATATATATAATTTATAAACAATTTAAAATGAACCAAGAAATATAACAAAATCTAATAAATTAACTTTTTAACATGGCATGGGCAAATTTTATAATAATCCATTACTAGTTACACTAACGGATTAATAAAACATTAGATAAAATGTGTATAACAATGGGTGTTAATATACAATTTTTAATTGGTAAAAAACATAATGAATACATCTTGTCACCTTTTACATTGCAGTCAGTCATTACATATGAACTATATGAATTATTATTATGAATTGTTTTATCAGTAAAGCTTAAGATTTCGTTAAACAAGCATGAAGTGTGAAGTACTACAAACTAGCGGATACAAAAAAAAATACATTATACGGCTTTATATCAAAACATTTAACATAAGTATTTTACTAAATTTAAATTAATTATTTTGCGTCAAATGGACGAATTTTCCGCGAACGAATTTTCTGTCGATGAATTTTCCACTAACGAATTTTCTGTGGACGAATTTTCCGGTCACGATCTGAACTGCATCTACCCTGTGAACGGATATTGAACTGTAATTAGCTCCACATACCACACATTCTATATAAATACATGACTATGAAGATAAAAACTAAATCAGTACCATTCCACTCAAATATATTACACATGTAAATTTAGTTCTAACATTCCCAACACATAGAGCACTTTTCAATGCTATTCTGAGTACGAAGGACTAAGATCTATGTCCTTTATTATAGCAGGTAGTTGGTATTTAAGGGAATATTTTGAGTAAAGTCCTGGCTATAAAGGGACAATTTTGTGTAAAGTCATGGCTATATATAATCTCTAGGATTTATTCGCAGGTCACTTAAGTGTAATCACATGACATGCTCCGCCTCATTATCCCTAGGCCGTTCGATTTTGACCTCGATAATTGTACAGTGAAGAACACTGCCAATATACCACGCGTGAAATGAGTGAGGAGGAGAAGCGGTGAGAAGCTTGTGAAGCGGTAAAAAGATGTGAGAAGCAATGAGAAGCGGGGAAAAACTGTGTGATGCGGTGAATTGCGGTGTGAAACGGTGAGAAGCGGGGAAAAGCTGTGTGATGCGGTGAAAAGCGGTGAGTAGCGGGAAAAAGCTGTGGGAAGCGGTGTGAAGCAGTGAGAAGCGGTGCGTAGCGGTGAGAAGCGATGACAAACTGTGAGAAGCGGTGAGTAGCGGGGAAAAGCGGTGAGAGGCGATACGAAACGGTGAGAAGTCCGGTGTGAAGTGGTATTTACAATATTTTTGATTTATATGCTTTAAAATCCTAGATCTTAAGAATATCACAGACGAAATGAAGTGGTATCGAATACTATATACCGCTGGTGTAGAACCATTCAATACCTTAATTCTATCCGTTTATAACGTTTTAGGAATCGGGATTTTAAAATCATATTGTCACAACCCTAATTCACTCTCATACTGGCGAAAAATGGGGCCTGATTCCAATAAGCAGTTATTGAAAAAATAGCATTTAAATTCTGTAAATGTGGCCAGTAAAACACTGATTTTTTGATACACTGACAGACATATTCACTATACACATATACCCATTTCTTCGCCAGCTTATTAGGCCGTTCTAGACTTTAAAGGGCCCCTCCAAGCAATTTTTTTGGTGGTAGTCAATGAAGGTCACGTTTCACATCATTTTGCTGAAAACCACATGAAATTTGATAGCATACTCTTATGTTTAATTCTATATGATTTCAAAGATTTTTATAATCAAAATTCTACAATAGCCTCTATACTTCCAACACTTGCAAATTTTCGTTCTAAAGAAAAAGAATGTGCACCGTTTAACCGGTTTCGTGACCGGACAATTGCCACCCGGACAATTGCCACCCAAATAATTATTATCGGGCCTCTTAACTTAAAAAAATTGTGATAAAATATGCATAATATTATTATTCGATTAATTTTTAATTATTTACATTTTAAGATCAAATTTCTCCATTCATCTTATATTGCTATTTTATAAAATTTATTATCCCAATTGGTGATATAATAAATTACATATTGTTTTTTATAAGATTAATTTCCATCATACACTATTTTTCTATTATAGGCAATTGATCATTTCCATTATAAATTAAATATTTTTTCCTTTATCACCACTATCACTATTAGGCAAATATTTATAAGCTGCAGTACTTGAAATCAGTCGCTCAAATTATGTACATATTTAAAAAAATTTAAACTCCTTTTACATTTTTATTATGCATTTTCAATTTTTTCTTTCCGTTCTAGTGACCGGTTATATTCTATGACACCTGTTATTAGTATTTTACTGTAAAAACATGTTTAATTAACGTTATCAATATACAACATTATTGATTCTTGATCAGTTGTTGATAAAAGCCTTTATTATCTCACCCAGTAAAGTTCTATGTATATTATTAATTGGTAATGGACATACAAAAGATATTTACATTACTACTACTTAATTGAGAAAATTTAAAAGGGAAGAATCCTGATAATAATAATTAGGGTTGTAACAATATGCTACATAATCATAGATCCTAAAAATGTTATAAATGTAGGACTAAACACTATTGATTCGTTTTAAACCACCGGTAAATAGAATTCAATACAATTTTTTTTTATCGTCTATGATATTCTTAATATCTATGACTTAAAGCATATTATCACAACTCTAATAATAATCATTAGGGTGGCAATTTTCTGGATGGAAATTATCCGGGGATGGCAATTGTCCGGGGGTGGCAATTGTCCTAGCACTGTTTTGTTTGAATCTTAACTAGGTAGGTATAATCAATTCAAAATAAATATTCGTGTAATGGTATAAAATAGGAATATATATGAAAATAAAATATAAGAATAATATAATACATGATTATTAATATGATAATAGCATAAATGATCCATTTATACGATAGTTATAGAAATATATATTAAATTCGTTAATCCTTTAATAGAATAGTACGCAGGGTCATTTACTTCAAAAATAAATATCATATATTTTTTATCAAACACAATATCATTAAAAACTAATAATAAAAAATACTAATCATTTATTTTTAATCATTTTCCCATCTAGACATAAGAAACTAGTAAGTACAATCATAGAATAAAGGAAGGCCTACCATAAAACTAAGGCAATCCTCTAATTTCCGCATTATAGGTAAAAGGAAGTAAACAATAGTGCTGCCCCTATGGAATTAGCGGAAACCAAACCATGTAGCATAGGTGTTTGCTGGTAATATTATTCGATCGATATGCTATGACCCAGAAAAATAGCTTCTGCTGGTAAGGAAATATGCTATGAAAATATAAGGGAATTTAGTAAATTATTCGTATTTGAAATTGTGCCTAGTCATTTTTGTTTAAATAGTAATATTTATATTTCATGCATATAATCATATTTTAAAAGATATCTTGTCATATGCAGAATAGTTCCAACTCACATTTACAGAGGTTGAACCAAAAAAAATTGTTTGTTTAATTCATGTTTGTTCTGCTCCGACGAACAGTTTTTGTGGAAACTTTTTCTGTAGGTGTTCAACTGTGTTCTGTAGGTGTTCAACTGTGTTCTGTAGGTGTTAAACTGTGTTCTGTAGGTGTTCAACTGTGTTCTGTAGGTGTTCAACTGTGTTCTGTAGGTGTTCAACTGAGTTCTGTAGGTGTTAAACTGTGTTCTGTAGGTGTTCAACTGTGTTCTGTAGGTGTTCAACTGTGTTCTGTAGGTGTTCAACTGTGTTCTGTAGGTGTTCAACTGTGTTCTGAAGGTGTTCAACTGTGTTCTGAAGGTGTTCAACTGTGTTCTGTAGGTGTTAAACTGTGTTCTGTAGGTGTTAAACTGTGTTCTGTAGGTGTTCAACTGTGTTCTGTAAGTGTTCAACTGTGTTCTGTAGGTGTTCAACTGTGTTCTGTAGGTGTTCAACTGTGTTCTGTAGGTGTTAAACTGTGTTCTGTAGGTGTTAAACTGTGTTCTGTAGGTGTTAAACTGTGTTCTGTAGGTGTTCAACTGTGTTCTGTAAGTGTTCAACTGTGTTCTGTAGGTGTTCAACTGTGTTCTGTAGGTGTTAAACTGTGTTCTGTAGGTGTTAAACTGTGTTCTGAAGGTGTTAAACTGTGTTCTGAAGGTGTTCAACTGTGTTCTGTAGGTGTTCAACTGTGTTCTGTAGGTGTTCAACTGTGTTCTGAAGGTGTTCAACTGTGTTCTGAAGGTGTTCAACTGTGTTCTGAAGGTGTTCAACTGTGTTCTGTAGGTGTTCAACTGTGTTCTGTAGGTGTTCAACTGTGTTCTGTAGGTGTTCAACTGAGTTCTGTAGGTGTTCAACTGTGTTCTGCAGTGATTTTAGGAGTCATAGTCTTGCAATTTTCTTAACAATTCGATTTAGAGTCTGATGGTCTCTCTCAGACAACTTCGACTTTCGGTCAGACTTGTACCTTCGCTTGGACGTTTTTTCTTCTCTTTCAAAGGTAGTCATTACTTTAGAGACAGTACCTATTGTAACGTCAAACATTCGGACAGTTTCTGTTACACTATCGCCTGCGATACGAGCACAAACAATTATTTAGCTTCTCTGAACGTAAGAGAGATTTGCAATTTTTGTTAAGTAATATTTTAAGCTGTCTGTGTAGAACAATCATTTTAAATAAACATTTAATATTTTATCTATACGAAAATCATTGAAATATGGCAAGCCCTGCTTGTCTTTTAATTTTTAAAGATTATCAAGTTAATTCACGATAAACCTTATTCGAACTCCGTACCTAGTATGGTGTGATGTCAAAATTTCAATCATCAATTTCGTGCTATTCGGATGTAATTTTACTGTGTTTTTCTATATTTGTCTGATTGCTATGGTTATGTACAAAGTATTATTGTATTCTCTAATAAATTTTTAAATAAATCTATCTTGTATAAATTATAATTTTCTTCACATCAAAATTTAGGAACGGTACATTTGTTATCAATAGTCAATCAATAGCTAGTTGTATGTCTTAAAACATTTTAGTTAAACTCAGTATGAAACTATTAATTGATTAATTACCAATATAAATTTTCTCAGACGGGGAAATTAAGAGTAGGGGCGGTTCCTGGCCAGAATCTACCGAGGAAATTTGAATCTTTTACCTACTATTACCAATTAAACTTCCTAGTTATATCAAGTTAATTCGCACTACCTAATTACTTCAATAAGATACACCATTCTCGAAAATTTCTGTTTCAAAAATGAATCGTGCTGCCACCTATGTTTCAAAATGTTCTAGAAAATTTCGGTCTTGGAAAACTCGGTCTCAGTTTATAATGGTTTTATTAAAGAACAGTAATAGAAAAAGTTGAAATTATGAGTACTAAAATGTGTAGTTTACTTGTTAAAAGTGGATAACATCATTAATCGTTATAAAATGATACGTAACATTAGTAATTTTGACATGTTTTGACATTTATTCAACATGAGATTTGACCGAAAAATTCGGTCTCCGAAGTTTTGGTCTCGTAACATTCGGTCTCAGGTATAAATAAAACTTAGCAATTTGATGTATAGGGGTACAACAACCTAGCGGATACAGCAAACTACATAACGGTCATTTATGTTTAGACGTCATTTATAATTCTGAGACCGAAATTTCCGGCCACCGTTTCAAAGTAGGTACCAGCCGTTGCTACGCAATCGCAACATTTAGTATCAATTTAAAAACCGTAACGAAACTTGTTTCTTTCAGGAAATTGCGTCTCTGTTTTCTATATTAAATATTGAAAATTAACTTTTTAATCAGAGAAAACGTTAGTAGCCATCTTGAAACATAGGTAGCAGCACCATGCAATTTAAAACCGAAACTTCGTAGAGGGTGTATCTTATTGTTGTATAATATCTTGGATCAACATCTCTTTAGAATATTAAAAAAGAAAGATTATGTCGAACCCCTGTATTTTTTAAAAGGTGATATTATAATAATAATACAGGGAAGCATTCAAATAACGTATTCTGATAATCAAAATTCGACAATTTAAACTTAAAATTTGAAGTAGAAAAAAATTGAAAATTAAATTAAATATTTAATATAATTCCTAATCTCTCATTCTATTCTAAACAGCTTTGAATATTTTCCTAAATGAAATTAGAGAGGAAATATTTTTTTTTTATAAATATAGAATGTATATTAAAATTTTTGTTTAATTTCATTCTTCATACAAAAATTGAATCGATATTTTGAAAGTAAAATTTTCCAGTTTTAGTAAAAATAAAAAATATTATAATTATTATCAAAGATATTTCCATTTTTAAATTGCAATCACTGATAACAGTGTCTTGTTTTATTCCAATTCAATATCAAAACCAAATCCTTCTTCATCCAAGTACTTACAAAGAACGGGACCCATGGACCACGACTCCGGAGTGCTGTGAAGTTCAACCAGCACCGTAGGCAAACACAAGCACAGCACAAGCAGATCAGAAATTGCTAAATTAGTCATGAAATAAACAGGCGTAGATCTCTCCGACCTTAACACGACGAATGGTACGATCAGATTACCCACCACTCCGATCACCAGAATCAATACGATCACCACTGTTGAGATGATCACAAGGTTTGCAGGTAGAGCAAGCTCCACTTTTCCTCTGCTAGTTTCATTGGATAGGAAAGACTCGATTGTTGTGATATTGTTATCAATTGTACTTGTCGAGATATTGTAATCTTGAAAGTCTGCATCTGAAGGGCTTGACCCATTGAAGTAATATACTGATTCACTGGAGACATTGCTAGGTATTTTAATAAGCCAGTCGGAGATATTCGAGTTCAGTGCGGAATCATCGTTTTCCATATCTAAGAATTGTTCAGATTATCCAGAACAAGAAGCAACATCTTTATAGTCAAATTTAAGAGTACATATTTAGAGAGATCAACAACTGTTCTCGTTCCCAGCCCCTATGGATAGACTGACACTATCCCTCGTGTGACGTTCTCTCTTATAGTATGGGGGTCATCAGCGTCCACATTGCATAAAATGATAAGGGAATACTGCCTCTTCTAACCATCAACATTGCGGCTAAATCTCGCGTCAAATGATCAAGCAATTATCTTTTGGTCACCACTTCCGACAGCTATTCAGGATAAGGTCCACAGATTAAAATTGATGACTCAATTTTCACTCTGGACGCCCTGACACATTGGATAATGACCGAATAAACTATATATCTAAAGCTTCGTCGCGGAGATTGTGAAAATTAATGTTTACTATATAGTATAAGCTTATACGGTAAATCAATGATAATTTTAATTACAGTGAATACATATTTAGATATACTATCATAGAAGAGGAGGAGAAACCAAACGTAGTAACTATGAACAGTGCTTTATTAAAAGGAGCTACAATTTACTAAAAATTCATCACACTACAATAGATATCTTTATTAATGGTTCCCTCTACATTACATTTTTTATAACTCTATTCATTAGAACTAGTGTACTGGTAATGAAACTACAAACCATTTCAAATTTTGTTCTACAGTTTTACTGCACATAATATGTAATTTAAGTTATTTTGGAGATTTTCTTCTACCCTCCGAATCTCAAGCGAAGTAAAATTAGGACCCATTGCCGAAAAATTCAAAACAATAACAAAGCTGATAGACTAAAAATGGCTGAAAATACCGTTACCTAAATGCCATTACCCTAAAAATACATTAGGTACCTAAAAGTGAACCTATGTACCTAATTACCTTTAATTTTACGATAATACGAGACAAAGTTCGTATTTAAAACTTTTTCTTCTATTTAATCTTAGAAATGTTAGACACTAGACTGTAAATTTTGAGTGTGAATATCTATTTTAAAATTAATTACGAAGTTAATATTTGATCGATTTTTTAACTGTGATATATTACGTAACCTTAGCTTTACAAATTTGAAGCATATTCAGAGAGATTCTAATTTGAAGTGGGGAGGACCTATAATATTTAAAATATACAAAATAGTAGCACATATAGGTACTCATCTCACAGACAGCATTCCAAAATAAAGCAAATAACAATCAATTCACATTGGTACGGGAATAATTAATAAGGAATTGCTTCCCACAAATCACGGTGGCTGACAGAAGCCGAACACATGCTAATTTAAACATTATTCAAACCAGACTAATTAAATCTACACCCAACCAGCCTATATAACTTACACACTATAGAAATATTCAATAGAACACAATATTATCCTACATCTCCCTCTGGTGGAAGAGTTTGGAAACTTAAATCCTGGATAGCATTTAATAACTACAGTGCGCGACGAAACAGTTTGCAACAATGAATTTTCAAAATCTGGAACACTTTATCACAGTTAAAGTAGGTATTTATTTGAAGTTTACTTATTATTGAAGCTTTAGGTTTACTATTGGATTTAGAGTTTACTACTGTTAAAGTGAGATTTAGTTTGATTAATTGATAGGTAGATTAGGAGTTATTTATTGATCACTTTTTATTTAATTATTGTTTAAAGGTATCAACCAAGTTTAAAGAAACACTCAAATAGTTTAGTCATTAAATAATAGTAGAATACTGCCTATCTATATAAGAGCTGATACATTGTTGCAATACGCAATAAATTATATGGTTGATAAATAAGTAAAATTGTTTCGTTTAGTTAGCGTCGTTACAGTTGGTAACTCGTAGTAAGTAAATAGGTAGGTAGGTAAGTAAGTAGGTGCACACTGACTAGGTCATCATGAAGTGTGCAGTACAACAAACTAGCGGATACAACAAACTACATTACTGTTTCATGTTAAAAATATATATTGTTTGAGTAATTTCAATGAAAACACCAGTATTTTCTTAAGTTCTCAATCCTTCAGTAATACATAGGAAATAAATAACTTTAAACCCTCATATCTCAAAAACCATTCGTTTCTACAAAAAACGGTTTCGATTTTCGGATTTTATGGACAAAAATACTTATATAAAAAATTGAATTAAATTTGGTGGGGGTCGAAACAAAGAAATAATTGTATTAGGGACAGAGAACAATTTCTTTGTTCATAACGCGCTTACTGTCTAATTTTTTTATAATTTGAGAATTGAACAAGTCTTCAAGCTAAATATTCGCTTGTACTCATTATAAAACAACCTATAGTACCTAATTCTCTGACAATTTCACTCGATAGAATTGGATTGCATATTAATTAATAATACTTTTTACATATATAAACAAGTTCTGACTATTAAAATATTCTAGGGTACCGTTCTACTTTAACATTAGTCAGAGATATCGTGTGGGAGAAAAAGTGTTTGAACCGATCTAAAGTGATGCGAAAATGGCGAAAGGAAAGATGCTTAACGGGTCTAGGACATTTCGTCCACGGACATCTCGTCCACGGACATTTCGTTCAACGTACATTTCGTCCACGGACATCTCGTCCACGGACATTTCGTCCAACGTACATTTCGTCCACGGACATCTCGTCCACGGACATTTCGTCCAACGTACATTTCGTCCACGGACATTTCGTCCACGGACATTTCGTCCACGGACATTTCGTCCATGGACATTTCGTCCATGGACATTTCGTCCATGGACATTTCGTCCACGAATTGCTTTATTTTGTATTTTAAAGTGCATATGGAATATATTTCATTTTATTTCTCACTATTACATTAATAGCCAGGTGTAAATATATAATATTATTATAGTGATTTAAGCCGAAACAATTCATATGAACACATAAAAAATGTTTATCTATCGATCACAGTTATGAAATTAGATATGCTAAACGAGTTGACCGTATCATTAAATTATTTACCTCCTTTAATATTTTGCATTAATTAATGAGTTATGAGTATCCAAAATATGGAACTGAAATAACAGGGTACTAACAAGACTAAAAGTGGAAACGTAAGAATGAGAATAAAATAATTACAATAGAGGTACATATATACTAATTATTTTGTATGCTTTTATGGAAATATGGAACAGTCCAAAAACATTGACGTGTTTACGATTATATAATTTAACGAAACCCTAAAAAGTACCAATATATAGCTTTTTATTTTATATCACATTTAATTATCAATCAATTGTTTAGTAGTACATATATTTTACATGTATGTATTTTATGTAGTCACTGTTGAAAAAAATTCTGTCATATAAAAACTAATTTCTGTACCAACAATGCTTCCAATAAGCTAATCTGAGTACCTACTAATATTGATGTTTATGGTAGTTATTGTGAAAATACACCGCAAATAATGGAAGTTATTGTAAATATAGGGAAAAAGTTTCCGTTTTCATAGGTTTATGTACTATAATATCTACGAGACATGCCTCGCTATTATTGCAGATTTTATAAGACTGAGGTACAATAAAAGTGAGGCCTACCTGTAATCATTAAATAAAGTATTTAGTTCAATTATTTTCCTGTTGCTTGCCAGTAAGAGCAGGAGAAGAAGATTGTGATAAGATTAAGGCAAAAACCATCAAAAATGGGTGTTTTCTACTTTTATATTGTAGAATATTATTAATAATATATAATAAACAATATGTACACTACACATTATAATTGTAATACAAAATAAAGTGTTTCGTGGACGAAATGTCCGTGGACGAAATGTCCGTTGGACGAAATGTCCGTTGGACGAAATGTCCGTTTTACGAAATGTCCGTGGACGAAATATCCGGGCACGATGCTTAACACAGAGTGGAAAAAAACACAAATAATCAGCCTACTGAGCGTCAATAAAAAACAGTAGAAATTAGCAAAATCATCAAACGTGATCATCGTAAGTTCAAAAGATTTGTCGTTGATTTCAAAAGATTTGTTGTTGAGTTCAAAATATTTGCTGTTGAGTTCAAAATATTAATCGTTGAGTTAAAAAGATTTGTCGTTGAATTAAAAAAAATTGCCCTTGCTACGTGGGTATAAAATTATAATCATTGTAGACAATTAATTTTTTTTTTAATTATTATATTTTTTTCTATTTTCCGTCCTATTTTCGTCAAAAGTTCTGTAGTATTTATATTCTGCTCGTATTTTAGAAGCAGACTGAGCTATGTTGCGTTAGAAAAAACACTGGTGTAAAAAACGCAAGTGTGAAGGGCTCATAGCGTATTAGAGAGCTCATAGCGTAATAAAGCTACTTCGTGTTTACATTATCCTTCCTAAAGCATGAATAAATTTAACACAATGAGTCATTATTTTAACAAACAAAAGAAAAATGAAGGAATTTTTTTATCTCTACAAGGGAATCTTTTCAACTTCTCGAATGAAATATTTTAGTACACTTTTCTACCATATGAATACTTTTCAATTTACCAATCAAAATTTACCAACTATATTTAAACAAAATAATTGAATAATAAAAAAATAGAAGTGGAAATATTTATTTTCATTCAAATAGGATATAAATTTTAGAATATAGCAAAATTTGGATACTAAAGAAGATCATCAGTTATTTCTTGATGAAGCAGATGGAATCATGCTGTCCTTTTCTTCGGTGAAGTCAAATTTCCTGCAAACAGAGTCAAACCCGCTACTTTGTTCTACCTAACTATAGAAATTCATTCGATGTCGTAGAAGATGAACTGTCATCACTAGAACAAGAAGTTGTTATGTCATCATCTAAAATTTCAATGGAAAGTCCAGCACTGTTCTGCATGGAAGATGAACCAATGAAATCACTGCTGTTGTTAGTTACCGTTGTAAAGCATTCACAATATTCCGCTGATTGAGTAGAACTAGGAGAATACTGACGCTATTCTGCTGACTGAGTAGATCTAGGAGAATACTGACGCTATTCTGCTGACTGAGTAGAACTAGGAGAATACTGACGCTATTCTGCTGACTGAGTAGAACTAGGAGAATACTGACGCTATTCTGCTGACTGAATAGAACTAGGAGAATATTGAAGCTATTCTGCTGACTCAGTAGAGCTAGGAGAATCAAGATGGCGGATGGAGGAGGAGAGTACATTTCTCCCAATAGAGTTACGAGAAATAGATGTTGGTAGTTATGAACTGATGGAAGAAACAGAAAATGAAGATTCGTTACTTGACTGAGGCTGATCAGCAGAATAGTTTGTAACCAACAAATTATCAGAGGTGAAAGTATTTGAATTTTATGATTATTCTTCACAGGCCAAAGATGGAGTAGTGGACAAAGGAATGTCACTGGAGGAGGATACTTCAGCTATAGGAATAACAGTACTGGATGAAAGATTGGGGCTGACAGGTATTGTTTCAGAAAATGAAGGATGGTTTCTTGAAGAGAGTATTCCTGAATTAGAAGAATAGGTACTGGAAAATGATGTCCCTTGATTTGAAGTACGACTACTGAATAATGGACGGGTGCTGGAAGATGATGATTTGGTGCTGGAAGATGATGTACCTTCATTTGTACAACGGCTATTTGATGATGGACGGTTGCTAGAAGATGATGTGCCTTGATTTGAAGTACGACTACTGGATGACGGATGGACACTGGAAGATGATGCAGATTAATTTGTGGAACAGCTACTGGAAGAGGGACGGGCACTGGAAGATGATGTAGATTGATTTGTAGAACGGCTACTGGATGAGGGACGGGTAGTGGAAGATGACGTTGATTGATTTGTAGAACGGCTACTGGATGAGGGACGGGTGCTGGAAGATGATGTAGATTGATTTGTAGAACTGCTACTGGATGAGGGATGGGTGAAGGAAGATGATGTGGATTGATTTCTAGAACGGCTACTGGATGAGGGACAGGCACTGGAAGATGATGTAGATTGATTTGTAGAACGGCTACTGGATGAGGGACAGGCACTGGAAGATGATGTAGATTGATTTGTAGAACAGCTACTGGATGAGGGACGGGCACTGGAAGATGATGTAGATTGATTTGTAGAACGGCTACTGGATGAGGGACGAGTAGTGGAAGATGATGTAGATTGATTTGTAGAACGGCTACCAGATGACAGACAGGCACTGGAAGATGATGTAGATTGATTTGTAGAACGGGTACTGGATGAGGGACGGGTAGTAGAAGATGATGTAGATTGATTTGTAGAACGGCTACCGGATGACGGACAGGCACTGGAAGAGGATATAGATTGATTTGTAGAACGGCTACTGGATGACGGACGGATAGTGGAAGATGATGTAGATTGATTTGTAGAACGGCTACCGGTTGACGAACTGGTGCTGGAAGATGATGTAGATTGATTTGTAGAACGGCATCTGGATGATGGACGGGTAGTGGAAGATGATGTGGGTTGATTTGTAGAACGGCTACTGGATGACGGACGGGTACTGGAAGATGATGTAGATTGATTTGAAGAACGGTTACTGGATGAAGGACGGGTACTAGAAGAGGATGTACCTTCATTTGAAAAACGGCTACTGGATGACGGACGGGTGCTGGAAGATAATTTACCTTTATTTGTATAACTACTAGTACTAGATGATGGACAGACACCAGATGGAGATGAAGGAAGAATGATGTAGTTAGATGTTGTTTCAGGGATCAAAGAATGGCTACTGGATACTGGCTTAGTGCTGTCTTCTTTTGTAGGTAGAGTGCTTGAAATAGGTGTAATATTACTCTTTGAAGATGTTGATGATGAGCAGGAGCAGATATTTGGTGGTACAAAAGCTCTTGAACTCAGGTGATTCACAAAAGAGGTTTCAGAAGTAATCGACTGCAATATTTATTCAGAAGACATCTCATTTAACTTTGGCGACGATTTCACTTTTTCGTCTTTTGAAGACGATGATGGTTAAGAGCAGACAGTTGTTTAATCCACTTGATCATCATTCTCCGTAGGTTCATTTATTTCAAATTTATAGTAAGAGGCTTCAACATTAACCTGATAATTGCAAGCTGGTGCTACTTCTTCACAACAGTTTTCAGTTGTGCTGCTGCTGTATTAACACAGATTCTTCTTTTTCTTGCCGAACAACTTCTCCTTCAAATGTTTTCTGTGGTATCCTTTGCACGGATTTTGAAGTGAGCTTGAACTGCTCGAAGATTTTGATGAAGTCGAACATTTCTTTTACACGCACTTTTTGCAAAGTTGAACCTCCTCAACAGCACCGCATTCATTTCCTCTCAATACGCAGGCGCTGGAATTAGTTTCCTGATTTGGGTTTCCTGTATTTCTCTCCATATTTTCTTAATCAATTGTAGAAATTCTTAGCTTCGAAATTTGGATGTAATTCTTTTGATAATTTCTTTGTTGAAGCTTCTTTTCAGTAGGTTCGTAGTATGACTACCGACTGAATTGCGTCAAGTTTAGTTTTTATATCTTTAGAATTGGCTCAGTACGTAGAATTGATACGAGCTTTTGGAGTCAATTTAATGTTTTTAAATTAATTTCTATCGATTTATTAGTTTTTGAATATATTAGTGATTTTTTTTTTTGGTTAAGAGAATAGGTACTAATTTAGAATAATTAATTGAATTATATTTTTATTTAATGGAAACTATATAAAACGAATTTTTAAATAGAACTGGTCCCTTCACACTGGTGAATTTCAAAGTCGCCTTTGAAAAATGCTCAGGGCAAAAAGTTTAGCTACAATTGATTTTAACGGAGCCCTTCACACTTTCGTTAGAAAAAATGCTGGTGAAAAAACGCAAGTTTGAAGTGCTCCTATAAAATCAATTGTAGCTAACCTCTTTGCCATGAGCATTTTTTGTCCTCTCCAGGCTCCGGAAAAAAATGAGTTTATAACATAATATTATAGAACTAAGTTCTACGATCATTATTCCGCGAACCGCATACAATTTAGTTCAGTATATATTTTATTATTTGCTTTTAAAGTTTTTTAATACTCTGTGAGCAACAATTGAGCGAATCTCCAACGTGAAGCTGAGAAAGAAGATTGTACACTCTTTGTTTTGATTTCAAATTTAAATTTTTAAACAAACAATGCGTTTCTGGCCTTCTTTTAAGATATTAATTCTTTATAATAGTATATAAATATTTCTATAATAAGTTTATCCAAATTTAAACCTTTAAACGAATCACAAATAGATTTATTATACCAAATACCTAGTTGATAATCAAAACAAATGATGTACATTCTTTTTCTTCAGACTGAAAATTAGGAAGTCAGAAGTAAAGTAGGTTTTGTAGAGTTTGGATTATAAAAATCTTTAAAAGCATATAAAATAAAGAATATGCTATCTAATTTTATGCGGTTTGCAGTAAAATGATAAGAAACATTAGCCTCGTTGAATAAGGCAATAAAAATATTTGCTTGGAGGGGACCTTTAAAGGCAGTGATGAGAAACGCAAGTGTGAAGGAGGCCTAAATCTTGTCATTGATTGTTGAATCACAATTCCTGGAAAGAAAAATGTACTCATGAATAAAATCCATGGCGATTAATAACTAAGTGTTCGTTTATAGTCGTTTTCCAATTCTATTATGAACTGCACGGCTTACCTTACCTCAGTCATGTATTTCAGAATCTGCTAATTCCGATCATCTGGTGACACAGAAAACTGAAACTCTTGTGTTTTCGACCCGTTGAAAACAGTTGTAGCAAAGTAAACACTATGTTTTATAACTCTGCACTATCGCTGTATCTTCAAAAATGTTCATATTTTCCGCTATACCTATAGGCAACATGAAGCGTGGCACACGTTTTTATCAGGCTGACTCGTATTTCATTCAACTTTAATATCACATTATCACGCACTATCTTTATCGTCATACATGTTTTCTTCAACTAGGTGACGTGATCGCAAACACAATTTCTTCTTTTCTGTACTTTAAACCAGGATACAGTAACATAGGGTATGGTAATCAGCTGATCGAATCTATAGTTTGACGTGACCACCGGGTGACTGGAAATGGCGACTCTGACCACACTTTGAAACATGAGAAAACCTACTTAAACTTAGTTACTTCCAAATTTAATTTTTTCTTATCAATTACTAACTAGGCATTGATTAAAATGTATTTCCATTACTTTTTATCCGTAATTGTTATTCATAGGAACTACAATTTAGCAGTTAGCTAGCACTAGTTTAGGCTCCTATAGGTAGCATATGTTCAAGACCCTATTTTTTATAGATAAGTTAAAGAAATGAACAATAAAAACACACCTGAATTACATCTATATATTCAACTTTGAGGTTCAATAGCCATTTTCGCTTTTCTTTTGCACGAAACCCATATAAAATGACTTTAAATTTCTCGATATTAAAGGTCCTCTCCAAGCAATTTTTTTTATCACTTAAATCAACGAGGCTAATGTTTCTTACCATGTTACTGCAAACCCCATCAAATTTGATAGCATATTTTTAATTTTATATGCTTTTAAAGATTTTTATAATCCAAACTCTACAAAACCTATACTTTACTTCCGACTTTCTAATTTTCAGTCTGAAGAAGAAGAATGTACACCATTTGTTTTGATTGTCAACTAGGTATTCGGTTTAATAAATCTATTTATTATTATTTTAAAGGTTTTAATTTGGATATACTATAATAAAAAACTTTTATATACTTGAAGAAACAATTAATAGAAGGCCAAAAATGCATTGTTTGTTTAAAAATCTGAATTTGAAATCAAAACAAAGAGTGTACAATCTTCTTTCTCAGCGTCAGGTTGGAGATTCGCTCGATTGTTGCTCACAGAGTATTAAAAAACTTTAAAAGCAAATAATAAAATATATTATACTGAACCGAATTGTATGCGGTTTGCGGAATAATGATCGTAGACCTTAGTTCTATAATATTATTGTAATAAACTCATTTTTTTCCCGGAGCCTGGAGAGGACCTTTAACATGCAAATACGAGGAATTATGAGCCGCTCGGTCACAAACAAGAAATGTGTTGTTGTGGTGACGTCATATTTTTGTGTCGTCTACTAGGTACTATTCCCGTTTATGTTCCTGTACCCTGGTTTACTCTGAGTCTATAGCTAACTAGTCAGCTATAATGCCTATTCAATGCAGTGTATTTGCATGTTCTAAAATACAAAGTAAACAGTCTAGTGTTAGATTTTTTTTTTAAATTTCCTAAGACATTGCGCTCAAGAGACAATGAATAGCGAACTGTCGACGCAGTGGAAAGATAAATACCATGAATTAAATAGTTAAAAGGATATTCGCACTTGAAAATGACGCGAAAGTGTGACGTCACGCGAGCGACTCATGACGTCACCTGGTATACAGATACTCGCATCGGAAATATTTGGTTATAGATCTTCATGAAATAACTTTTGATTACTTGGTCAAATAGATAGTTAAATGCATCATAAATGTTAATATATAATTATATATATATACCTAATACTGAAATCATTTATTGAATTTAGCTCAAATGATATTCAATAATAATTGGATTTGTGTCGACTACGATCGATTGTATATTCTCCAACAATGATTGAAATTGAAGAACTATATAGAATAATTTCTAATATAAAAATGTAGGTATAAGAACTATTTATCACGATAAAATCGATATGGTGAAATATATATAATTAATATTTGTCGGCGGATTTCTTCAATTAAGGAATGAATGAAAATCACAGATCACTAACTTTATATTGTTGTTCATGATATATACAAATTAAAAAAATGAATAAAAAAAAACTGTATAGAATAAAGTAGCTAACACCACAACAACACATTCCTTGTTTGTGACCGAGCGGCTCATAATTCCTCGCATTTGCATGTTAATATCGAGAAGTTTAAAGTCATTTTATAAGGGTTTCGTGTAAAAGAAAAGTGAAAATGGTGATTGAACCTCAAAGTGGAATATATAGATATAATTCTGGTGTGTTTTTGCTGTTCATTTCTTTAACTTATCTATAAAAAATAGGGTCTTGAAAATATGATAGTTAACTGCTAAATTGTAGTTCGTATGAATGACAAATAAGGAAAAAATAATGGAAATACAATTTATCCAATGCCGAGTTAGTAATTGATAAGAAAATAAATAAATTTGGAAGTGACTTAGTTTAAGTAGGTTTTCCCATGTTTCAAAGTGTGGTCAGATTCGCCATCACGTCAAACTAGATTCGATCAGCTGATTACCATACCTTATGTTACTGTATCCTGGTGATGTGAGCGCGTGCACTCAAATTCTTTTTCCACAATTTAGATAATGGCGTGATTCTGCACGCAAATACTTTTTTCCGTACTTTAGACAATGGCTTGAGCGTACACGCAAATTTTATTTCCCGACTTAAGTCAACTAAGTGACGTTTATTTCCGGATTTTAGTAATTCACCTAAAATATTCAATCCAATTGATTATTGTCTGTGTATTCTTCTCAATTCTTATACTAAAACTAATTTGTATTTTCAGGAAGCACGGACAGTTGTTTGAAGCAGTCCAATCTCCTCATTATCCCTGCAAGAAGAAGATTGTTGACTGTCGACGGGTCCTACGAATAACCCAAATGAACCCAAATGAACCCAAATGAACCCAAATGAACCCAAATGAAACCCAAATGAATTCAAATGAACCCAAATGAAACCCAAATGAACCCAAATAAACCCAAATGAACCCAAATGAAACCCAATTGAACCCAAATGAAGTCCAACGAATAACCCAAATGAACCCAAATGAAACCAAATGAAACCAAATGAAACCAAATGAAACCAAATGAAGTCCAACGAATAACCCAAATGAACCCAAATGAACCCAAATGAAAGCCAAATGAAACCAAATGAAACCAAATGAACCCAAATGAACCCAAATGAAACCAAATGAAACCAAATGAAGTCCAACGAATAACCCAAATGAACCCAAATGAAAGCCAAATGAAACCAAATGAAACCAAATGAAACCAAATGAAACCAAATGAAAGCCAAATGAAACCAAATGAAACCAAATGAAGTCCAACGAATAACCCAAATGAACCCAAATGAAAGCCAAATGAAACCAAATGAAACCAAATGAAACCAAATGAAACCAAATGAAACCAAATGAAACCAAATGAAAGCCAAATGAAACCAAATGAAACCAAATGAAACCAAATGAAGTCCAACGAATAACCCAAATGAACCCAAATGAAACCAAATGAAACCAAATGAAACCAAATGAAGTCCAACGAATAACCCAAATGAACCCAAATGAAACCAAATGAAACCAAATGAAACCAAATGAAGTCCAACGAATAACCCAAATGAACCCAAATGAAAGCCAAATGAAACCAAATGAAACCAAATGAAACCAAATGAAACCAAATGAACCCAAATGAAAGCCAAATGAAACCAAATGAACCCAAATGAAACCAAATGAAACCAAATGAAGTCCAACGAATAACCCAAATGAACCCAAATGAAAGCCAAATGAAACCAAATGAAACCAAATGAAACCAAATGAAACCAAATGAACCCAAATGAAAGCCAAATGAAACCAAATGAAACCAAATGAACCCAAATGAAACCAAATGAACCCAAATGAACCCAAATGTAGTCCTACGAATAACCCAAATGAAACCAAATGAACCCAAATGAAGTCCTACGAATAACCCAAATGAAACCAAATGAACCCAAATGAAACCAAATGAAACCAAATGAAGTCCAACGAATAACCCAAATGAACCCAAATGAAACCAAATGAAACCCAAATGAAACCAAATGAAACCAAATGAAGTCCTACGAATAACCCAAATGAACCCAAATGAAACCAAATGAAGTTCTACGAATAACCCAAATGAACCCAAATGAACCCAAATGAACCCAAATGAAACCAAATGAAACCAAATGAAACCAAATGAAGTCCAACGAATAACCCAAATGAACCCAAATGAAACCAAATGAAGTTCTACGAATAACCCAAATGAACCCAAATGAACCCAAATGAACCCAAATGAAACCAAATGAAACCAAATGAACCCAAATGAAACCAAATGAACCCAAATGAAACCCAAATGAAACCAAATGAAGTCCAACGAATAACCCAAATGAACCCAAATGAACCCAAATGAAACCAAATGAACCCAAATGAAACCAAATGAACCCAAATGAAAGCCAAATGAAACCAAATGAAACCAAATGAAACCAAATGAAACCAAATGAACCCAAATGAAACCCAAATGAACCCAAATGAAACCAAATGAACCCAAATGAACCCAAATGTAGTCCTACGAATAACCCAAATGAAACCAAATGAACCCAAATGAAGTCCTACGAATAACCCAAATGAAACCAAATGAACCCAAATGAAGTCCTACGAATAACCCAAATGAAACCAAATGAACCCAAATGAAACCAAATGAAACCAAATGAAACCAAATGAACCCAAATGAACCCAAATGAAGTCCTACGAATAACCCAAATGAAACCAAATGAACCCAAATGAAACCAAATGAAACCAAATGAAACCAAAATGAAACCCAAATGAAGTCCTACGAATAACCCAAATGAACCCAAATGAAACCAAATGAAACCAAATGAAGTCCTACGAATAACCCAAATGAACCCAAAATGAAGCAGAAACAACCCAAATGAAGATAAAAACGAATTAAAATGAAGTAGAAAGAGAAAAAAAAGATTCAAATGAATCTTACCTTATTTTTATCTTACCCTCTTTTTATCTTACCCTCTTTTTATTTTACCCTCTCTTTATCTTACCCTCTTTTTATCTTACCCTCTTTGTATCTTACCCTCTTTCTCTTACCCTCTTTTTATCTTGCCCTCTTTTTATCTTGCCCTCTTTTTATCTTGCCCTCTTTTTATCTTGCCTTCTTTCTATCTTGCCCTCTTTTTATCTTGCCCTCTTTTTATCCTGCTTTCTTTTTATCTTACCCTCTTTTTCCGTATCTTCTTTTTCCGTACCTTTCTTCTTCCGTATCTTCTTTTTCCGTACCTTCTTTTTCCGTACCTTCTTTTCCGCACCTTCTGTTTCCGTATCTTCTTTTTCCGTACCTTTCTTCTTCCGTACCTTCTGTTTTCGTACCTTCTTTTTCCATACCTTCTTTTTCTGTACCTTCTTTTTCCGTACCTTCTTTTTCCATACCTTCTTTTTCCGTACCTTCTTTTCCGCACCTTCTGTTTCCGTATCTTCTTTTTCCGTACCTTCTTTTTCCATACCTTCTTTTTCCATACTTTCTTTTTCTTCTTTTTTAAAAGCAAAAAAATGTATCCTTTTTTCCCCAAGAAAGGGGAAATAAGTTATTAAAATAATTCGAAATTCTTGAGAAAGAGATAATGTTATTTCAGAGTTATTGAAATATATATAGTTATTTCTATTTTAAATCATATTTCATAACAGGGAGTGTACCCCTTCATGTACAGACGGGGGTGTTAGAACACATCAGTGACAGATGTTGTTATTAAACATATTGTGTAATTTGGTGAACTTGATAGTTTCACCTATCACTGTGAATATTAATAATGGTGACCGGACGTTTCGTTAACGGATGATTCGTTAGTAGGACTTTTCGTTAATCGTTACTATAGGACGTTTCGTTACTAGGACGTTTCGTTACTAGGACGTTTCGTTACTAGGACGTTTCGTTACTAGGACGTTTCGTTACTAGGACGTTTCGTTACTAGGACGTTTCGTTACTAGGACGTTTCGTTTCTATAGGACGTTTCGTTACTAGGACGTTTCGTTTCTATAGGACGTTTCGTTACTAGGACGATTCGTTACCAGTTTATTTTTTTATGAATTGGAAACGATTTTTATTAGACAATTTTATTTTAGACTACAATTTTATACCAATCCCATGTATTACAAGTTTTACTACTTCAAAAATAGCGTCTACTTTTTAAACATTATATTTTTTATTCGTTTAGTTATACATTGATTTTAATCAGATGTATTAAAATTAATAATCATTACTTAATTTCTTTGATTAGAAATGCTGGAAGTGAAAATACCATGGATTGCAATCGATATACAAGTTAAATAACAATAAATCTATTTTTTTTTTGTCCTCATACGATTGAAAATGTGGTTCAGTCCGAGAACTCGGAGATAATACCTACATTGGGAAAATCTTTTGTTTTTCATATTTTGGAAAATGTTTTAACGTTAGTGTAAAATTCCAATTACCAGATGTTACAAGTTGCCGAATGAAAATAACTTAAAGGTCTCCTCCAAGCAAATATTTTTATTGTCTTATTCAACGAGGCTAATGTTTCTTATCATTTTACTGCAAACCGCATCGAATTTGGTAGCATATTTTTAATTTTATATGCTTTTAAAGATTTTTATTATCATAACTCTACAAAACCTATTCTACTTCCGACTTACTAATTTAAGAAATTTTCAGCCTGAAGAAAAAGAATGTACACCATTTGTTTTGATTGTCAACTAGGTATTAGGTTTAATAAATCCATTTAATATTCGTGTAAAGGTATAAAATTGGATAAACTTATTATAGAAACGTTTATATACTTTAGGAAACAATTAATATCTAAAATAATGACCGAAAACATATGGTTTGTTTATAAAATTCAAATTTGTAATCAAAACAAAGAGTGTACAATCTTCTTCTTGAGCATCAGAATAGTGATTCGCTCAATTGTTGCTCACAGAGTACTAAAAAACTTTAAAAACAAATTATAAAATATATACTGAACCGAATTGTATGCGGTTTGCAGAATAATGATCGTAGACCTTAGTTCTATTATATTATGTTATAAACTCATTTTTTCCCCGGAGCCTGGAGAGGACATTTAATGAAAATAAACATAACCTTCCGCAATTTTGCGAAAGTAATAATTATTTTCAATCATATAAGAAAAGACTATATAATTTAACATTTCAACTCTTTATTCTTATTCTTTTATACTATTTTCTAAAATGTTTGAAAACTTCCAGTAATTGGTTCACATAGGGAAAAATATTCAATAGCTATATATTTATAATTTAAGTGATTTGTGTATTTTTCAGTCTATAACTCATTTCGAATTATAAAAATCGTTAGTAGCGATTTGGAACGAAAAAACTGGTAACGAATTATCGTGCTAGTAACGAAACGTCCGTTAACGAAACGTCCGTTAACGAAACGTCCGTTAACGAAACGTCCGTTAACGAAACGTCCGTTAACGAAACGTCCGTTAACGAAACGTCCGTTAACGAAACGTCCGTTAACGAAATGTCCGGGTACGAAATGTCCGGGTACGAAACGTCCTAGCACCGTTTCGTCCTAGCACGTTGTTGTTATATTAATAACAACAAATGATGGTTGTTTTAACCCTTCACTGCGAATATTAATAACAACAAATGATGGTTGTTTTAACACTTCACTGCGAATAGTAATAACAACAAATGATGGTTGTTTTAACACTTCACTGTGAATATTAATAAC
>CANNZV010000193.1:432676-451885 GCA_947561585.1 Caprella mutica
GTTTTAACACTTCACTGCGAATATTAATAACAACAAATGATGGTTGTTTTAACACTTCACTGTGAATGAATACCGGATAAATACCAAATGAAAACTAAATGAATACCAAATGGAAACTAAATGAATATCAAATGAATATAAAAAGAATATAAAATGAAAATCAAATGAAAATCGAATGAAGACCATATGAAGACCAATTGATTACTAAATGTTTGAATTGTTTCTACTTCATTTGAATTCGTTTTTAGCTTCATTTGGGTTATTCGTTTTTAGCATCAATAGTGTTGTTTCTGCTTCATTTGTGTTGTTTCTGCTTCATTTGTGTTGTTTCTGCTTCTTTGGGTTGTTTCTGCTTCATTTGGGTTGTTTCTGCTTCTTTGGGTTGTTTCTGCTTCATTTGGGTTGTTTCTGCTTCATTTGGGTTGTTTCTGCTTCATTTGGGTTGTTTCTGCCTCATTTGGGTTGTTTCTGCCTCATTTAGGTTGTTCATTTTTAGCTTCATATGGGTTGTTTCTGCTTCATTTGGGTTGTTCGTTTTTATGTTCATTTGGTTTCATTTGGGTTCATTTGGTTTCATTTGGTTTCATTTGGGTTCATTTGGGTTATTCGTTGGACTTCATTTGGTTTCATTTGGGTTTCATTTGGTTTCATTTGGGTTCATTTGGGTTATTCGTTGGACTTCATTTGGGTTCATTTGGTTTCATTTGGGTTCATTTGGGTTCATTTGGGTTATTCGTTGGACTTCATTTGGTTTCATTTGGGTTTCATTTGGTTTCATTTGGGTTTCATTTGGTTTCATTTGGGTTCATTTGGTTTCATTTGGGTTATTCGTTGGACTTCATTTGGGTTCATTTGGTTTCATTTGGGTTATTCGTTGGACTTCATTTGGGTTCATTTGGTTTCATTTGGGTTCATTTGGGTTCATTTGGGTTCATTTGGTTTCATTTGGGTTCATTTGGGTTATTCGTTGGACTTCATTTGGGTTCAATTGGGTTTCATTTGGGTTCATTTGGGTTATTCGTTGGACTTCATTTGGTTTCATTTGGGTTATTCGTTGGACTTCATTTGGTTTCATTTGGGTTATTCGTTGGACTTCATTTGGTTTCATTTGGGTTCATTTGGGTTTCATTTGGGTTCATTTGGTTTCATTTGGTTTCATTTGGTTTCATTTGGTTTCATTTGGTTTCATTTGGTTTCATTTGGTTTCATTTGGGTTCATTTGGGTTCATTTGGGTTATTCGTTGGACTTCATTTGGTTTCATTTGGTTTCATTTGGTTTCATTTGGGTTCATTTGGGTTTCATTTGGGTTCATTTGGGTTCATTTGGGTTATTCGTTGGACTTCATTTGGTTTCATTTGGTTTCATTTGGGTTTCATTTGGGTTCATTTGGTTTCATTTGGTTTCATTTGGGTTCATTTGGTTTCATTTGGTTTCATTTGGGTTCATTTGGTTTCATTTGGGTTCATTTGGGTTATTCGTTGGACTTCATTTGGGTTCATTTCGGTTTTATTTGGGTTCATTTGGGTTTCATTTGGGTTCATTTGGTTTCATTTGGGTTTCATTTGGTTTCATTTGGGTTTCATTTGGGTTCATTTGGGTTCATTTGGGTTCATTTGGTTTCATTTGGGTTCATTTGGTTTCATTTGGGTTATTCGTTGGACTTCATTTGGGTTCATTTCGGTTTTATTTGGGTTCATTTGGGTTTCATTTGGGTTCATTTGGTTTCATTTGGGTTTCATTTGGTTTCATTTGGGTTTCATTTGGGTTCATTTGGGTTCATTTGGTTTCATTTGGGTTATTCGTTGGACTTCATTTGGGTTTCATTTGGTTTCATTTGGGTTCATTTGGTTTCATTTGGGTTCATTTGGTTTTATTTGGGTTATTCGTTGGACTTCATTTGGGTTCATTTCGGTTTTATTTGGGTTCATTTGGGTTTCATTTGGTTTCATTTGGTTTCATTTGGGTTCATTTGGTTTCATTTGGGTTCATTTGGGTTCATTTGGTTTAATTTGGTTTCATTTGGGTTCATTTGGTTTCATTTGGGTTCATTTGGGTTCATTTGGTTTCATTTGGGTTCATTTGGTTTCATTTGGGTTATTCGTTGGACTTCATTTGGGTTCATTTGGGTTATTCGTTGGACTTCATTTGGTTTCATTTTGGTTCATTTGGCTTCATTTGGGTTCATTTGGGTTACATTTGGGTTCATTTGGTTTCATTTGGGTTTCATTTGGGTTCATTTGGGTTCATTTGGTTTCATTTGGTTTCATTTGGGTTCATTTGGTTTCATTTGGGTTCATTTGGTTTCATTTGGGTTCATTTGGGTTATTCGTAGAACTTCATTTGTGTTCATTTGGGTTCATTTGGGTTTCATTTGGGTTAATTTGGTTTCATTTTGGTTCATTTTGGTTCATTTGGTTTCATTTTGGTTCATTTGGCTTTCATCTGGGTTCATTTGGGTTCATTTGGGTTCATTTGGTTTCATTTGGGTTCATTTGGTTTCATTTGGGTTCATTTGGGTTATTCGTAGAACTTCATTTGTGTTCATTTGGGTTCATTTGGGTTTCATTTGGGTTCATTTGGTTTCATTTTGGTTCATTTTGGTTCATTTTGGTTCATTTGGTTTCATTTTGGTTCATTTGGCTTTCATCTGGGTTCATTTGGGTTCATTTGGGTTCATTTGGTTTCATTTGGGTTCATTTGGGTTTCATTTGGGTTTCATTTGGGTTCATTTGGGTTATTCGTAGGACTTCATTTTGGTTCATTTGGGTTTCATTTGGGTTCATTTGGGTTTCATTTGAGTTCATTTGGGTTCATTTGGTTTCATTTGGGTTCATTTGGGTTCATTTGGGTTCATTTGGGTTCATTTGGGTTATTCGTAGGACCGCTGTCGACTGCCTTTGCCGTACTCTTTGAGCGGTTAGGTATGTGCCCAGTGGGTTCCCACTCCCCAAATCTTTGCAGAGTTGCAGGTAACACTATAAGCTCCTGGAAAGTTGTTGCACACGCAGTGGCACTCTGAATGTGGTGTTTCATCATTTCCCCCTTGACCGAATTACAGTTACTCTCGTCTCTCAGCAGCAGATTCAGAATCTCCCGCAGCTAAATTAATAGTAACATAGTAATTAATTCAAAATCTCCCGCAGCTAAATTAATTGTAACATAGGAATTAATTCATGATCTCCCGCAGAGATCTCCAATTTCTAAAATTCAATCAAAAACTCCCGCAGAGACTAGAGAGTCTTGGAAAAATGTTCCATATATATTCTAGACTGCAGACTGCCGACTGGCGGCGGAACTGAGCATGAATTACCGGAATGGAGTTGTTTTATTGAGAAATATCCCTGGTTATGTAATTTAGGTATATTTTTGGTCCAAATGATATCATAGACATATTTAACCATTTTATACTCATTTCTGGCTCTGCTCGCTCGTAATCGCTATCCAACGTTTGAAATGGACACCGTGATTCCGCATTATAATAGTATTAACGAGTTATATATATTTAGCACCTACAAATTTCTCTATATAGTTAGGTATCACAGTTCCTAATTAGACAGGTAATATGATGCAATAGTTAACAAATTTTATTGGTAGCTTAAACAAATAGTAATAATCAATCTAGCTAGTGAAAACTGTAGTGATCATACTTATTCCACTAGATACATACATTTATTATCATATATATTTCTATAATTATTGTGTTACATTGAACAAACAGCAGTTGAACGCTCTATGTCTATGAAATATATTTGGTAGTTGGGTATATTAAGTTCGATCCAAGTTATATTAGTTACCGTGAAATAATCACAAAAACTTGTATCCATTTTCTATGTCTACGAACAGCACTTATTTCGAGACATGACTCGAAATAAGCCAAGTAAAATAGTATGTCTCATAAACTCACCATTTGTCTCTCCAACTCTCTCCAAAATTCAACAAATTCTCTCCAAAATGATCAAATTATCATTAATTCTCTCCAAAATAACATTGTAGCATAGGAGAAAAATAGATAAAACTCGCCATTTGCAATTGAAGGGCTCAAAATAAGTTAAATAACTGTCACAAACTCGCCATTGAAATGGCGAGTTTGGACATGCTTTATTACTTGGGTTCAAATAAGTAGGTACCACTTTTATCAAAGTGGGGCCTGCATGTAATTCAAATATTACAAAATGATATATACCGGTAAATTACCTGTTGCATCAAAGTGGGCATATTTCTTTACCCGCGAATACAAACCCTATACTATATTTTAAGACGCTACGCACATTATTACCCTCACATATGCCAAATATCAACATAATGTTCCAATTTGAAATTGAGAACCGTATCTATTTAATTTCTCTAACAATATTCAAAACGTAGTAAAATAATCATAAATGTTAATGACTATATTTCTCCAATATAAATATAAGAATGACTATATTTCTCCAATATTTTAACATCTTGTGTAGAATGTTATATCAAACATTCCTGTTGCCAATTACCCTCTTTTAAGCCTATCAAGTTGTTAGCATCTTTCTGTCTCATTTACCTTGGTGATTTATAGATATTCTAACACGCACGGTCAATGTCTCTCATATAAAGTACCAGTACCTAACTGTGTAATCCTATTGTGCTTTGTACCACATAACTGAGTGATTATTTAGAGTATTATAACATTATTGATAAACAAAGACTAATTACATATATTTTCAGGATTATTCAATGGTAATAATATATTTAAATTCAAAGACAATGTGACAACAGACTCAACTAACCCATATATATTCTTCTAACGGATACTAAGGGTAAATATTTTCCTACCTTTATTTCATTTATTTCTCTGCATGCAGTAATAATATTATTTCTCCTTATCTCATCAGTACCTAGTTATTTTATTAATATACTATTTAGGATATATCCAAAGTAATATTCAATGTCAATGTTAATTATTCATTTCTCGTATATTATAAATATTATTATAAAATATAAATATATATTGTCTTTAATATAATCCCAATTCAACATCTAACTGACGTATGTATCAGGTTTCAATGAATAAATGTTCTAGAACAGTGACCCGTTCATTCTGCTGTCTCGTTTTCTATGCGAAAGATAATATTTGTGAAAATTTTAACATAAACTACGTCATTCTGCTTTCATGCCTAACTTCCTAATTCAAAGAAGTTCTCTTCATCTTAAATTATTTAATTGATACTAATTCTATTCATCTGATAAGTAGCTCAACTGAATTCATAACGAAAGATAATTACGTAATTCATTAAAAATTTAAATCATCATTATCTATGTTATATTAGTTAAAATATGTCGAACCCTAATTATTCTAGCTATCTTTTTCATGGGGCTTCTGATTAGACAGCTTATTTCCTACGTCTACTGGTTTGATTGTTACTGACTGGTTTGCCACTACAGAAATCACAACCACTACTGCTTCTGGTTTAGACATCTGTTGATGTTATTCAAATCTACTGTTTCCAGTAATTCACATCATACTATACTAGTGTTGGGATCGTCCTACTCTACACGAATCAATCTGCTGATATCTACATATACCTCGAGCTGGCCTCATATATATCTCGAAATAAGTACCGTTCGTAGAAATAGAAAACGAATACAAGTTTTTGTGATTATTTCACGGTAACTAAAAAAACATCAATATTGTAATTCAGAAGAGGTTATTAGAAGCAATTGGTTCAGAAATTCAACATATCCCATTTTAGGGTTAGTTCTGTGTTATCGCACAGTTCCATATTTTCGAACATGTGAAAATCTGTATATAATTATTATCATTCAACTTTTATATCAATTATTCATGGTACCAATTAGCAATTACTAATTAGAATAGAAGTTAAATAAAAATTATTATATTTTCATTTCTGACGTGACCGAAAATTAATTGTAGAACCAATCAATAACTTGGATCAAACTTAGTATACCCAACTACCAAATATATTTCATAGACATAGAGCATTCAACTGCTGTTTGTTCAATGTAACACAATAATTATAGAAATATATATGATAATAAATGTATGTATCTAGTGGAATAAGTATGATCACTACAGTTTTCACTAGCTAGATTGATTATTACTATTTGTTTAAGCTACCAATAAAATTTGTTAACTATTGCATCATATTACCTGTCTAATTAGGAACTGTGATACCTAACTATATAGAGAAATTCGTAGGTGCTAAATATATATAACTCGTTAATACTATTATAATGCGGAATCACTTGTGTCCATTTCAAACGTTAGATAGCGATTACGAGCGAGCAGAAATAAGTATAAAATGGTTAAATATGATATCATTTGGACCAAAAATATACCTAAATTACATAACTAGGGTTATTTCTCAATTAAGTTGTAATACGAAATCACGCACAAAAATTACTTTAGTCTCTCCTCAAAGTATTTCTATGAAATATCTTATAAAGAAAACTAATTTCAGCATAGACTCTTGTAAAATGTCTGTCTATGTTTCATAAGTTTTTTAGCTATTATGGGACGAAACGAGTGTAAAATGGTTAAATATGATACCATTAAGACTATATATCGACCAAATGTATAACTAAATTACATAAATAGGGATATTTCTCAATAAAACAACTCCGTTCCGGTAATTCATGCTCCGTTCCGGTAATTCATGTTCCGTTCCGGTAATTCATTATCCGTTCCGGTAATTGTATGAACCGGAGAAATAGCTGCCAACATTTTTTCATCAATTTGTCTAGTCCTGAGTCCTCCAACATTTTTCCTGTTTCTCCTCCAAAAAGAATGGTAATATAGGAATTAACAGCTAAATATCCTCCAACATTGCAGGAATTTTTTTATTAGAGAAATTGAATATCTCCTGACATATCATTGGAATTTACCACCAAATACAATCTGGCACTGGTCCACTGGACAGTGGACACCCACATTGGTCTAAATAATATTAATAATAGTATTAAAATTATTAAATTAAGTTAACATGGAAAATTGCTGGTTTGTATTTGGTGCAATGAACTCCTCTAACTGTGACAGTCTGACTTTTTCAAAAATCTGAGAAATAGCTGCCAACATTTTTCATCAATTTGTCTAGTCCTCCAAAATTTTTCCAGTTTCCCCTCCAAAAATTAATGGTAATATAGGAATTAATAGCTAAATATCCTCCGACATTGCAGGAATTTTTTTATTAGAGTAATTGAATATCTGCCAACATATCATTGGAATTTACCACCAAATACAATCTGGGAAAATTGTGGCCGGATTATTCAGGAGACTAATTTCAAGGCCTCAACAGTCGCCGGATAAACTTCACAACTTCATGCATCTTTTGCAGACTGGGTGGACAGTGGGCATAGGCCTGCATAGCATTATAATTTATATTGAGAAAATATAGGTACATTAATTTTGCTACGAAGTACGAACACTTCTGAATTAATCCCTATATTTACATTAATTTTGCTACAAACAGAATAAGAGATCTCTATGAACACAGTAACTCTTTACCAGTTTCTGAAGACTGCGCCCAAGTCCTATTTACTTCCTATGTTCCCATGTTATTTACTGCGCCAAAATCCCAATTTCTGACTCTGTAAAAAAATCAGGTGTCTGAGGAGACCTTCTTTTCATACTTGGTAAAATTAATGTAAATATAGGAATTAATTCAAAATTGTTTGGAGAGAATATCCCAAATATCTCCCATATTCTGCAGACTGGATTTAATTCTTTGGAGACAAATTGCCCCAAATATTAAATATCTGGAGACTGATTGTGCTTGCTTTGCAGACTGTGGTCCTGGGGACAGCACTAGACTGCACTTGCAGGAACTGGTAAAGTGTTCTCTCCAAGAAAATAAGAAATCCTCTTTTCTGGTTTCTGCTCTCAAGAACCAACTGATTATCGCTGTAAAATATCAAATATGAATTGCCAACATACTATTTAGGAAAAATGTTAGCTGACTTTTCAAGATTTTATAGAAAAATCAGTTCTGTTAGTTTTTTTATGGATTATACCTATAATAGCTATTTTCTTCATTCTCATAAATGCTAGATTGCTACCGTCTTCTAATAAAGAAAATATTGTAAATAATAAATCAAATTCATTGCAGAAATAAAGAGCAGCTAGGTATTACATTTAACAGAATAGTTATTAGGGTTAAAAATGAATTTCTTCTATTATTATTAGGTTAAAACTTACTTACTCCAAATGTTGAGACAATAAAGGGGAAGTTTCTTTTCTGTCTGTTGTCTTGGAGAACTAGAGACAAAATGACAACTGAATAGAAGCAACTTCCACTGTCTTGGTGAGTAATGAGTTTCATTTGCTTTTCTTTTTATTATTCAATAACTATTTTCTTGTATTGTTAATTTCTTTGAGATAGATATAATAAAAAACTACTTACCTCCATTGAGTCTATTCAGTTAAAAATTATCATAATGTAAATAGTCAGAGCTACCTCTTTTAAAACCTAATTTAACAAAAATGCTCACAATGTGCCAATTACCTAAGTGTAAATAAGCAAACATTTCCAGTGGTAATTATCTTCAATAATTCTAATATATTATATACTTCATTGTTTCAATTGAATTTTATTGCTATACAAATTGAGTATAGTTACTTTAATAGTGGCTATGACTAGATATATTTTGGAAAATAAAAATCTATTTGAAATTTTTCTTATTGGAATTTATAATTAAATAGCTTAGATACAATCTTGTAGCAGACAAATGTGTAGTTCATTTATAATAGCTAGCTATATCAATATAAAATTTTTAATATATTAACTATAAGAGCTTTATAGATGGAAGTTCATCATCCATGAACCATAAAGATAACTTGAATGAAAGAATTTAATTTAATAGATATACCTAACATTATTATCTTTATTTAAAACTAACGAGTAATTTAAATTTTAAACAAGTTAGTTTTTGAACCATTTTCAAAATATTACTACCTATTATATACTACCTATATTTTGAAAATGGTTCAAAAACTAACTTGTTTAAAATTTAAATTACTCGTTAGTTTAAATAAAGATAATAATGTTAGGTATATCTATTAAATTAAATTCTTTCATTCAAGTTATCTTTATGGTTCATGGATGATGAACTTCCATCTATAAAGCTCTTATAGTCAATACATTTAAATTTTTATATTGATATAGCTAACTATTATAAAATGAACTACACATTTGTCTGCTACAAGATTCCTATTTTCTCAAATATTTTATTGAAACAATCCATTAAATTAAGTAGCAATACTCTTGTTTTCAATAGGAAAATATTGTCTTTTTAAACAAAAAAACCTTGAGAGTTTACATTAAAATGTATTATACAACCTCATATATTACTTATTGCAGATAATGGCTGACCATTTTAACGACCCTGAGATGGCAGCGGGTGGGTTTTACAACGACAGACTAATGTTGGATGCGGATGAACTGGAGGAGGAAGTGAACAATCTATCTGACGCTGAAATGGACGAGTATTTTGACGACATAAGTGATGATAACTCTGACGGAGTGGGTGAGGAGAGAAACAACTACATCATCAAATCAGATGGAGAAAGAGAGTACCTTCTCAGTCTTGATGAGATGAATGAGAGTGAGTTGAAGAATTTACTCGAGGAACTCAAATATAATCCTACTCGCTCTCACTTCTACACGTCACTCAAAAATGAGTTGCCTCCGGCTAATGTGCATTATTGTGAGTAGTCAGATTAGGAAAATACTGTTGTTAAAGAACTTTATTTGAAACATCTTTATTGAAATAAAAGTATAAAAACTTATACATCAGAATATTACAATATAAAAAATCAACAAAAAACATTAGAAATTAATCATTCAAGCCCGTACATAGGTAGTTAATTAAGTATACTTTTATTTTTAATTCAAATGTTATCTCCACACTTTCCCCATGTAGCTACCACCTTTTCTATCCTCAAATTGCTTATTGATATTCTTGGAAGATTTAGAAATCATTAAATAATATCTGTTGAAAAATGGTTACTCTGCAGAATTATTTTCAAAAAGACTTATTAATCAGCTACTTATATAAATAATGAGAAATTAAACTTTATTTTTCTAAGTAAAAATGATTGCCAGCTGTGATGTTTGTTTTCCATTTAATTACTTCATAGTATTATTTTTATTATCTCCTTTATAGAGCCTATTTCCCTTCTGTCTGCTTCTTCCAGTCCCTTGTAGCTACTTAATTTCCTTTTGATGCTAGTGATGGTTCCAAACAGACGTTCAAACCCCTTCTAAATAATAATTATCTCTTCTTCAACCCCTACTAATCTATACTATTAATTTCCCTCGTGTGTTTATTTATTTTGTGTCCGCTTTTACACGATGGGTATTAAACATGATGAATGTAACTATGATACGAACGGGATTATATTGACTTGCTATTTAAATTCCCCTGTTTTTATTCAATTTTAAAATGTATTTTATCTATAAAATAAATTAGACTCAAGTGGTGAGTCAGTGGCCAAAATAATATCGCGTCTTGCGGGAGGCTAAAATCCTTATTTTTGGGTCACGTGACTGGCAATCTAGCGTCAGTTTAATGGAGAAAAGATATAACTGAAACAAAATTTAGTGGAGAAATGATATAACTGAAAAAAAAATTTAATGGAGAAATGATATAACTGAAACAAATTAAGGTTTTACACAGTCTTCCTTAGCGTCCTGCAATCGCTGCAACACTTCCTCTCTCTAGAGTAGTTTATCATAACTCTATGATTAGACTATGCAGAAAAACAAATTCTAATTGAATTCATTAAAAGTAACCTAATAACGGGTAAGAAATTGGTACTGATGTTGACCTGTTATTTTTAACGTGAAAGTACACTAGTTATCTGATAATCATCTTCATTGCAGACCCTGGCAAGTTGAAAGAACAGAACACTTCCACTCAGCCAGGCCAAATAGTCTCCCCCAACTTGTACCCTGATCTTCATGTCCTGGAGGTGATGTTCTACTTCTGTTCTTTCTGGATGGGGGCTGGCTACAGTCTCTACATGTTCTACCGAGCTGGCCAGAGTAAGATATTATACTACAATAAGATACACCAAAGATATTATACTATCAATAAGATACACCAAAGATGTTACACTACAATAAGATACACCAAAGATATTATACTACAATAAGATACACCAAAGATATTATACTACAATAAGATACACCAAAGATGTTATACTACAATAAGATACACCAAAGATATTATACTACAATAAGATACACCAAAGATATTATACTACAATAAGATACACCAAAGATGTTATACTACAATAAGATACACCAAAGATATTATACTACAATAAGATACACCAAAGATGTTATACTACAATAAGATACACCAAAGATATTATACTACAATAAGATACACCAAAGATATTACACTACAATAAGATACACCAAAGATATTATACTACAATAAGATACACCAAAGATATTATACTACAATAAGATACACCAAAGATATTATACTACAATAAGATACTCCAAAGATATTATACTACAATAAGATACACCAAAGATATTATACTACAATAAGATACACCAAAGATATTATACTACAATATGATACACCAAAGATATTATACTACAATAAGATATACCAAAGATATTATACTACAATAAGATACACCAAAGATATTACACTACAATAAGATACACCAAAGATGTTATACTACAATAAGATACACCAAAGATATTATACTACAATAAGATACACCAAAGATATTATACTACAATAAGATACACCAAAGATATTATACTACAATAAGATACACCAAAGATGTTATACTACAATAAGATACACCAAAGATGTTATACTACAATAAGATACACCAAAGATATTATACTACAATAAGATACACCAAAATGTCCATTCAACCAGTGTCTTTTTTTCAAATAGATATTTTACTTTATATCTTCAGTTAAGATTTATTTCTTAATAAGACATAGCCTCACTTGCTAGCTAATTTTAATTCCTCGTTTCCATTTCTCCTCAGAATGGTCCTCTTACTTGGCACTGGCGAAGACAAGGTCCATCTTTGGGTACTTCAGAGATGCCTCTGACATTGAGTGGTACGTGTGGCCTTCCTTGCTACTGCCTCATATCTACCTTGCAGTGATCCATGGCCTCGTTGCCTGCTTCATTAGGAAGAGGTTTCACAGAGTGAGTATGATTATGAATATTGTATCCATCTTGAATATCAGAATATATAATTGATACTAGATAGATATTTAGATATGTTTCTTCCAGTCCCCTGTACTTAATTTCCGTTTGATTTCAGCAATATGGCCTTTGGTTCTGAAGCAGACGTTAAACCCCCTATTAAAATTTTAAAAGTACCTAGCGTATAAATAGCTATATATTTTTTTTCTTGTATTGCTCCATATTTATCATAGCTATAAAACATTTTCTTTAAATAATATTATTGAGTGAAAAATAATAATTGCCTTTTACTTTAATTCTAATATTAAGAATCTATGATTCACAACCTATGTATCAATAACTAATATTTTCAGCTTGATATGAACCTTTTCTTTCGAACAAGACCTTTTAATAAGACTAATCAAAAACTAATATGCTATATTAAAATATGCCTCTAACTTTTTTTTATTCTTTTCAGTTTCTTTGTCCCTACTACATTCTGTCTAGCTGCACAGCCATTTACCTAGCAGTGGGTCCTGTAGGTCTGGTGCTGTGTCTCACAGTCCCCTCCATTATGTTCACCGTACACCTAACCCGCAATAAGCAGCTGGTGTGGGCCGCATGGTGGCTCATCCTGCTGCTGTTCAATGCCGAGCCAGTCACCAACACGCTGGAGAATTTCATGTTTGCTGTGTCGCAAGGGGACTATAAGGTTTCTGTGATGGTTGCGTGGATTATCCTCAGAAGTCTCAGTTACTGTCTTGAAACATGTGACACGGATCCCGATAACAATGTGCCAATAGTTACGCAACTTCTGACCCTCTTTGCATACTGTCTCTACTTGCCGCTGATTTTCACAGGGCCGTATATGCCGTACATTGACTTCATAAAGGGTCTTAACGCTCCCTATCTTGCCTGGACTAAAATGAGGGTGTTTAAACTCTTTCTGCAGTTTGCTAGGTTTCTTTGGTGGTACTCAGTTGCCACTTTCCTCACACACAACTTTTATGGTCACGCATTCCACTGGTCACCTAACCTGGTCATCAGGATGAACACCTGGGCTCTAGCTGGCTTCATTTACTATCTCATTATGTTCTTTATCATCAAGTATGTGGTACTTTATGGCATTCCTGGAGTACTGGCATCTATAGAGGGATATGAAGCTCCGCCTCCACCCAAATGCGTCCTCATCCTCTACCGTTTTTCACACCTGTGGCGTAACTTTGACGCCGGTCTCTACAAATTCATGACACGACACATTTACAGACCTTGGGTTGGTTACGCTGGCACTACTTTCACTGCACGACTGCAGGGCATCATTCTAGTCTTCACATTCGTGTACGTCTGGCATGGAGTAACACCGCAGGTTCTCCTATGGGCAGCCATTAACTGCTTTGGAGTCATACTGGAAAAGGGAGCAGACTATATCGCCGAGACAGCCACTTACCAGAGGTTAGAACGGAAGTTTCTCTCCGACAGAATGCGCAGAAGGTGGTATGGTCTCCTCAGCATGTTCTTATTAATGCCCTCAGTGGCCTCGCTCTCCATTTTCCTCACTTCTCTGGAGAATGCCCAAACTGTTGGCAAGAGAGTTTTCGTGGAGGGTTTTCCGACTGTGTCGCTCACAATGCTCTTCTTCATGTACTGCATTGCACAAATAGGTTTTGAAATGCAGAACTACAAGCTGAGGTCACAACAAAAATCCCTCAAAACGAAATAGTACAGGAGGAAGGGTGGACGCTTTCGTCTGCCTTGATAAGCTTATACCAAAGCTGAGGCCACGCCCACACTTAAAGAAAGATAGTACCTACGTACACCAAAAAAGAGTATTCAGCTAGTAACACTGTTCATTAGAAGTTCCATATCCATAATGAAGCGTGCCTGATGTAGCTAACAACTATCCGTGTGATATCTGACATCACACTGAAGTACTCGAGCTAAAAATTATGAGAAAAGATTGGCAAGAAGTCGTCTGAGACGCGAGGTTATCTTTGACCATCTTGCAATCTTTCTTCCTGTCTTCGGACTCTTTTTCAGTGTGCGCACTAGATGGTATCACCGTGTTACCCAGTACAATCTTTCTATCTTTCTTTTGGTGCGTGCACGGCCTAACTCTGATAGCTTTTCTAGCAAAGCTAACTCTGCGTCAGTCTGTCGTACTTAAATGAGGCATTAGCTTTATTTACACCCAGAGTGAAAATTATGGTGGGGCCATAGGAAATTCAGTCCCTCTTAATCTTCTTCGCCCCCACCATAACTTCGTCTCCGGGCAGCCATATTAGTTTTAGATTAATTTAGATGAAATATTTTTATATTTTTCTCTACCGACTTAGATTATATATTAAGTGTCACATTAAGTACGTTATTTAAATCCGCATTTTGTTATTAGTGTAAGTCACTGTAAGAACATAGGTGGTCTATTGTACCTTCTAGACTATTATTTAGAAAATTTGACTTCACAGGGTAGCTTTTCTGCATCCATGAGCATTGTCACTGAAATCATGTCTGGGAGATGTTCTAAGTTTTGGATAGTCACTTTAAATTTAATTTTGTCATTTAGATTAAAGTTGTGACAAATTGTAGAAATTATACTACTGTAAATATTATAGTAAAAACTAGGGTTGTGACAATATGCTTTTAAAATCATAGATCCTAAGAATATCACAGACGAAATGAAATGGTATCGAATACTACATACCGCTGGTGTAGAACCATTCGATACTCTTTAATTCTCTCCGTCTATAATACTCTCCTATGATTTTCAAAGCATATTGTCACAACCCTAGTAATGACACTTTGCAAGTAGCTACTTACTGAGATTATTAGAATTTAGAGGTAGGTTCTATTTTCTCTTTTCATTTAATTTATAAACTCTAATCTTATCTAGAATAATTATAGTATTCCGTTGATGTTTTACTCCTATGGTAGGGTAAATTCTGAGTTATCGGTCAGTTCCACATTTTCGATCATATAAAAAAAATGCATAGTTTTGGTTGGTATCTAATTTTGGTTAAAATTTTGTTTCTGGTTAAATTTTATGTTTTTAATGATCGAAAATGTAGAACTGACCGATAACTCTGAATTTACCCTCGTTCTATTTTTTTAATTTTAGGGAAAGTCTTTCATTAACAATTTTGATTCTCATCAATTTGTTTTTTTTTACATATATTTAATTAAAAATTAATTACATTCCTTGATATAATAATTCTACTCAAATTTCTTATAGATGTTTTTCATTAGGGTAAGATCTGAGCTATCGGTCGGTTCCGCAATTTCGATATAAAAGTTTTATTATTATAGACTTTTTTTTAAGATTGAAACTATGGAACCGTTCGACAACATGGAACTTACCCCTTTAAATTATTTAATTATCTGAAATGCCACCAGATTTGTATTGTTACGTTTTTTTGTTATTCATTTTTGTAACATTTGATATTTGCCAATAAATTTTGTTCTATTGATTGGTTTCTCTCCCCAAAAATGTATATGATAATCTATCCTAATAATTTCCCTCGTGTGTTTATTTATTTAATTTTTTTTTTTATTATCCAATTATTTATTTATTTGGTGTCCGCTTTTACACTAAGGGTATTAGACCTGAAGAATGTAACTATGATACGCACGGGAATATATTGACTTGATATTTAAATTCCCCTGTTTTTATTCAATTTTTAAATGTATTTTATCTATAAAATAAATTAGACTATGCAGAAAATTTAATTAAATTCATTAAAAGTAACCTAATAACGGGTGATAAATTGGTATTGATGATGACCCGTTATTTTTACCGGGAAAGTACACTAGTAATTAATATCACCTTCATTGGATTCTTAATTAGAGTCACGTCACAGTACTCTGAAAGTGGAGGAGAACTTGTAGGTCGCTCCCAGAGGCTCTATCCTAAAGCTGTCTGTGGTGAATGGAAGAGAAGAGGGTGATGCACCTTGGGCTCCGAACTGTTGTAATTTGGATAATTACCAACCGTCCCACCATATTTCAGTCAATTTGGTTAAGTACTTTTTGAGTTATAATTGACCTTGACCTTTGACCGGATCGCTCTCAAAATTTTACCAGATGGTCATTATTATAGACCAAAACTCAGGCAATTTTGTTGAATAATTTTTGAGAAATGCGAATAACAAAATTAAAAAATTACCTTCCGCATTTTGCCCAGGTAACAAAGTCTGAGTTAATTTTTTGTTTAGTTGAGTATTTCGTATGTTTTGATTTAGGATTTTGTAAATATTTTTAATTTCCACAAGTTTGTGAAACTTTTTTTTGGATGTAAAATAAATAAAAAAAACTTGACTTCAATTTTGATACCTGACGAAAAAGATTTTTTGGTTGGTAGGCTAAGTTCCGAATTATCGGTCAGTACTACATCTTCGGCCATATAAGAAAAAACAAAAAAATTATTATTATTCATAAAATAAATAAATATGATATATATAAAAATTGTTATTATTAGATAGCACTGTGTAATAATAAAAAAATTTATATCGTTTTTTCATATATGACTGAAGATGTAGTACTGACCAATAATTCGTAACTTACCCTATTTATGGAACCATATACTAGCAGGCCTGGTGCTAAATGGATTCAGCGTATGAATTTAGTTAGTTTTTTTCATGACATAACAATACTTGACACAATGAGACTCTGACTCATCTGTATGAGTCAATGTGACTCATCTGTATGAGTCAATAAATGTTCAATGCCTGTAAAATATATTTAAGTTACGGAGGCGGTACAGTGAACTCCTGAGTTGTGAAGTACTGGTTTCTTCATAACTCAGGGGCACTGATAGTTTTCTATGATTAAAATCTTCGTGAAAACTATGGTCATTGAGGGTATATCGTTTTCTATAATTTAAACATAGAAAATATTTCATAACTCAGGTCCTTCATTACTCGAGTGCTTTATAACGAAGAAGTTTTACTGTAGTTATTTTGGTATTTTTAAAAAGCCTTTATATCGTATCTTGTATATCATATTTATATCGTATCTAGTAATAGTATATCATATTTATATCGTAACTTGTATATCATATTTATATCGTAACTTGTATATCATATTTATATCGTAACTTGTATATCATATTTATATCGTAACTTGTATATCATATTTATATCGTATCTTGTATATCATATTTATATCGTAACTTGTATATCATATTTATATCGTAACTTGTATATCATATTTATATATCGTAACTTGTATATCATATTTATATCGTATCTTGTATATCATATTTATATATCGTATCTTGTATATCATATTTATATCGTAACTTGTATATCATATTTATATATCGTATCTTGTATATCATATTTATATCGTAACTTGTATATCATATTTATATCGTAACTTGTATATCATATTTATATCGTAACTTGTATATCATATTTATATCGTAACTTGTATATCATATTTATATCGTATCTTGTATATCATATTTATATCGTAACTTGTATATCATATTTATATCGTAACTTGTATATCATATTTATATATCGTAACTTGTATATCATATTTATATCGTATCTTGTATATCATATTTATATATCGTATCTTGTATATCATATTTATATATCGTAACTTGTATATCATATTTATATATCGTAACTTGTATATCATATTTATATCGTAACTTGTATATCATATTTATATCGTAACTTGTATATCATATTAATATCGTATCTTGTATATCATATTTATATCGTAACTTGTATATCATATTTATATCGTATCTTGTATATCATATTTATATCGTAACTTGTATATCATATTTATATATCGTATCTTGTATATCATATTTATATATCGTATCTTGTATATCATATTTATATCGTAACTTGTATATCATATTTATATATCGTATCTTGTATATCATATTTATATATCGTATCTTGTATATCATATTTATATCGTAACTTGTATATCATATTTATATATCGTATCTTGTATATCATATTTATATCGTAACTTGTATATCATATTTATATATCGTATCTTGTATATCATATTTATATCGTAACTTGTATATCATATTTATATATCGTATCTTGTATATCATATTTATATATCGTATCTTGTATATCATATTTATATCGTAACTTGTATATCATATTTATATATCGTAACTTGTATATCATATTTATATATCGTATCTTGTATATCATATTTATATCGTAACTTGTATATCATATTTATATATCGTATCTTGTATATCATATTTATATCGTAACTTGTATATCATATTTATATATCGTATATTTTAGTTTACAATGCATTTATTTAATGCTGTGATGCGATGAATTGAAAAGTAACTTATGTTGTTACTGTTTTTCAAGCGTACCCGCTCTTATTACTTCTCAGACTAATGACAATCGAATAAGTGTGGGACATGTCTTCTGCTATAGAAAATAATTTGCTTGATCGTCTTCAGTTAAGCTGTTTTGTCGTTACCTATACTGGTGGGATAATAATTATATTGTTTATTAAAGATATCACAAAGATGTATACATTTTTAAATTGAAACCAACATACACATACAATTAATGCTATCAAGCCCATTATAGCAGCTAGAAGCTACATATTCGGGTAAATAATATAAGTTATTAACCATAAAAAATTATGTCAACTTATCCCACCTGCAAAAGTTGAAAAGGTGAAAAGAGCTTAACTGAAAACAATCAACCAAAGTTACTCCTATAATATTTTTTATATCTGAAGAAATATAAGTGAGACATGTCCCACACTTATTCGATTGATATAAATATGAGACGTAATAAGAGCTGGGTATGCCTGCACATTATTTTTTAATCTATTCAACATACAGTTATGAAGATATGAAGTTCTTCGTTATGAAGGACCTGAGTTATGAAATGCTTCTTAGTTATGAAATATTTTCTATGTTTAAATTATAGAAAACGATATACCCCAGAAATTTCGTGCTAGTTATCCCTCAAAAAACCGTAGTTTTCTCCCAGATTTTAATCATAGAAAACTATCAGTGGCCCTGAGTTATGAAGTGACCAATAGTTCATAAC